>CM023951.1:20237203-20255172 GCA_013407115.1 Glycine latifolia | reverse complement strand
CCAAGGATGATGTTCCCAATCTTCCAATTGAGCCCAATCTTGCCTTATAAGCTTTCCCCCTTGATTCTCTTGCTTAATCCCCTTTTGGAAACTCTGTTCTTCACCAAAATCGAGGTCTCCAAAAAAACCCTTGTTTTTCCCTTTTATAGGTGCCCAAAATCACCAACATTCAAGTCTCAGCGAGTTTATGGCGCTGATCGCGCCACTCCCACACTGATCGCGTGGGAGATTCGAATCCATTGGGCATTTTAAGTTATGGCGCTGATCGCGTGGATCCCGCGTGATTCGCGCGGGATGTTCGAATGACCAATGTTGGGTCTTTTGCAGCTTTTCTCCTTGCTTTGGGTTCCTAAAAACAAAATATTCACAAAAACATTATCAAATTCTATTAATTCAAAACATAACTATTTTTAATACTATTTTAACTATTTATTAACAATTTATATATCTAAATAACCCTAAAAACTAATATATACTAGAAGCATATCACTCGTCCATGCTGGGTTTTTGCGAGGTGCACCAAGGGCAAACCTTAGATTTTACGAACCTTTGGAGATCGACCAAGAACTCGTCTATCCTGGGTTTTGGCGAGGTTCACCAAGGGCGGACCTTGGGTTTGTTGAGCCTTTGGAGATTGACCAGGAACTCGTCCGTCTTGGGTTTTGGTAAGGCTCACCAAGGACAAACCTTGGGTTTGTCGAACCTTTGAGATCAAGATTCACCAAGGGTGGACCTTGGGTTTTGTGAGCCGTTGAAGATTGACCAGGAACTCGTCCGTCCTGGGTTTTGGCGAGGTTCACCAAGGGCGGACCTTGGGTTTATCGAACCTCTAGAGATCGAGACTCACCAAGGGCGGATCTTGAGTTTTGTGAGCCTTTGGAGATCAACCAAGAACTTGCCCATGCTGGGTTTTGGCGAGGTGCACCAAGGGCAAACCTTAGATTTTACGAACCTTTGGAGATCGACCAAGAACTCGTTTGTCCTAGGTTTTGGCAAGGTTCACCAAGGGCGAACCTTGGGTTTGTCGAACCTTTGGAGATTGAGACTCACCAAGGGCTGACTTTGGGTTTTGCAAGCCTTTGAAGATAGAGCAGGAACTCATCTGTCTTAGGTTTTGGTGAGGTTCACCAATGACAGGCCTTGGGCTTTGCGAACCTTTCGAGATGCGACCAAGAATGCGTGCATCCTAGGTTTTATCTAGGCTTACCGGAGGCAAACCTTGGGTATGACAACAACCTCCTTGTCGACGATTCCCTGACTTTGACAAGGGTTATGGCATTTGTGCCATATGTGGTCGAAAATGAGTCTTGTTGGTTGTTTTTTTGGGTGAACAGTGGTAGACCCAGAGTATACTGGAGAGTTCCTCCTTCCATAGACCCTTGGACTTGTCAAGTCTTGTGGGCGGGGCCATGAGGAAAATTGTGTTTGTTGTCTCTGCCTGACCATTCATTTGGGGTTGTTCAACAGAAGTCACGAGGTGCTTGACACCTAGCCTTGTCAGGAAGTCTTCATAAGCTTGAGCTTTGAATTGAGTACCGCTGTCAGTGATGATGTAGTAAAGAAGGCCATATTTGCATATGAGATGTTTCCAGATGAACTTTTCCACCTCGTTGGCTGAGTTTTCTTGTAATGGCCTTGCCTTGATCCATTTAGTGAAATAGTCGATGGCTACTAGTAGGAATTTGACTGCTCCTGTGGCTTTTGGCAGTGGTCCCAATTTGGCCATTCCCCACATGACGAAAGGCCAAAGGGAGCTCAAGCTGTGGAGATTGTCAGGAGGGGTGTGTGGGATGCCTGCAAGTTCTTGACATCGTCTGCACCTCCTAGTGAAGTCAAGGGTGTCAGCTAGTAGTATCTTGCACGCATTACTTTAGTGGCAAGGGAGTGTCACTTGGTATGAAGGTCGCAGATCCCTTCATTAAGCTCTAGCATGACATAGTCTGTTTGTTGGTTGTTCAGGCATTTGAGCAAGGGTATTATCAACACTCTTTTGAATATCTCACCATCAAGGATGACATAGTAGTTGACCTTCCGTTTCAGGCATCGGGCTTCATTTTCATCTAATGGCAATACCCCCCAAATTAGGAAATTCTAGTAGGGGGTCATCCAATCTGGTTTCTCCTATTCACCTGCCATGACCTCCTGGTGTCTATGGTGGGAGCTTGGAGTGTTTCCTGGATGATGGTCTTCAGGTGCCCGATTTTTTTAGTGCTGGCCAGCTTGGAGAATAGGTCTGCTCTGGTGTTGCTCTCCTTGGATATGTGGTACATGTCAAAGAACTCAAAGTTGTCAATGAAAGTGTTTGTAGTTTGATAGTACCAGAAGAGTATTGTATCCTTAGTTTGATATATGTTGGCAACTTGTCCTTGGACAAGCTACAAGTCAGTGTAACATCTTAGCTTTTTGGCTCCGACTTCTTTTGCTAGCTTCAGGCCAACTATAAGTGCCTCGTGTTTAGCTTGATTATTTGAGGCTTTGAAGTTGAGCTTGAGAGCTTTCTCTAAAGTGACGTTGGACTTTTCGTCCACGTAGCGGTTCCCTTAGTCTGGGGTGGTTTGGTCGCTGCCAGGGAACTCTGTCATGAACTGTATTTTTATGGGGTCACAAGGTTTGTACTGGAGTCAAACTCTGATAGTTCTACGGACCATGCCGCGATCTTCCCTGCCAGTTCAGGCTTTCGCAACACCTGTTTGGTAGGGTAGTTTTTTTTTACTACCATTTGGTGACTTTGAAAGTATGGTCGAAGTCGTCGGACTGAGGTGATAAGTGTCAAGTGTTATCTTCTCTATCATCTGATATCGCTTCTGAGCATCATGGAGGATGCGACTAGTGAAGTAGATGGGAAGTTGGTGCTCCCATTCCTCTTGTACGAGGATTGAGCTAACGACTTTTTCAGCTACTAAGAGGTATAGGGGTAGGGATACTCCAACTGAGATGGCTAGCTTGTGGCATATGATGCTGGGACGGATACCCGACATGTAAGATGGTTGTCAAGCGAATAGGTTTGTGTTCCTGTGTAGGACATTGACTAAGCGTCTATGCTCGTGGCTGGTAAGATCCTTGGTAAGCTGCTTACACTGTCTGGGTTGGGGTTAGAGTTGCAGCTTGATGAGTTCTTCAATAGGATTTGGGCCTTTGTCAACGGTGTTGTCGAGCGGATCCACATCGAATATGTCATCTTGACTTGCTTCGTAGATGGTCAGGGATCGGATTAGAGACCCTTTATCCACGCTCATGACTTGATTGATACCACCCACTATAGGGCAAGACCTACTGGGATCCCTGATGGGAGGATAGGGTGCCACGTTCAAGCTTTCAGTATAGCATTGTTGTGCCTGCTTTTGATCCGCCTTGACAGTCACGATCTCCCCTGTCAAGGTTAGGAATTTCATCTTGAGATGCAGCACAAAGACGATGGCTCCGAGTTCATTCAGCATTTCCCTGTCAATCAAAGCAAAGTACGAGGTATCTGCATCGACAATTAAATACTTGACTGTGAAGTTCCTTGAGAGTTGGCCTTGACCGAAGGTGGTCATGAGGTCTACCTAGTCTCTAGTCTTTACTTTTTCTCCTGAAAAGCCGAGGAGAGGTCCAGAGTGAGGATGGACTGTGTAACACCCCGTGTGCACCCGGTGCGTTATTATTAGAGTAGCGCTATCAGCGTTAAGCAAACGCAGTGCGGAAACGAAAGAATCGTTTTTCTTGATTACATTATGCATAGAATAAAACACATATAACACAAGTCCCTGCTGATCAAGATAAAACATAACATAACCACAACTATTAAGGCAGATATACATAAACTCAAACAGAGCTCATCAGGAGGAAACATACACTAAAACAACATCATCGTCGTCTATACAATAAAACGGGTGTACACTCACACCCTATCTTTTTAATACAAGACAGAGATAAATTAAAAACTCTTCTAGTCTTCATCTGCAGCCCATGACCAGGTCCAGCACTCTCAGCTAGGGTCTCCTGCCCTGAGGTATCTCCTCTCCTCTGGAAACACCTGAAAACCACAACCCACAACGGGGTGAGATAAACATCTCAGTAAGCTCAGGGTTCTGGGAAATCCTCCCTTACCCTGGTTCACCCCCAAGCACAAAACACATAAAACTAAAACAGGAACGAGCTTAGGAAATCATCCTAGCTCTCATAACCCACTACAGGGTAACATAACCAGATACTCTCAGTATCAGAGGCATCACACCTCATCCTGGCTCTCACAGCCATCTCAAAACCATTTAACAGAGCCAAGCCAGAATCATGGCTTCAATATCTCATATCGGCTCTCATAATCGTCTGACAGAGATCTCACAGAGGTACATCACATAAGTGTCTACCAGTGGACACTTTCCATACCAGAGGCACTGCCTCATGAAACTATATAAAACATTGCCTGAGAAAACCACTCAGGACTTCATACAAACGGCCTGAGGAATCTCTCAACTCAGGGCTTCCACACACACTGCCTGAGGAATCTCTCAACTCAGGGCTTCCACATAAAACTCAGGGCCCTTGAAGGTATTTCCTTCCCCTGGTTCACTGACAACAGATACTCAGACAGAAACATCATATTTATCATGGTTATCATCAACCATTCATTCAATCAACACATAGGCAGTCAAAGTACAAACATCTGTCAATATCCATGTGATTCCGATGATCATCACCATCTATCACCTATTATCATCATCCTGCGGAGGTTTTCATATAGCTATATATGCCGATCCCCCCTCTCTCAGAGGATCCAATATATACTAGGATATCTCATGGCAGGACATCACTATCTATCAGAAGCACCCCGAAAATATATAGGTACAACCACGTCTGGAGGACTCCTATATACCGGGTCGGCTCCTCTATCATGAGCTACAACTCATATCCTGTCTCAACAATTACTATCTATCAGAAGCACCCCGAAAATATATAGGTACAACCACGTCTGGAGGACTCCTATATACCGGGCCGGCTTCCCTATCATGAGCTACAACTCATAAGCACCCCGAAAATATATAGGTACAACCACGTCTGGAGGACTCCTATATACCGGGTCGGCTTCTATCTTCATTATCTATCAAAAGCACCCCGAAAATATATAGGTACAACCACGTCTGGAGGACTCCTATATACCGGGCCGGCTTCTATCATGAGCGACAACTCATAACCTCTATCCTATTACTATAGGATTCCACATTTCAAACCTCGTATGCTAATACACATCAATCTTCCCCTCTCAGGGTTAGGCATACACAACAATAATTATTCATAGCTTTTCCCCTATCACAGGGATCAAATCATCAATCAACAATCATTCATAGCTTTGCCTAAGGAGGAACCTCCATACAGGGCAATCCACCCTTAGGACTTTAACGGAGAGCAGTGGCACCTCCCAAGGAATCTCAGCTATTCCAGGGAGTCCACAAACTCTTCCTCTGGCTAGGGAACCTCAACTAGCCCGATACTATCGCAGTATCCTATAGGTTCCATCACAGATCATTCTCTAATCTGTATCTCATCAAAGCCATGGAACATCTCACAGTGTTCCTCCATCTCAGGCCCAAGGCTACACCTTGAAGTCACAGGTGTCAAGTACCCTCACACTGTCTCAGTGTCTATCCTAGGGTTTATCATGTATCACAATCTCTGGAACAACAGGGGTTCCACCCTAAACATCATTCATCCAGCCTTCTAGGCTTATCTCAACACATATCATTATCAATAACAGGCCATCACGGCCTTTCTTTCTCAGCATGCTCAATACATATATATATATATATATATATATATATATTCAAACATGGCATGCACCCATCACCCACTTGGGTGGCAAACCACAACTAAGGGAAAAACCCCAGAACAGCGAGCTTACCTGGCATGCCGTGCCTCACAGCTCTAGCTCAACTGATGGTCTGCGTCACTGCTGCCCGTTGTGTCAAGCCCTACCAAAGCACACAACCGTATATTATAGACCATACAGGCATATAAACACATGCAAATTCAACAAGCAGTCCTCAACTGCCTCTGGGAAAAAGAATCTCAATCCTTTCCATCAACCCAAGTTATTTAATTTAAGGTTCATCAGGCTTATCCATTCTAAGCCTTTTCATAGACTCTCAGTGGTCTGTCTCAACTCAACCATGGCCTAAGAGTCTCCACAGACTCAACCCAGCCATTCATAATGAGCATCACAGCTCACACAATCCACTTATACAAGGATTTCCACGGCTTGAACGGTCTATCTCACAAGACACCGTTCTCATGGCCTCTCAGGCACATCAAGCCCATCAACATGGCTCTTGCATGTCTCAAATCAAGTGACTCAGTTCAAGTCACACATGCATAACCTAGATCCAGAACCAAAGTTCTCCAAATCACAAACTGAAAGCTAATCCTTCCTCCTCTCATCATCCTGAACACATCTCTCAACTGGACCCAGAGCTAATTCTAGCTCTATCAAAAATGGGTCACTATTCATCAAAACCCCCAAATCACAAATCAACCGGAGAAACTCGAGTTTCTTACCTCAGAACTGCCGAGGAAGGCTTCTGGGCTACTCTCCCTAGCCTTAGTGCACTGAACCACCGCCGTTCCTCGCCCAATCTCGAGCTCTCTGCAGCTTTCTCAGAAAAGGGGTTTTTCAATGAATAGGGAAGAAGGATTTTGGCTCAAATTTAGTTCCTAGGAGGTTTACTAGGCTTTGGAAGGTGTTTGGGGTCACAAAGCATGACCATGGGAGCTTGGGGAGCTCTCCCATGGCTGCTGGAGCTCAGAGGAAGAAGAAGAAGCAGTTTTGAAGCCCAAAAACGCGAAAATGGCCTTTTATAGGCCTCCAGCGAGAGTCCCACGCTACCAGCGTGGTCCCCCACGCTACCAGCGTGGTCCCCCACGCTACCAGCGCGGAAATCCAGTGGAAAATGACTTTCTGGAGCACTTCCCACGCTACTGGCGTGGCTCCCCACGCTATCGGCGCGGCACTATTCACAGGCAAAATCCGTCGCTAATTCCGTCGCAAAATCCGTCGCTAACGCTTTTTCTGACGGAATTTAGCAAATTTAAACTTTCTTTCTTTTCTCTTATTTATTAAATCTAGGTTATTATAGACTGCATCGTATGAAACTTCGAGCCTCTGGAATGTTTTCCAGTATAGGATATCTATGGAGATGCCTTGGTCTATGAGGACCTTGGACACCATGAAATTGGCGATGATGATGGAGACAACCATGGGAGCGTCCTGGTTGACAAGGTTGATGCCTTTAAAGTCTCAGTTAGTAAAAGTGATGGGAGGGAGACTTCGTGGTGATGGTACGTTGACATAGTTGATGTCAATGTCTTAGATGGTGTGGAGATGTTGCTTTCGGGACTTATTGGACAACACTCCATAGAAGAATCTGCCTGGGATGGTGTTGATACACCTCGGATTTGTTGGGCGGACTCGTTTTCCTGTTCTTGCAGAGGTTGACGCTCGTGTCTTTACTAGTGGTGCCTATGTCTCCCTCTGTCTTATGTTCTTTCCCTTCTTCTGTTGCCATCGTGGTTTCTGTGTGGTTCTCTTGGTGTCCCCCGGGTCTCGCCCCGGGTGGATGATTGTCAGGCCTCTCCATAAATTAGGCTAGATTACCAACCTGCATGAGCTCTTCAATTTTGTCTTTTAGAGCCTAATAGTCTTGTGTATTGTGATCATAATTGTGATGGTATCTGCAGTGTTTGGTTCTATCTAACCCCAGCCTGGGAAGAAGTGGTGGAGGTAGCTTTATGAACACCTCTACGTTGAAAGCCTCCTCAAGAATAGTGGTGTGATTGACCGTCATGGGGTGTTTACTGCTCGTACCTAGGTCCTTTTGAGAGAGGCTGGTGGCTTCCCATCTTATGCCGTTTGTCCAACTTATGTGAGTCGGTCATGGTACCTCCTTATCTCTTGTCGCGCTTTTGTCTGGCTAGTCGAACCTCGTTTCTGAAACTTAACATTTCCTCCATTTGGATGTAGCCTTTGGCTTGTTCGCGTAACTTGTCCATGCTACTAGAAGGTTTTTTGCATAGAGTGTCTGCGAACTTACCAGATTGTAAGGCTAGAATCATGGAGTGCAGTGCTACCTCTGGGTTAAGGTTTCAGATCTGGACAGAAATTCGTCCAAATCTGTCTATGAACCTCTGAAGAGACTCATCTTCTGCTTGTCGCAAATTGGCCAATGCAGCCGAGGTCATTCGATGGGACCAACTGGTTGCAAACTGTGAGCTAAAGTGTTCGACAAGAGTGTCGAAGTTGCCAATAGACATTGGAAGGAGCCCTCAATACCATGTCAATGCGGCCCCTTTGAGGAAGGTTGGAAAGACACGACACAATATTGCATCGTCGATGGTGTAGCAGTTTTCCTGGGTTAGGAATATGTCCAAATGTTCATCTGGATTGGTGGTTCCGTTGTACCACTCTAGGTTAAGTGATTTTCAACCTAGGGGTAGGTTAACTTCCATTATGCGGTCGACAAAAGAGTGTCGACGAGTCGTTCACCCTTCTAGACAGTATATATGTGATAAGTTAGGGGCATCTTGAGTGTCGAGGGTGTCATTCCCCTTGAGTAAGCTCGTTCGTTGTATGGGTTGGGTGCTCATTGCCTTGGGGGCATCTCACTCGAGCCTCCAGCTAATTATGGTCAGCCTTCAGCTTTCAGAGTTCCTCCTGGTGTCATTGCTCCATCTCCGCAATGTGGGTCTGGAGTTGCTGGAGGGTGTCTGTGCCTGTCATATTTGTCAAGGGAGGAATGAAGCTTTCATCGTGCCTGAGGGTAGACCGCGTACTAACCATCGGTGAAGAAGCGAGGCCACAAGGTAAGATTTACTATAGTTTCACGGTGGTCACTAAATGTACTTACCAAAATTCGGAGCTAACCCATGTCAAGATAAATGTGGCCAAGAGGGGCTTCTAGATCTTGCACGTCGGACTATGAGTTCCCTTTGTTAAGTGGACAAAAGGGGGGGGACCTGCAAGACAAAGGATTTAGAAACTCAAGTAAGTACGCGAGTTAGTGGAGAATAAGTGAATGAAAATTGTGAAATGGAACCTAATACTTATAGAGTAGAGTAGGAGTTGTGGGTCCTTATTTTTTGGGGTTGTTATAATGGTGTAACAACCCTTGCAGATAATTATTAGCTTATAGATAATGACAAATAGATAATCGTAAGTTACAAATAATTATGTCTAATATATAATGTGTACCTTATTGACAATCTGTTCCTTGTAGATAATTTAGGCCCTCGTTTGTCGGGCTGATATGGTGAGTAACAACCCTTGCAGATAAGTATTAGCTTATAGATAATAGCTAGTAGATAAGTTTTGGCGTATAGATAATTGCTTATAGATAATGATGCATTAAGATAATTCAATGCTTATAGATAATTAAGTATCTTCTACTTGATAAAGGAGGTTGTAACATTATCAACAATATTCAAATATGGAGACATTAGAGATAACTTGTTCGACATGATAGCCCGACTGTTAAGGACAAGGTGTCAGTGCTGATGAGTCAGGACTAACATGAAGGGTTGACATGCATGCAAGGACACCACATCCCTTGTCACACGTATTTTGTGGATCCTGAACAGTATAGTAAGTTTCATTATTATCAAAAAAAATATTTTTAAAATTTATGAATACAAAAACTTTAAAATTTAATTTAATTTAATTACTTTTTATAGTGATTAAAAACATATTTAACCATTTATATCATATATTACTCTCTTTTTTTCTTTCCCTTTTTGTTGTTTTTGAAAGAAAAACTTTTGCATTTGGTAGGTGTTGAGTCAAGTTTTTGTTTGAAGTATCCAACAAATTGGTTACACATAGACGAGAGTAATTAACCATGGATATTAATATTATCATGTTTAGCCTAGCTAGCTAGAATATTTCTGGCTTTTCCATCATTAGTCTATTTTAGGTTTTCCAAATCTCTTACTGGAATATATGATATCCAGATTGATTTTATTCTCAACAATGTTTTGAATCAGAGACCCACTGCTAGAGATAAATATTAACATATTGGTGCAATAGAACAAATGTGCCATTTAAAGTAATTATTGCCATTGATGCAAGCAGAAAAATTAGATTTGAAGCATAATGTTAGTCAAGCATGGAGGCATCGACAAAGTTGATCAACAGAGAAAGTTTTTGTTCATTTTAAAGTTAGAAAACCATTTTTTAATTTTATATATATATATATATATATATATATATATCAATGTAAACATGTTTAATTTGATAAACATGTGATTCACATAAAGTTAAGCACGCATTTCAATTAAATTTAACAGTTTAAGTCAATTTTATCAAGTTTTAAATTAAGCGTGAATCAACTGCATGCGTGCCTATTAATTAGGTTAATTAATATAGAATATGATGTGCTTTTTTGGTACAGATTTAGGATGTGATCTAATAAACCACAGAAACATATCTCCAAGGAATCGTTGAACGTCCAATTAAATAGAAGTTAAGTATTCGAATATAGATATTCTGATTTTATAGCTTACGTAACTTAAGATAAAGTTTTTTAAGCGTGTGTAGTAATGTTTTTTAATAAAAAGATTAACACGCGCATAATTTTTTATATTTTAATTCTGGCAAGTTTGAAAATGATGATGATTGGATTAAGAAAATACACATACTTATACACATACAAACAATCAACACAGTTAGATCTATCCAAATAGACTGATATCCTCCTATAGTATGGTAAATTAAGATTCAAATTAAAACTCGATTAAACAAAATATCTACATTTAATTAATGTTTAATATTATTTCAATATAATTGGATCCAAAGAAAAGAATGAAGGTTAATGTAAAGTTTTTTAAACAACACTTTACAAATTCTAAAAAGAGAATAGAAAATAGATTAATAAAATACCGAGTTAATTTTCATTTACGTCAAAGAGAGTTAGTATATGGATAAAAAAATTAATTTAAAGATTAAATATAACCAACTTAGCCAACTATCAATTGTTGATTTACTTTCTGAAAATTTAAGTGTTTGATTTAACATTTTGTCATTAATATAAGAAGAGAAAGTGACAACAACATATTATTTTTAATATATACTTTTTTATTAAGTAAAACTTATTAAAATTATAAATGAGATTCATTAAATAAGAAATGGAAAACACAAAATTTTGTCTATAATGAGAGGTTGTTAAAAAAAATATATTAAAAACTGTGTTATTAACATTCTTCTTAAACTTAAATTTTATTCCTTCTAAATCACATTCTCAATCCCAGAATTAAAGTTTCTTATGAAATTTTAGTATTCTTATTTTTTTTAATTTACAACTGTACTTGTGTAATTTTTTTTACAACTGTAGTAAGTTTGGTCAACTTAAATTATAATTTGACTTACGTATATAAGAGGCTAAATCCAAAATCAATGCTTGGCAAACAAGTACTTATACTACAGGACAACAAAGTATTTGAGAAGAACTCAATTTTAAAGTAACAACAAATTAACAACTTGTTTGCACACTAAGATTTCATTTCAACCGCGTATTATTTTGCCTAAAATCTCATTAGTTATTTTTTATTTATTATCATAGGTCCCAAAATAAACAATTACTTAGAATTAAATAGTGAAAGACTATCCAAAGTTCTAATATTTTGAGTTACGTACAATTTGGAAGAAACATAAAAATTGAAACAAATTCTACCATTAACACTCCAAAACTCTAATGACGGAGAATTTGAGCCAATATATATAGACCGATCACTCGTTGCTATTTATAAGATTATTTTATAGCTATGATGAAACTTAAAAGCTATATGCCTAATCTGTTAATAAGAACCAGAGTGCTTTAATTTAATTAATTAGTGGGACTTGCTTTAGTATAGAATCTCATAGAATTCATATGTCCAATCTGTGAGACTTTAAGGACAACAGAGATTCACTAAGGTATATATATTCACAGAATTCGTTTATTCGCTTTCAATTTATTTCAATTTTTCTTTATATTTTTTTTTCTAAACCGTAAATCAGCCTGACTTAGATCTGGAGCAAGAAAATTTCCTTCAGGCAGGTTGCTTTCTGAAAAATATATGACATCATCTAAAATTTGACATTAGTATACACATCACAAAAAAAAAAAAAAAGATTAAGAGCATGTTTTTCAATACATATTCAACGTACGAACGGATAAGTAAGGGTGAAGATACTTTTACAAACTTATCTTTTGAACTCTCCCAACGTTTACTCAAACATGCACTGATTAAGTGATTATTACTTCTTTAACTTCGAGATCATGAGTTATCGTATATATTATGGGTTAACAATAAAGAATTTTGATAACTATAATTCATACAAAATTTCTATTCTGTGACTATAATATATAATAAAAACATATGTGACTTATTCAAATGCTTATTTACAAATCTTAATCACTTTATTTTTTACATTAATATATCCTAATACCACAGTTTTCCCTGAAATATATAACACATTGTTAAAGATTCAAACTTCCATAGTTATGAAATAAACCACTTAACTTCTTAATTAATTTTACATATCTGATCATACTTTGAAATCAATTTATTTATTTATGAAATCAGGCACTTCTATGATAACAGCATTGGCATGTAAGTATATATCCGGAGGGTGGAGGGAACAATTCTCTTCGGTCTTCAATGCATGCTTTATATATGGCTATGTCTAAATCTGAAGCAGTGTGAGGATGACATAAAAATATGGTGGTCCAACCTAAAATTGAGTTGAAGGTTAGTGGACTACAGCCTGCTGCAATATCTCACTGAAATATAGCTATTATTGCTTTAGCATTGGCTATAGGTCTTGTCTTGTTTCCAAGTATAGGTTTGTGATTTTTCGTAAGGTCCAAATGAAATAAGAAAATATATAGTTGCTTTCACTGAATTGAATCCGACCTACTGATGGTGAAAATAGCTTGTTTAAGTTTTATTTGTACAAGTTGCATAGAAAAAACAAAATTAATTAACAATGTGTAGATTATCTATGAAAAATTCAATTACCATAGGCTCTTTGGACATCCGGTAAAAACATGAGATATTTTTATAAATTTTTGCTTTTTACCGATTATGAAATTAATTCTCAGTTTAGAATTTGGTCACATTTAAAACTTATTATCCTGTTGGGATAAATGTATATGACTAAAATATAATCCATCATGTTATCAATTTTAGTAAATAATTATTTTTTATTTTATTATCATACTTATTGTTTTATTAAATTGTTAATTTAACAAGTCATTGATTAAAATTAGAGATTTGTTATCATGATAGAAATTATGATAATGAGAAATAAGTTCTTTATAATTATAATCTAGATTGTTATTGATCGTAGGATTATTGTGAATAGGACATTAATAATCCAAATTGATCAATATATATATGTTTATTTTTTAGAATTTCACTCATCAAATAGTTGACAGCAGAAATTGATATCAATGTGGATACACTATATCTTTACATTATTGAAAAAAAATTGTTGTTTCAAGAACTTACATTCGGATACATAAATTTATTTTTCTCTATTTATTATTATTGTATATTTTGAATGCAAAATAAATCCTAATTTTCCATTACAAATGTTTGAATCACTTTTATGTAACTAGCATGTCCCTCCTCAAGAGTAAATTTTGCACTGATCGAACCCCGATTCTCTCCACAAATTTTGCGTGTGTTATCAATTTAGCCAATACTTATTGGGTATACATTATCTAGTCTGATCTACTCCCCACATGGATTAATTTAATTAGAATAATTTCATGTTAATTTATGTACGTGGTGGTATAGAAGATGTGTCGAGAAAATTAAAAAATATTTTTTTACAATCAATAGAAAATATGTGTTCAAAATTATAGTTAGGATGCATTAAAAGTCAGTATATTGATATCAATTTTCCATATTTCTTTTGATTCATTGGCCAGACACTACAAGAAATGTTTCATGTAGTGACTGAGAAAATTTGTCAGTAAGAGTGTGTTCCTTTACAGGGAAAGATGGTACAAAATGAGAGAAATAAATAGTAAAATAATACGTAATTGGTATTTGTACATCCTATTCATTTTTTTCACCCTACTTTAATAGATCCTAAATTTTGTGGCATTTTTACCAAAATAATAATTTTTTAATAAAAAATTACGAATTTGGGACTGTTTGGAAACATATTACAAATTTGGGGAAGAGAGTCATGTCCAAAATGGGCGTGACCTATTCCGTCGCTAATCTGTCGCTAATTCTGTTGCTAACACATTTTGTAATAATATTATTTTTTTAATGTTTGTGACCACAATATTCTGTCGCAAAAAGTGTTAGCGACTGAAATAAAGACCGATTTTTAAAAAATTGAAAATTTTTGTTTTTTTAAATTGTAAATAATTTTTTAATATAGAAAGAATTTTAAATAAAATATTATATTAAAAATTAGTTATATAAAAAATCCAAAAAATATTAAACAAAACCATATAAAAATTTAGAAATTATATTAAATAAAATAATATTAAAAAATATAGAAAATATATTAAATAAAATAATATAAAATTAAAAATATATTAAATAAAGGTCTAAATATACTTTAAAATTAGATAAAAATAATAATTAATAATATTAAATAACAATTTATAAAAGCAACTTTCGTTTTCGGATAATTATTATATTAATTTTTTTGCTTTAATAAATTGATTAAGTTAATCGTTAAAGAAAAAATGTTGACTGTTAAGTAACGTGATGTGTTAGTGTATCAATGTGACTAGTAAATATTGTTGGTAACTGAATATTTAAATTAAATAAAATTTATTTATTTTGTAATCATAAAAAAAGAATATAATTAAATATGTGTATAAACTCCGAATGGTCATAACTTTTGATAGAAACGTCTGATTGAGGCATACGATATGTCAAAATGCTCAAAATTAAGAGAAGTAATTAAAAAATAGTATTAAATTAACTAATTAAATAATTAAAAAAGTAGAAAAACAAGGAAATTTTTGGATGATTGAAGATTAAATCCTAATTTTGAGGTACTTAGAGATATTTTTTGGAAAAAAGAGTGGACCAAATCCCCTTGTATATTTGCCTAAGGCTTCTCCTCTCAATTTCGAGCGTTTTGACATTAGTTTCGCCTCAATCGGACATTCTTATCAAAAGTTATGGCCTTCCAAAATTTATATAACCACTGATTCATGCATGCGTGACACGTGACGTAACGTGATGAAACACGCCCAATTTGAGCTGACTCAGGGGGGTAACACGCCTAATCTGCGCGTGACTCAGGGAGATAACACGCCTAAACTAGGCATGACTCTCTGTCCCAAATTTGTAATATGTTTCTAAACAGCCCCAAATTCATAATTTTTTATTAAAAAAGTATTATTTGCGTAAAAATGTCAAAATCTGTATAGGTAAAAGACATTCTAGAATGTTGTTCTTTTCCTCTACAACAATGTTAATGAGATTTAAAATTAAAAGCATAAGTAAACTACTTAAACTCCTATCGATCATTAGGCTAACTTTAATAATTATTGACAACTTTTTTTACAGAAATTATTGACTACTAAAACACTTGTTAAAATTCTCCTTTAAATGCTTCTAGTACAATAAATTCTTTTTTAATAGAAATGTTTTATTTAATTTCTTCAACCGAGGCACTAATTAGTATTTGCTAATTTTTTAATCTATATCAAAGCTTTTGATATTTAACACTACTTAATCTAGACACACAAAATTACTCATAAGATTGTGACAGTACGAATACAAATATAATTTTTTTAATTAAGTTAAATGTGGTACTTTAATGAACATGTTTATTTATCAATTTTAACATTAAAGTAATAATTTTATGTTTTTATTCGAAGGGAATAATTTTATGTTATTAATTCATAAAAACACATTAAAAAATCAAATTTAATTAAAGGATGAATAATAAATTTAGATATATGCAATGCTTATGCACAAATGTCCACTAAATGCCAAGCACGAACGTTAAAAATTACAAATGACATGACTAAGAATACAAATATTTTAGTAAGACTTTATCTAAACTTGATTAGGGTTCCTTCTAGATTCATTGCGGTTGAATTTGGGTCACGTTGAAAGAAAGAAAAAAGAGAACAAAATCCGTGCTGTTACGAACGAATTGGATTGAGAAATAGTCCAAGACAACATAACCTAACCCAACTAAGGACTCTCCCAATTTGAAGTGCTTATTTGTCTCCAAAATTATTGATCATGTAGTATAATATAATGCATATAAAATATTTATTAAAAAAAAAGAAGAAGAAGAAGGACGAAAGTGAGGGTACAAGAGGTATCTATCATCAAAGCTAACATGGCCATAACATGTTTGACTAGGCATGGCAGCCGGACCTAAATCCGTGGATATTTGTCCGAATTCGTCCTGATTTTAACAGGAAAAAAATTAAGTTTTTCGAGTTCGGATTTGGATTCGGATTTTCCTCGATAGCCAAAAGCAGGGGCGAGGGCGGGTATGAGATTACTGCTACCCGCCCCCGTCCCATAATAAATAATATTAAAAAAATAAAAGTATATATTATTTTCTAATTTTTTTAAATTGAATTGATTAATTTTGTTTTATAATTTTTAAATTATGATCCCATATTTTAAATGTGGGTTTGTTATTATTATTTTTTTGTTACGTAATTAGCTTTTTTGTCTGATTTTTCAATAAAAAAAGTTATATTATTTTTTTTTAATTTTAATCAAATAGTGGAGACCGGGTGGGGCGGAGAAGCCTGACCCCTAATGGAGACGAGAATGGATTTTAAAATCCGACGAGAATCAAAGACGGGGGCGGGAAACGGGTTTGGGGGCGAGACAGAGATGAAAATGCAATACCTACCCCCGTCTTGCCCAATCAGATCCGCATAAAAAAATACCCCACCCTAAAATACCCCCGTGTTGACCACTTTTTTGGAACAGGCCAATGAGAAGAGCGCGTGGGTAAAAGAAGGATTTGGTGAGAGTGGGTGAGAGGAAGAAGAGTAGAGAACCGCAAGTAGTCAATGATGGAGAGGGGGCCCACCATGTGAAATTGCCAACACTGCAAATTCAAAATGGAAATTCTCTTCCTTTGCCTTCTACTACATTATATTACTGAACACTCATACTGTCACACTCGCTCTTCACTCTCCCATCCACGTCACCATAAAAGAAAAGAAACCCTACACTGGCTACACACTCTTATTCTCACTCCTATTCATTCATTCACCTGGGCTTTTTTACGTCCCATCATCAGTCTCTCTATAAAATTAAAGAAAATCAAAACATAATATTTCCACAATGTTGAAAGAGAATAATAAAGTTTATCCACAAATAGTGTAAAAATTTAGAAAATTATTAAATCACAATTTATTATTTACAATAAAATTATCAATTTTTAAAATAATTATTTTAAATTAATTTAAATTATAATTTATAATTAAAAATAACAATGAATGTATAAACATTAAACTCATGTTAAAATCTCATCCACATAATTCTTAAACCTCTTGTTATATCCTCTTATGATAAGTTTTAAATATATTTAATATTTTTAAGATAATAAAAAAAATTAATTTTCATTTAATACTTATCATAAAAGAGGATTTGTAAGGAAATATAATAGGAGAACCCAACAATAAATTTTTTGAACTTTTATTTATAAAATGATTATTATATTATTAAATTCAATGAGTAGCTAGGATCAATGTGTGCAGAGGGGATATGTTCCCACGCCGCCACCCCTATTCACAATAGATAGATAGGAAAAGACAAATAAATAAATGGAAAAACATTCATCCAATAGCGGAAGTTTTCGGTATGAGAGAGTAGGTGATTGGCTCAATTTTATAAAAGCTTTTAAAAATATAAGGAATTTTTTTCAAGAAGAAACCATGAAAAGAGGCTTTCAAAAAAGTTAATTGAAGGTTAACTTTTAGATAATAACTTTTGTTGTGCGG
>CM023951.1:20193126-20227887 GCA_013407115.1 Glycine latifolia | reverse complement strand
TATATATATATATATATATATATATATATATATATATATATATAATAAATATATGTATGTTGTCTAGGCACATGAAAAATAAAGAGAAACTATGCTTATGTACTTTCCTCTTTTGTCACATGCTAGATCTCCTTGAACCAGTAATAGTGTCTTCCTAATTGTAGTATAGTAAGCATACAATATCCGTAATTAAGTTTCTGAACTATTTTTTTTTCTTTTTTAATTTGATCCTTGTAGGCCTGCATTTGAACATTAATATCATTATCTTTTTAGGCTAATATTCTCAAGTTTGCATGTTACGATCTTCATTCATTCTATATTGACACTTAAACAAGTTTATTGAATCTAATTATTTTTTTACAAGTCTATCAAGACTTCACCCAACATTATTATTTTGTTTACAAATACAGGCTTGATCGTGCTCCTGTCAACCATATTTCTGCCATCTTTCTGCTGTTGTATTTGTTGGTGATATATAACAAAATGTCTGGAGACGGTGATTTTGTTTGTGTTGTTTTATATCATAATGGTAGCAAAACTGAGAGCCGACGTGGTGTTGTTTTTGAAGGAGAAAAAAGGGGAACACATATCAAACGCAATTCAACCATTGACGAATTGCATGGAAAAATCATTCAAAAGTTAGGTCTGGAAGGTAATCAATGTATTAGTATGGTCACTGCAAGAATATGGTCCGATGATAAATTTATCAGCATGAAAGTAATTGACGACGAAGACCTAGAATTTGTAATAGGTGAATTCATGAACCAATCAAGGAAAAACTTCTTAGAGTTGTACGTGGATTTTGTTGGAGTAGAGGATGTGGCTTTACCAATCAGGTCAGTTGAGTTTAATTATTCTCGTGGAGCATCAGCATCAGCATCTGCTGCTCCAATTGTTAATTTGTCTGTGGAAGATGAAAATGACCCTACTTGGGTTATGGATGACGATATCGACGATGACGATGATGAAAACATTGCAATGGAAGATCGTCTTCTTGCCGAGAATGCAAGTGCTTCTGACAATGATGAGGATGATGGTCGAAGTGCAACTGAAATACGAGTACATTACCCAGTGGTGAGAGAGCATGAAACTCAACCACAACAGGATGAAATACCGCAACAATGTCAAGGTATGTTGAGGTTATTTACATATATGTTTGTTTATTTTTCATGTATTTATTTGTAATAAAAATGGGAAATTGCATATGTAGGCGAGGTTAATACCGCTTTTTGGGATGGAATCCCACATTATACATACATTGATTGGGATCATCCGAGTGAAGAAGATTCAGGCCTTGGATCAGGTTCAGTTGAGGGTCCATGGGTATTAGGGAATAAGTTATTTTTGAAACAGGAATTTGCATCAAAAGAAGATGCCCAAATGGCAATCAAGCGGAATCTCATGAGGGACCATCAGGAAGCTGTTGTGGTTGAAAGTACGCCGACAAAGTTAAGCATGAAATGTCGTGCGCATGATCAGAATTGTCCGTGGAGGGTTAGGGTAATGAAACCAACGTACGGCCAAAGATGGGTGGTCACCAAATGGGGTGGGGATCACATCTGCTTAAATGATCGCATTTCCCAGGACCACAGACAACTTGATACTAGTGTTATTGTTTCACTCGTGCTAGGTAAGTTATTGGATGACATGATAATGATGACAATTAATTATTTTATTATTTTTATTATTATTATTATTATCGTTAATGATAACGTGATTATTATTTTACTATTAGGGATGATAAAGCATGATCCATCATGTTCAATTGGACTCATCCAGGAAAGGATAACTCATTCCTATGGATACAAAGTTTCGTACAGGAAGGCATGGTATGCAAAGCAGAAGGCAATAGCAATTATCTACGGAGATTGGGAGGAATCGTATGCATTTTTGCCGAGGTGGTGTGAATATATGCTTCGCTTTTCACCAGGTTCTGTTTATCAACTTCAAACAAGAAATCATTATGTTGCTCATAGAATCGTTCATGGAAAACGCGTGTTTGAGCGCATTTTTTGGACCTTCAGACAATGTTGTGAGGCTTTCAATTTTTGTAAGCCGGTTATTCAAATTGATGGCACTCATTTATATGGAAAGTACAAAGGAAAATTGTTGGTTGCCACAGCTCAGGATGGGAATAATGAATGTTTGCCACTTGCATTTGCTGTTGTTGAGGGTGAGACCTTGGGAGCTTGGGAATTCTTTCTGGATCAGATTCGCTTCCATGTTACACAGAAGACAAATATTTGTCTGATTTCTGATCGGCATCGAAGCATATTGTCTGCAGTTGAGAGGCACCCTGGGTGGCAACCACCGCATGCTTATCATGTCTTTTGCCTTCGTCATATTGCGAGCAATTTTAATCAAAGGTTCAAAAATGAAAATTTGAAGAAAGCGGTTATGAATTTAGGTATGGTTAAGAACTTCATCTATTAATTATGCATGTAGTTGTAAATTTTAATGTTATTTCATTTGTGTGCAGGTTATATGCCGTCTATTGTTCACTTTGATATAGCCCTTGCAAGTTTTCGTGATGTCAGTCCTGAGGTAGCAAACTGGATTGATGCCATCCCGAAGGAAAAGTGGACACGTGCATATGATGTTGAGGGACGCAGGTATGGACATATGACTACAAATTTGGCCGAGTCTGTGAACAGGATGTTAAAAGGTGCAAGAAACATGCCAATAACTGCATTGGTTAAGCACACATATAGCAGATTGGTGGAATATTTTGTTTGCAGAGGGCAATCGGCCCTTAATGAATTGCAAGGTCCTTCTCCTCATTGCAAAAAAGTGGTTGCTATGTTGACGGCCAATGAGACCAATGCTACTGCTCATTATGTTCGTACGTATAATGTTGAAGAATCCGTATTTGAGGTTGATGATGGTTACGACAAATCCTATTCGGTAAACCTGGCTGAGCGGTTCTGTCAGTGTGGAAAATTTAAGGCCTTCAAGTATCCTTGTAGTCATGCCATAGCAGCCACTTTACATGTTCGTCAGTCACCGTCGCTATACGTGGATGATGTATTCCTTATATCAAAGCTGGTGCAAGCTTATTCATTTACGTGGCAGCCTATTGGTAATGAGCTAGCAATTCCACCTAGTTCAGATCCAGTGGTCATACCTGACATGGCTATGTTGCGTGCAAAGGGTCGTCCAAAAGCAACTAGAATACGTAATGAGATGGACGAAGTTGAGACTAGTCAAAGTGGTATTAGGTGCGGTATATGCAGATTACGTGGTCATAACCGTCGTAATTGTCCTTCTCGTCCAGCTACCTGATTATTTGTTGATGTTGTGAACAATATTTTCTTGATCTTGTTATATTTCGTACCGAACATTTGAATTCAATGTATGTTTCACCTAAGAATGCCATGGTATTTAGAAAGTCTTGTTAACGTCATTGTACCAGTCAATTAATTATATTGCTGACTAATATAGGCAATAATAAAATGTCGGTCATCATAAAAGGTTTAATAATTACATACAAAAAACATAATCAACAAAAACAAAATAAAGAAAAAAAATAAGTCAAGTCATCCCGAAGGAGGAGGCCACGGTATATGACGTGCCTGACGATCTGGCAATAAGCGTCTACCAGGTCCACGCGTATACTCTTCAGCAACATAATATGGAGCTGGACTGTCCTCGGCTGGCATCTGTGCAGGATCGTCAAAATTTATGTGGTCAACAGGATCCCCAATACGGGTACCATCCCATGAATGAATGCCCTGACTACTGCTCCCAGCCTGGTCCCCAAATGGCATCGAGACTGCACTGCCATGGTACGAAGGCTCACCTTCTGGGTCCATATATGGTGGCTCTGGCCGATAAAATGTATCATGTTGTGCCTGTGACTGGGTAGGGTCGTGATACATCTGATGAACGCCGTACTCATGCCCAATGAAGGGTGGCCTAATCCATCCACTTGTGCATGGCCTAGGTGCATGGATAGGCTCCGGAACTGGTGAAATAACACGTCGATGGCGTCCTAACCCTCGTCCCTCTCTAGCACGACGGGCAACATCAACTGATAACTGTGGCTCCGCGGGAAGCTGTGTCTGCGGTGCCTCTGGCCCTGCCTCCTCTAGCCGAGCGGACTCTCTGAAAACAGCAATCAGACGACCTATTTCGTCGTGTACATAGTCCCTCCCGTGACGATCAAATTGCTCAGCAGAGGTGGCAAAATACAAATTCTCCAGACCATCAACCTATAACACACAACATAGTTACATAAATAACAAATTAACATAATGGAAAAAACAATATTGTGACTAAATGACTTACACAACGCCCTAATTTGGCACCCCGCTTTGTCACATATCGCTTGCCAGAAAGTCTGTACCACACCATGTACTCATGGTTCGGTGACATCAGACCATGTATCAGAGGAGGCACTTCAACATGTTCAGCTCTCCTATCCCACCTCTGAATAAATTTCCTCAGCTTCCGACCCCAGTTTTCTTGGCCTTTACCCCGAAGGGTATAATCATGAACACCTTTCAATTTACCAGCCCTGTGAGGTATCGGTTGATCCCGCCCAAATTGTCTCATGCATCTATCAGGCTGTAAATACTCAGCAACGTGGAAACAAATAATAGGCGTCCTAGCCATCCACAAATGTTGTGTCTCAACAGATGCACCCAGAAAATCGTAATCACCGTAGGGCTGCCAAACCACCTACACAATTAAATCATATATACAAGTCAATTACATGTTGACATCAATTCTAAATAAATATATTTCACTTAAAAAAACATACCTCATCTCTACCTAGGCTGTCTAGCCTGTCTCGATGCCAACTGACTGGGAACACACGGAAGCGACGACTCAGAGGATTGAATCTAATACGTAGATTAAACAACCAATTGTTAATTGTAGTACGCATAAATACATGGTCAATCAAGTAATACAAAGTAAACATACCTGTGTCCAAAGTGGTGATCTGGCTGAGACGGAGCAGGCAATGGGGGAGCAATCGGTGGAAATCTCAGCCACGCCCAAATCTGAAGCAAAACTGTGCAACCACCGATGTCTTTCCTATCAGGGTCTGTGCATCGCACAACTGTCTAAACAAGTGTGCCAGAACCGCAGACCCCCAACTGTAGGAACCAATGTCAGCAAAGTCCCCAACAACAAGGGGATGTAGCGACATCCTACTACGCTCCCCCCCGATCTGTCGCAAAGGAGCCAGGATCCCAGCATCCGTGCGATGTGTGCCTTGGTGAAATATATTGCATTTTGAGGGTTGCCAGCAACTGCCTCCCATGAAGGATACACTCTATCGAAGTATGACAGCCTCAAACTGCCGATGGATAACTCCGTCTGCGCATCAGGGCCGTTACCAAAAGCTTGATTACACACGGCTACCCAATCTGCGTATGTATGTCCGGTAACAACTTACCCATCAGTAGGCAATCCTAGAATCCCTGCAACATCCTGCAAGGTAATCGTCATCTCACCCTGAGGCATATGGAATGTATGTGTCTCCGGCCTCCACCGCTCAACCAGAGCACTAATTAGACCGGCATCCACCTGAAAAATTGCAAGAAGGTTTTCAATTTTTAAATTCAATATTAATTATCATTGAAACCAACAATTTAAACATTGAAATTTGAAGACATTAAACATAACACTTTCAGTAAATAGATACCTGCATAAACTTCATACGAGCGACATGTATGAAGCCAGCCTGAGTCAAATAATCTGCCACTAAGGGTGGAATAGCGTCTGGTGCAGGTCCAGCACCCTTACCTCCACGCCGAATCCTCAGCTCCCTCATCGTGTCATCATTCCAAACTGCCTGTGAAATGTGAGTGCATTGCCTACGCCTCCTAAGTACGTCCCATCTGTATGGTCCAGGGAGAACATGCGTGGTGGGATCGGTAGGCTCACGCTCACGGTCAGAAGCAGAACGAGGTGACTCAGACGATGATGACTCGGCCATAATAATATGCTACACATTTTATACAAATACATTATGTGTATTTTACGTCACTAACCAGTCAAATTCAAACAAAACCCTAACCCCTAACCCTGAACCCTAAACATCAACCCTACCCCATAAACCCTAACCAGAGTCACTACCCAATAATATTCTAACAAAATACTAAACCTAAGTCACTAACTACTAATATTCTAACCAAATAATAAACCTAAATCACTAACTACTAATATTCTAACCAAATAAATAACCAAAGTCACTAAGTACTAATATTCTAATAAAATAAATAACAACAGTCACTAACCAGTCATATTCAAACGAAACCCTAAACCCTAAGCCCTAAATAACCAACGTCACTAACCAGTCATATTTAAACGAAATCCTAAACCCTAAACCCTAAACCTTAAATAACCAACATCACTAACCAGTCATATTTAAACGAAACCCTAAATCCTAAACCCTAAGCCGTAAACCCTGATCCCTAAACCCTACGCCCTAAACCCTGATCACTAAACCCTAAACAAAACCCTAACCCCTAACCCTGAACCCTAAACATCACCCCTACGCCATAAACCCTAACCAAAGTCACTAATCAGTAATGTTGAAACGAAATAAATTACCAAAGTCACTAACCAAAGTCACTAACCAGTCATATTCTAACCAAATAAATAACCAAAGTCACTAACCAGTCATATTCTAACCAAATAAATAATCAATGTCACTAACCAGTTATATTTAAACCATATAAATAACCAAAGTCACTAACTACTAATATTCTAACCAAATAAATAACTAAAGTCACTAACTACTAATATTTTAATCAAATAATAAACTTATGTCATTACCTACTAATACTCAAACCAAATAATAAATCTAAGTCATTAACAATTTTCTATATCAATAATAATTATCTAACACAATAATATAACATATTCAATATTATTTAAAAAGCATATATTAGAAACTTACTTCAGTGACGATGCGACAGAGCTTCGCTGCAAAAAACACTCAAAGCTACCTCCAATTCTAGAGAGAAGGCAGAGAAAATCAAAGTTAGAGAGAGAAAGAGAATGCGCAACTGAATTTTTTGGTTGAAATTGGGTTTTATAGCTGGGAGCAAGGACACGTCCTATTTGGACGTGAATGGTGCTAAGACACGTCCTATTTGGACGTGATTGGGTACAAGACACGTCTAATATGGACGTGAATGGGTCGCGCTCTGTTACCACGTGATTAATCACGTCCCATTTGCACGTGAATGACTGCCATAGTTTCGTAAATAGATTTTAAACTACAATATTTGCGTAATTAATTTTTAAAATTACAATATATTAATTTTTTTGCCCACAGCTACCTGAGTAACCACCATATCATTTATCAATGTTGTCACGAATGATTCCACCAAAGTCCAAAGGTCGTGGGTTGCCAAAAGAGCTTCCATCATTATTTAGCTTCCATATACCATCAGGTAGAGTTGTCCACTTCACTTTAGCGGCAAATTTTTTAAATGTTATTTAAAGTAATGTTTTTTTAAAATTTAATTTCCATTTTTTTGTTATTAAATATTTGTTTTTTAAAAATTAATCTTTTTATTTAAAATAAATTTTATTATTTTATTATTTCTATAATTTTACATTTTTTTAACTATCTCAACAAATAACATTTATAATTCAATAAGACAATTTTTTAACTTTTAATTAAACTAATTGTTCAACTAATTTTATTAAACATAACTTATTTTCTCAATTTACTAACTAGAATCCCAAATTCACCTGCGCATAAACATGTTTTCTACTTGATTTAGCCGGGTTAATGGGTTATATTGGACGGTTTGCATAATTTTTGTTTGCATAAAATGTTTTTTCTTTCATCAAGCAATCAACTTGAAAATGTATGCGTCAGTTTTCTTTTCCTTATGATTGACCAAATTTATTTTTGGACCCAACATTCAACGCATCTTATGTTAGTCAAAGTAGAAAATCCATTTAGGTAACTTATTTATTTGTTTTATATTACATATTAAATAAATTTTACTTTATTTAGTTTTTAACTTTAACTTAATTAAAAATATTTTTTAATAAAAAAAAGGCTAAACATAATTTTTAAAAATTAATATAACTTATATTTTTTTTATATAATTTAAATTGAACAACGATTCCCTCCCATCACTGTACTATATATGTATAATAAACAAAAATAATTCATAAACATTAAAAGCTCATGTAAACCTAAAATAAAAAGAGAGAAAATCATAAATAAAATAATTAATATTTTTACATAAATATAATAAATAATTAGGAATAAGAAAAAAAGTGATAAAAAAATAATATGATAGAATACTTATACAAATATCAATATAATAAAAATTATATTATCGCTTTTCTTTTTTAATAACCACAATTAGAATATATTTGATTGAGATAATAAAAATAAAAGAAAAATATTTAAATTAAAGTATAAAGTAAAAATATTAAAAAGTGTGAAAATAAGACCCATGCAAAACTAATTTATTTCTTTTTTATTTTTCTAACTCATTTTTTCATCTGCCAATCACACTCTTATAGTATTCGACTTCTCGATAGAATCTCAAATATCTACAAAAATTAATCAGCAAGCTAGTCAATTACACTTGAAACCTCAAAAAATTATTGTTTATTTTATACTGAAAAATCTTCTTAATCGTTAAGGTAAATTTAGTAGTGAGAGTTTGAGTAATAGGTAAGACATCAAAAACCTCTAACACCAAGTACATACAATTATAGTAAAAAAAAAAAATCTAATACTAAAACTTTTAGGCTGAGGCGATTCCTTGAGAATACATTTATTATTTTTCACTTTTTTTTTATTTTTGTTTTTTTACCTTATCCACTCTCTGTATTAATATTAATTAATTTCGATTTTTTTAAGTTTAATCCATGTTTCAAATCTCTATATAAATCTAAAAGAGTAAAAAAATGAGTATGATAATAATAAAAAAATATGTAATAAGAGGAGAGATGAAAAAAATAATTTAATTAATTAAAATATAATGTAGTGTTTGTGTATGATTACATTTTTTTCTCCCTTTTATTTTCTGTCTGACGTTGAAGTATGAAGACCAAACCAAGCAATAAAACGCTTCCTTCCCCCTTTCCCTCTCTCTCCTTTTCTTTCTTTCTCACTAAAAAAAAAGAAGAAAAACCAGAAACCCTTTCCCCGTGAAAACATCTACCTCAAACCCTCCTCACTCTCATTCATCCATCATACTGATTCTCGTTCCTTTCACTTTCCTATATACCCCCAAAGCAACAAAAAAAAAAAAAAGTCACATAGACCTCACTTACTCAACCTCAATCCAACACAACAACAAAAAATCAAAAACAAAAAAACCTCATTAGGTTCTACGAGCTCTTGATCATGGACTCAGCATCAGGGGAGGCCCCACCACCACCCCAACCCGCTTCAGCTCCAGCCACATCGGCACCACCACCACCACAACCCGAAGGATCATCACCAGCGCCGCCGAGCCGCTACGAATCGCAAAAGCGACGAGACTGGAATACGTTCTTGCAGTACCTGCAGAACCACAAGCCCCCATTAAATCTTGCACGGTGCAGTGGCGCACACGTCATTGAGTTCTTGAAGTATTTGGACCAGTTCGGAAAAACCAAGGTTCATATTATGGGGTGTCCGTACTTTGGGCACCCCAACCCTCCTGCGCCCTGCAACTGTCCTTTGAAGCAGGCATGGGGAAGTCTTGACGCGCTCATCGGGCGACTCAGGGCGGCCTACGAGGAAAACGGAGGCCGTTCTGAGTCCAATCCGTTCGGAGCCAAGGCTGTCAGGATTTGCCTCAGAGAGGTAAGAGAAGGTCAGGCTAAAGCAAGAGGGATTCCTTATGAGAAGAAGAAGCGAAAAAGGACCACCATGACGGTGTCCGCGGTGAGCAGTGGTGGTAGTAGTAGCAGCGCAGTTGCTGCTACTAGTGGCGGTGGTGATACCATTATTGGTGGTGGAGCTGGTTCTAGTGCTAGTTTAACTTCTACAACGACTAATGTTACTACAACCACAGTGTAATTTTAATAGTTATTTATTTGTTTTGTTTGTGTACATTACTATCTATTTTTAGTTTTCTAAGAAAATTAATTGTGATTACAAGACTTATATAAATTAAATTGCATATTTTATTATGGCAATTTTCCATTAACGAAATTTAGGTGTATATATTAATTATTTATGTTTCATGCGCAATCATTCTGATCTCTATGAGCTATTGAGCTATAGTATTGTCCGTGTAATGTCATTATTCTCATGCTAGCTTGTAGTTCACATGGCACTTCATCACTAGATTTCTTCTCATTTTATATATTTTGCTAAGTATATATATTTTTAATTTGGTATTGTTTTTAGGAGGATATGGTGTTTGATGCTTATGTTAAGATTTAAGGACTGAATCATCAACTATAGTGGAGTGTTATAGGAATGAACTTGTTGCTAGAATAGACAACTCCATGAGCATTTCTTTTTCATGAACTTAGACTCATAATTCCTTGTTTTCATTTCTGGTTCCTTTGTGGGGTTTACTGTTGGAGAGCGAAGGAGAGAACTCAAACGCTGTTGCTACAACTTTTTTTTCCCTTCTCACTAGGAAGTATATATTCCTATGATGCATTAAGGAAACTAGCAAGCTAGCACATCGTTTCTCTTTGTTTGAAATGACATTTCGTTTTTGTCTTGACTTGGTGAAACTCCAAACAGTTGTGTGTTCATACATATATGCACAACATGGCCAAATTTTGAACAATGGGAAAGAAAAAATATTAAAAAAAATCACAATGATGTCTTAATCCGTGATAGTCATCCTGCAAAGTTAGATAGATGAGAGGGCTATATCATAGAATTGACCCTTTCACTATGATAATAATCATAATATCATTTAAGGATTGAAGGGTAGATAATTACTAGAATTTTAATTTTTTTCCCCTCGTCATTGTCTTATAGTGGTGCTGGCTAGTAAGATGGTAAACAACACATGGAATGAGTCAATTAGAAGGTCTAACTAATCCTTCTCTATACTACTACATGCAACACTATTCAATGGTCCCCGGGTTTCTATATACCTTGATATCTGCTGGTCTTCACCAGTGATACACACGTGTGCTTATCATTTTGCAACATTTTTTTGAGCTTCTGTTTCAGGTGCCCCCTTTGCAACATGATCTAAGATTTTGTGTTCATAAGATTTTGTTTTTTCAGATTTAGAATTTTGGCTTCTTTTATTTATTTATTTTCTCTTGGCCTAGGTAAGTTAATTTCGAGATTTTATTATCTCTTTTCACCACCTTCCCCTCTCCTGTGTCTTACCCTCTCTCTCTCTCTCCTACGATACCTATAATTGACATATCTTTCCGTGAAAACAACACCTACTAAAAGATATAGGATGCAAGCATCAACGAAAAAAAAAAAAGTAATGCCTTGTGATTGCTGCTCATATTTTATTTTTGGTAACCACCACCTAAGTGTGAAAAGGATAATTAGCCAACTATCATTTGCATTCTATATTTATGTTGATTGTACTATTACTCATTCATTTGTATGATATCATAACAAAGCCATTATTTATTTATTATGTTCCATTTGTTATAATAGCATAGACCCACCAGGCCCCTTCAAAACAAATCCACGTTTTTTAATGTTAATTTAGAATTTTGAACCCATATATCCACTAAAATCATGATCCATCTACTCATGATAATGTACACCGAAATTATTTCTTTGTATTACTTTTTTGTTTGGTCCTTTTTCTGGCATTATTTTCTATCCTTCTCTCTCCAAAAAGAAATATTTCATATACTTTTGAATTTAACAAGAACTTTCGCTTTCTGGCCTTTTGTGGAGCCACATAATTTCGTGCAGGGAACTTTATTTCTCACTCTCTTTTGTTTTTTCTTTATTATATGTGCGGTGGCCACTTTAACCATTTCGATTTCTAAAAAGTCAAAAAGAATAATTGGATATATCCCTTCTTTTTCTAAAAATGAAATAAAATTCCTAAAAACCCATTTTCTTTCTTTCTATCAATCTTTCTGCATTAATTCACTGATTACACTCTCTTTTCTTTTCCAGTTTTATCCTAAAAAATACTACATCCAATACGATGAAATATGAATTGTCCTTTTTATTCACGTATACTTATTTATTTTATTGATTACACTAAAGTACATGGGTCAGTGAGTTCTTGAGAGAAATAAGTGCAATGGACCAATATCACAAGGTTCGTCAGGGGAAAGGGAATCCCACTTAAGTTCTGAATTCTTTTGCCTCTCTTGTCGCAATATAGAATGGTAGTATAGTATAGCGCCCTTTACATTGGGCAAAACAAAAAACAGCATATGCTTCATTTATGAGAGAGGGGTGGGCGTTTTCTGTTGGGTGGGATTCGATTAGATTTAGGGGTCATTTTTTTCCTTATTCTTAAGGCACCTGCTTCTTGTGATGGTCTCAGACAAAGACCATTTGAAAAGGGCCATTATTGACGTTATGAATAGGAAAAAACGAATATGTACTTCAAATTTGTTTATATTACTTTAACCATAGCCTACCCATCATCCGTGATTGATTGTTGTGCAAGTAGTAGTAGACCCTTGACCCTAATTAAAATAAATTAACTCCAATTGTAACTCATTATGGGAGCTAGGATTTTACTCTTTTTCTCCTAATAATTTAAGGGTTTAGTCTCATAGTATATATAGATATGAATCCTGATGTGTTTAATTTTATATAAAATTTTACTTATTTAAAAAGTAAAAAATTTATGCATTAATAACATAAAAATACTTTATGTTATCGGTTTTAAAAAAATTACACTATATGTATGATTTTAAAAATGATTATTATAAAATTCAATAAATTTTTTGTTGTGCATAACTCATTCTGTGGACATACAGAAGCTAGAGCAAAATCTGTTTGCATAATCAATAATCACTCTATTCTCAAAGACGTAAACATGATTATCAAATCTCGTTAAATCTTGTGTTCATGTGTGCATGTTGATGGGTTTGAGAATTCTGGTTATTTTTCTAACACTTGTCATAAGTAACTATTTATGGTATTAAACAACAGGGTAAAAATTATTTACATTAACTACTATAGATTGAGAATGCCCATCAAAGAAAATTGAAAATAAAGTAAAAAATGGCTTGAGCTAGGTATATACTTCCTATTTGAGAATGTATGACATTTAAGATTTTTGCACAAATGTTAAGGAATATAATTAATTTATTGAATTTAAAAAAAAAGTTTAAAAATTTCCAAATATGTCCTTTTATATCTCTAATTAATGATTCATTTATTTTTCTATACAATACTTTTACTAAGTATTTATTAAGGATATCTTTAAAAAATATTTAATGTAGTATTGATTTTATAAAATAATATATATTTAAAAAAAAATTCTATAAAAATTGTATATTCTAGAATGGAAGGAATAATAGCTAATAAAAGAGTTGAAACCCACATGGCATTGTTTATAGTCACAGAAACTGAAGAGAGTACACAGTAACACGTGGGGTATAGTGTCCCCAGCATGCAGCAACTAGAGCCATATATTTACGTGCACATTTTTGCAAACAGATGGGGTGCATTTGTGATGACAATTAATACTAGTGTACCAAGATGGATGGGGATGGGTCTTGGTTGGGCAAAATTTCGATCCATTAAGGGGGGTGGGGTGAGGGGGGCCCCTCTGGCTGCAGGGGCAGTGGTACGGTGGTGCTGTCCCTTGGTTGTTGCCTTTTGCATTGTAATCCTGGGATGCTTTTCAAAACTTCATCAAAATCATTACGCTATGGTTTTGCCAACGCGTGGTGGTGGCCTCTTGGTTTTGCTCTTTTTCGCATATTTTGTGTGTGTGACAGTAAGTTTCAGGTATCTTTTGCGTGAAAAACACCACCACTGTCTGCATATATACTCATCATTACATAATAACCCCTGTGCTCTTGGATTTCTTTTTTTCCTCCTTCTGTTCCTGCTGCCTTTGTGTGTGCTCGTGGGTACATTGTGTTTTTGTTTTTTCTTATCGAACGAAATCAAAGATAAAATTAAAAATTTAATAACATTTATATATCTTATTTAATCAATTAAACTAGATCCATTCGTTAGTGCGCTCATTATTTAATGTGCATGCATGGTGCTGCTGAGATTAATTTCAAGTACAAAAATGAACTTCAATATCTAATCCACTCATATATTATAAATTGAAATACGCAGTTTGGAGAATGATAGTAACATATTTGAATTGGGGTCCTCTAATATAAAAGCAATTCATTTTTCATAGTAAAATGAAAGTAATACATAATTGTTTATGATTTATCTTGTTTTTCTACGTGATTTTTTGTTCCAATTAACCAGGGTTCTATATATATTGTGTATTCAAAGTTCAAACGTACCATGATACTTCCACTCTCCCTACTCTCCATTAGGCAGTCCCTATATAGGGCATTAATTTTCAATATTCTTTCTTCTCTCATTAGGAACTGTACTTCACAAGAAATTACATGACCTAAGATATCTCTAACTGTATGTTTGGTTCCTCGCCCGCTATTCATGTTTAGTGCAAAATAACATCAAACTCAACATAAAAGCAACTATTAGTTGTCTTGGACATTAACATCCAACAATGCCTAAGTTTTTCCAAACACATTAATATGTCCTAGTTCAGCCAATTACTATGTCAAATATAATTGAAACTATCAATTTATTAAACAGAATTCATAAAACTTTTGATGTTATGTAGGGATTGGTCAAAATTTTCATCTCCATTATTTCAAACTACTTCCCCTTTTATCTTCATATCTATTTTTTATTATAAATTATCAATAATTATAATCTTATATTATAGTTTAAGTTATTTATTATAAATTTAAAATTTAATTTATACGATAAAAAGTAATTGCTTATTATAATATTTAATTATAATAAATTTTTCATGTAAAAAAAATTCTTTGTTATAGTATTTAATTATACATAAATAATCATCTATCCTATATATATATTTACGTACTAAAGTATCGGAGGAGAAACCATTGGGGGAAACATATTAATCAGTGGAAATTTTGCAATGTCACAAGAGATCAAAGGGCTATCTTGTAAAAAGGTGTCCCTTTTAATTCAGGTGGGGGTCTACCCGGAGTAAAAAATGGATAAATTAAGGGGGAAAATATTGTTGGAATGAATAAAATAAAAACATGTATTTACATGATCGTAAAAGAAAAAGTATAAACAAAGAGACAAATTAAATTAAAAAATATAGATTAAATTAATCCACCGATCTTGAATTATTGGACAACTTTTGATTAGTATCTTGATTTTATTTTCAAATGAGTTTTTGAACTTGTATTTATTTTTAATTGGGTGATTTTGTCTAACTATCGTTACAAAAATTAATTGTCTAAATAAGTTGTGTGAGTTCGTATTAAAATAAGTAGGTTTATTTGAATGAATAAAATAAAAATATTTATTTAGATGAGTAAAGAAAAATAAACAGATAAATAGATAAATAAATAAAATATAGGTTAATTGTTCTGTACGTCCCCAAAGTATTATCTGATAATTTTTAATTATATTTGTAACTAATTTTTTTAATTGAATTTTTGAAATTGTATATATTTAATTTTTTAATTGGATCATTTCATCCTATTTTCATTGCGAAGAATTAACTGTCAGTCATGTGAGTTTGCACTGAGGCTGTTGTAGAATGAAACCTAGGGAGGTTTAAGAAAAATATATGGATTGAGTTGATATATAGAATGAGGATAATGGTTGATGAACCTGATTGAAAATATAAGGTTCAAAACTTACAGAAATAAGAATATGATATAAAATTGTGAGAATAATAACTGGGAGGTGAGAATATTAAGTGTAGACTTATAGAGATGATGATATTAACTTTAGAGACTAATTAAGTTAACCCCGTTGGTTATCATGTTTCGAACTAGTTTTGGGGCATGACTACTTGGAAGCCAAGCCATGAGTAATACACTAATATCCTAATAATCAAAACAATGATGAACTAGTTTTATATATGTATGTATGTATTTTTAAGTTGGTAAGTATAAAATTTATTTTATATGATATAAAATAATGATGATTAAGATTAGATATGGTAAAATTATAAAAATTAGTTTTATTCATTATTATTATGATAATGACTAAGATGGTAACGAGTATAAAATTAGTTATGTGTTTGTTATTATTATGATTATGATTAAAATTATTATCATTTAAAATAAATAATAATAATAATTTAAATTTTATGTGTAAAAATAATAAATATTTTTAAAAAAATTACATATTATAAGTTAGACATGAAAAAATTACAAAAAAGAAAAAAGAAATCAACTCCTTTAATAAATTTCTCGATCCGTCCCAAACAACATGCAAATAAAAAATATGGCGATGTAGATTTGTAACAGTTACGCCAAAATACACAACAAAAATTCAATGAGAACTTATAAAGACATGCTTCTATTCCTTTTGTAGGAATTCCTACCAATAGAATCTGCCATGCAAATGCCAACATTTTTGGGACGAGTTGAACTTTTCCAAAATTTTCCAAAGATGACAATAATTTTATTTTTTGAAATAACCGAAGACTGAAATATGTTGATATGGGTTTGCACACTACCTCCTTCCCATTCCCATTCACGATTAGTGCACATAGATTAAAAAATGTTTAATGAAACCAAAAAGTATTATATTTAAATTAAAATGATCTTATTTAATATTTTAATCTTTGATACTTACACTGTTAGTAATGGATATTTTCTCATGTCTTAAATATATATATATATATATATATATATATATATATGAAAAAATAATTTTCTTGGTCTTCAATATGAAAAAATTTCAAACTAATTCTACTTTATTTAATGTTACTATCTTTCATTTAATTGATGTGATAATTTCATAAATTCTTTCTTATTTTTTATATCAAGTTTTATTGAAGGATAAGTTGAAAAAAAATATTTTTTTATTGAAATTAAATATTGTTAATTAACCTTTCTTAGTTAGTGTAACATTTTTTTCTTATATTGTAGTCTTTTGATCTCAAATATATAAAAAAATTTATCTCAAATATAAGAAAATTTCAACTAACTTTATCTTATTTAATGTTACTACTATCTTTAAAATATCTTTCATTTAATTGGGTGTTAACTTTAATGATTCTTTTATATTTTTGATATCAAAATCTAACTAAGGGTAAGTTAGAAAAAGAAATACTTTTAATTAAATATGATTAACTAACTTTTTTAGTTAGTGTACCATTTTTTTCGTTTTATATTTGAGACATGGGAGAGTATTTGAAATCAAAGGGAGTATTAAGTTAGGGTATATATGAGAAATATATATTTATTGGACTTTAAAATTTTAAAACATCAAATGTTTTGAAAAAAATAAAAAATTAAAACATTAAAAGATATGAAAACAAGGTAGGAAATAAATAAATAATCTTTGTCATGATCCTCCTTGATTAATATGAATGAGAATTATAGTAATCTTTCTCTTTCTAATAATAAAATATTTTCAATTAATTCACGTTCTTAAAAAAATTAATTAATTTAATTAATCATAATTATTTTAAAATTATCTTTTTTTTATCTTTCTATTTACTTAATTATTTTTTATTAATATTAATACATTTAAAAATTAAAAAAGATCTTATAAAAAAACATACAAACTTTTTAAATAATCCTATAATTAAAGACGAGTTAAGTAACTAGTACTCCGTCGTAATAGATTCCGAGATCATTTGCCTTCATCCCAAAGTCCCCAAATCTGCTAGTAACGCATTTAAATGTAGTATTTCAAGACCATTTGCCTTCATTAATTTCCTTTCTGACCTATTTTTGTCATAAAACTGTACTTCGAGTATAGTTAAGTTTTTCACAACTCTCAGGAGACTTGAGGAAAAATATGAAACTGTCTGGAATTTTTTAATTATGAAATTAATTTAGTCTTGGTATTTATCTTCTTTTACTTAACGCCTTTATATTTCTTACTTTTTATACGAAAATTGCATAAATAGATCATTGATTAAATTATTTTAAATTCTTCTACTCAAAATTCGCAAACCAAAACATAATTTTACCCAAAATCTAAAATCTCAAGTTTTTCCTTTCTTCAATTTCTAATCTCAATTAGACCTTTTAAATTTTATTAAAAATTAATTAAGTTTCTTACATGTAAGCTTTTAAAATCATTTCATATATCCCAAATTCATTTTAAACCCTCAAACAATTGAATAAAAAAATAATTTAAAGATGTTAAGTAACAAATTTAATGGCAGATCGAATTTCGCTTAATTTTAAAATAAAGGAACTTAATTAATTATAAGAAAAGACTTGAGAGACTAAAATAATATATATATATATATATATATATATATATATACTCTAAATTAAATAAAAATGTAAAAAAAAACCTTAACTTTTTAATAAAGTGTCCACTTATATATCACAAAATCTTAATTTAATTTCCTAATAACTCAGATTTCAAATTGAAGAATTCTATGAATTGTTTCATCCAATAATATGATATAAAATGTTCTATTTTATAACTTAAAATCATGGATACTTTAAAAATTAATGGTATAGAAATGATTGAGCAGGATATCCTGCTTGAATGGCTAATATAACAAAGAACGCAAGAAAGAAACTTGCAATACCATATACTCATTGATTTATATATATCATTTGTGGAGATTAATGATTAATTTATATATGTAATTTGAAGAAATTAATTCAAATCGTTAATCAGCTTAGCTGTCATTACAATCATTATTGATGACGTATATACTCTTCTCTCCTGCCCTAGAAGCGACACCTAAAGAACTTTATCTTACTACTTAGTGTGAGTGCTTCAGTTTCATTCTTCTTTTGATTAAATATATGTATTTATCCTGTTCGCTCTAAGCCTCTAATTTATATGAGAATGTCTATTTGTCATGATACATCTAATACTACTATCTAATTCTCCTATAAAAAAATACTACTATCTATAGGAGTTAATGGATTAATGGACCTCACTCACGCTGCAAAAACGGCTAGCCACATTATTATACGAAATTTATAAGAACATTGACAATAAATTCTTTTGATATAGGAGCATTTTTTTTAAGGCAAGTGCTAAGGTCTACTATTGAGATGCGCAGGAATATGTTATTCATCATTTCTTTCTACTTTTATATAATCTTGATATTAAATATTTTTTCGATTTAGTTTATTAATCAATATTTTAAAGATATTGATTAGCAAGATTCTTTTGTTATTAATGTGATTGATAGATGTGATATGTTATTACTATTGACTTAACTAATTTTTAAAATAAAACTATGTATTAAATAATTAAATTAATTTTAAAAATTAAATTTTAGCATTTCTTTTACTGATTTTAGCATTTTTCATTTAAATTAAAAATCGGTGCACGAGAATAATTTTTATTTAATATTCCTACTCTTTAAATTAAAAATATTTATGAGTTGATCGGAATATAAAATGTCTTTCACATGAGTCAAGACTAATGATAGTTTAAAAGTATTATTTTTTCTCAATTTATTGAAACATCTTTTAATAAAGTCAAAATTATGACAAATCACTAAAAAATGAGAATACTTCAAATGCAATGATATTAACAATAGGAGACTTGAGGTTGAAGCATAAATAAATATATTCATTTTTGTTCCTATGTGATGAAAAAATTTAAATAGGTGAGACTTAATTTAATCAATACATGTTTTTTAGGGTTTCAAGATATGTTAATATAAAAATATAAAGGTTGATCTGGTAATAAAAAAAGAAAATAAGAAAAAAAAATGATAGATTCAAGTCTTCTAACAAATTTTTTTTAATAATTAACATTTGCTAAAAATATGTTAATGTGATGAACATTTCTGTTCTAAATAATTAAGATGATGGTGCCGTACAATCAGATGAGAGGCGATCGACTATATTTATTATTCACCCATAAGGTATGTGATGGACTGATGGGTCGTTATTATTATGGGACTTTAATTAATAGAGGATAAGATGCTGATATGGGATCCAATGGTGTATGCTAAACTGGAATTGAGAAATTTCAGCAATTAATGATTTAATTCTTTTGACATATTCTTTCAAACAGAATTTTAATACTAACTACTGTCATTTTATTTTTTCTTTTTATCTGTCTTTTATAATAAATTTTTATGCAGAAATTAATAAATATAATAATTTCTTTATCGTAATAAAATAATTATGAGACTTTTATTTTATCGTTTTATATTTTTAGTTCACAATAAATACATAAATATAAATTAATTAAATATTAGGTGGAAAGTAAGAGAGTAGTTAATATAAAAATGATCAACATTATCTTAAACTTTGAAAATGATATATAATAAAAACAAAAATCTTTCTAAAATTTGACAATTAAAAAGAAACAAAAGAAAATAAAATTTATGTAGATGTTAATTATATGTTGTGTGATAAATTTTATTTATAATTTTTTTATGAATTTGAATAATAAAAAATATGTTAAAAAAATTTAAATAATGCGTTGAAACTTGAAAGAATCTTATAGTAAACTACTTCGTCTACAAAAAAAAAAAAAAGCGTTATGTATTCAAATGGTCCTATTTTATTTCGTCAAGGAAAATGAAATTACTTTAATTAATTTCTATTTTAAATAAAGAGACCCCTCAATTATAGAATATGATGTATTAGTGTATGACGAATAATACTCACTTCACACTAACAAGTATATATGGTGCACTACTCTGAGTGACTCATATATGCCTCTTCTAAACATTTCCAAGAGGTTTAGAGTATGTTCTAGTGCGTCAGTCTTCTTATTATTGTTGTCGTTTTCTTACGTTGTTAGTTTAGGTAATTAATTATTTATTTATTTAAGCTACCCCAGTGACGCATTAGTAGTTAATAATGTAAAAGGTTTGCATTATTAATCTTTAAAGGGAAAAGAGTGCTCGAATTTCCTAAATTTTATTTATTTTACAATTAACGTGCTAGTTACACTTATATATATATATATATATATATATATATATATATATAAGTGCTAGTTACAACTTACACGATATATACTTATATGATACAATACACATGCAATTGGTAATAGGGGTTCTCAAGAACTGTTCTGTACTCTCAATAGCCTGTTTCAGTCGAAGCCACCTTTGACAAATTTATATTTAAGAAATTATATTTGATATATTTTGAGAATAAATTTAGATATACTTTGGATAATCTCAATCTAATTGACATATAACTCTTTTTTCTATAAAGCGACATATTAACTCTTTTAAAAAGTATAAATTTTGAATGATTTTGTATTAATAACATAACTTCTTTACTCAGGCATTTGTATAGTATAATATTACATTTATATAGATACTATTTGTTTTAAAATTATTTTGTTAAAATATTATATAACTTAAATGAATATTTTTAAATTTTATGATTTAATTATGTATATTATTAAAACTAATATATTTATGTCAACAAATCAAATCAAGTTGACTTAATTGGTCCCATATATTTCAAATTTAAAATTTGGCTTTAAATTCAAATAAATATGTAACTCTTTCAAATTTTTGATTTCAACAGAAATATAAATAAACTCGTCTCAAGTTCTCTCACAAACACTTCTACTTGTTAATTAGTTTTACAAATTTGTTTTAGACTACGTTTTTATTTATCGGAGATAATTATATTCTCAAAATAAATATGATTATTTTGGATAAAATTTTATTTTTAAGTATTTAATGTAACTACATATTTAAGATTTAATCTTAAATTTTTTAATTAAATTAAAATAATTTTATATCAATTAATTCACATTCATGTTGTTAGTTGTATAATTTATCACTATGCATGTCATTACTTCCCTATTTTTAACTGAAGTATAACAATGTTCTATGGAACGAAATCTATACTACCTCATATCTAATTAAAAAATTCTTGGAATTCGGAGGAAAACAAAAACTAGGGTAGGGTTTTTGTGGCTTTAATAACGACAGTAGTGGTCGGTCCTATTTTCAAGCAACAAGCGAAGTTAATTGGGGCATTTATAGACTGAAAAAAATGCTAAAGTATATATTATTTATATATCCCCTAAAGGAATGAATTGAAGCCATTGCAATTTGCAATTGCAAATTGCAACCAGAGATAGTTTCATAATCATATTCGTATAAACGATATGCTAGGGAGTGATATGGGGCCAAAAATCATTTGACAAACTTTTGTTTGATCACCGACAGCCATATCCGGCCCCTAAATTTCTTTGCTGACACTGTCTTCTTATATACAACACAATTTTAATTTTTTTAAATTTTTAATTATTACTATAAATTCCTTGAACTTAACGCAAATGGTTCACACATTGATACAAAACTCTCTTGTATTTGTATAAATGAAAATGGTTTATTCAGGGAAAGATCTATGTTCGATTTTTTTTATATGTAAAATTTTCTTGATCAAAAATAATTATACATTACAAATGAAATTGATTTCTGACTCAATAAATTAGGAAACGATCTCTAACCTAGAAAAAAAATCCTTCAACTTAATTTTAGCCTTCTATGTCATAATGATTGAATTACCATTTTCATACACATCCAAAACACCAAACAAAACCCTCCGTCTTCTTCATCTTATTTTTTTAACTTCATGTCATATTGTAAGAAACCAGCGAAACGAGGTCAAGTTCATCAAATTAATACGTGGGAGGACAAGGTATTGATTTCGTTGGGACCTTTTGGCTAGATTTTCAAACCACCTTCAATCCAATACTTCTTGTCGCTGAAAAAACGAGAAAAGAAAATAGGAATGCGTTTTTTCGGAGATAGAATTAGATTCTTGTCGCTCTAAAGTTATATAAAGCTGTATTTGTTAACTAACATATTGTCCACAATGAATATTTTAGATAAATTAAACATGTATAATTAGCTAATCCTGTAGTAAATATTTATTAATATTTAAAAAAATATTGTATACCATATTGAAATTATTTAATGAAGTATCAAATAATTTTAACATTTTATAATATTTTTTTAATTTAACAGTTAAATTAATTAATTTAATATATACAAATAATTATTAAAGAGAATAAATTTATCAATAGTTATCTCTAAAATAATTTGATTTAAAAAGAAATGATATTTATAATATCCTTTTTTTAACTATTCTACCATTTATATATATTTTTTTTTTAACTATTGTTTCAAAATTATATACCTTTGTTTAACCTTGGAAGTGATTTGCAAATCACTTTTTAATTAAAATTTAGAAAAATGTTTATTAATTCATTTTAGAAGAATACATAAAATTCCTTTCAAAATTTTAATTTCAAAATATATTAAAATTCTAACAAATTTTAATTTAGAAATGCATTAATTATACTCTTAAAAAGTTAATTCCAAAAATGGTCAGTAAATGAGTTTCGAAAGTGATTAAATCAATTTTAGAATCAAGTTTCTACAAGAGTGTTTAATACATTTCAAAATTGAAATTTCTAAAAACAAAAAAACTATTATACTGATGTCATTTATACTCCTGTTCTAAGTCCCTTATATACAAAAATTTTGCTTCAAATTTATGTTGTCATTTATACTCCTGTTCTAAGTCCCGTATATACAAAAATTTTGTTTCAAATTTATGTTATTAGTAAAATGATAATATAACATCACTTAACAACTCTTCCAATATATATCAACAGAAAGATATCACATATGTATTGAAATAAAACTTTTAACATATCAGAAACTCAGAATAACAAAATAATTTATCAGAGATTAGATAAAATCTGAAATTTATAAATGACCTAAAAAAGTTATTTAAGCTTTAAAATAGTAGAATAGGTAAAAAAATATAATAATTGAAACTAAAAATAATTTATCTATAGATAAAAATAAAAAAGAGTTTAAAATTAATGAAAAACTAAAATTATAACACTTCAATATATATTTTTATCCATAAAATAAAGCTAACGTTTATATAAAAGTATTATATAAATATGTTTGTTTTGTCATTTTATATTATTCAATTATTTGAATAACTAGTTTTATCAAATAATTATAATTTAATAAATTAATTTTTAACTTTCAACTACCCTTTCAATTAATTTTTTAACTGATTTTATTAAAAAATAGTCATTATCTAAAGTCGAAACTTTAAATACAAATTTAATTACGCTACAAAAGTATAATTAGGTCTAGCCAATTAGACTTGAAAACTAGAGCAACTCACGCGTGAATATGTTAGAACTTAGAAGCCAAAAAAGAGGCAAGTAATTATGAGTGAGAGAGTTATGAGTCTATATTTTCTAGACTCTTTTTTTTCTCAATAAATAGGTAACTAAAGCTGAAAGTTCACTAACTCGTTCTATCACACTCTCGGATGTAAGTGATAAGAAGCTTGCTTTTCTTAAATAAAGCTTTGAATATTGTGATTAAAAAAAATACATGTTTGGAAAAATTGTGCACCCTTTAAATATGCTCCTTAACTCGACACGGATTCAGTAAAAAAAAAAAAAACAAACTAGACACAGATTAATAAAAATAAAATTCAATATATATTTTTGTATCGGCAGGGTTTCTGATATAAAACGCAAGATTATTTAAATAAATAATCATGTGAATATGTTAATTAACACATTATACAATTAAAACTTAGAGCATCTTTTTTAGTAGTAGATCTTAAATTAAAATTTTAGACCACTTTTTGATAGTCATCATAAAATCACATAGGATTGAAGATATCTTAAGATTTCTTTAATTTTTTTTTAGTGGTAGATCTTATTTTGAGATCTTAGAGAGATAGAAAGATGTGAAAATTTTATTATTTTTAAATTATGTACGGATCTTGAGGGTTCTTCTACAAGAATTCATTATCTATGTTGGAGATCTTTTCACCTCCTTTATTAAAAGATCTAGTAAATATCATATCTTGAGCTCAAGATCTAGTACTGAAGATGCTTTGTTTCTTGAATTTGATTGTATTATCATAAATAATATTTCTGAAAATTTTATTACTGAAAATGTTATTTTCATTAAAGATATTTAGTAAATACTTCTAATTTATAGAAATGTTCTTAAATTTATTTTAAATTAAAAGCAAAAAAATTAAATAAATATAATATAATATAATATGAGGAAAATAGGAAATTGTTTTAAACATTTCTATGAAAAAAGGAAGATGAAAAAACATGTGTAATATGGATTCTTGAAAAATGAATTATGCCAAGTTAGAGTTTATTTTTATTGTCTTCTAACAAAAATAAGAATATATATATATTTATCTTGTTGAGAATTTAATAAGCTTTTGTGAAGGAAAATAAGGTTAATCCAGTGGTTAGGAAATGAGACTTAAAAGAAGAAAAGAGGAAGATGTAACGGTTTGAAGACTAACTTAGTGACATTTTTAATAAAATTAAAAAAATAATATTTACCTGAAAAAAAAAATCCTTGAACCAAATGTATCCTTACTCATTTTTCTTTTTGCTTTTGTAATTAAAGTTCCCTTTGATCCTTTTCTTTTAAGACTTCGTTCGCTCTTTAACAAGACAACCATACTCTTTATTTTTATATTTCTAATATTTTGAGGAAACGCAGTACTTTTAGTTGATCAAACTCTACGTAGGAAATTCATCCAGATCACACACACACACACACAAAAACAAAGAAAAATCATCAAGATCGAGATATCTAATTCTTTGTACGATTTTTATCTTTAAGAAAGTTTGTCCTAAGGAAGCGTTTGGTAAGATTTTTAAATTTCTTTCAGAATCTTGGATTGAAAATCTTCATTTGCCAGTATGGTATTTGTTTTAAAAAAAATAAGATTTCTAAAAAGTAATATTTTTTTTATCGTATTTTAACAAGTTTTTCATGAAAAAAATTTCATTAAAAAGGTGAAAATCTTATTTTTTGAGTTTAAATTTTTTTACTATAATAAAAAATATTATATTATTCTTATTAATATGACAAATAATTTAAATAATTGATAAAAATATCACATAATTTTTTAATTGTTAAGAAATTTATCTAAATATTTCTAATCAATCAAACTCCATTAGTAACCTAAAAAAAGCCTTATCCCCTGCCAATCATTCCATAAGTGTAAGATGTGTATGAAATTGCATAGGAATGTCCATACATAATTTGCAATTTCTGTTTTCCAGTAACTGAAGCTATTTGCTCACTTACGATGAAGCTTCCTAACACAAGATATATAGAAATCAAGGAGTAACAGACATTGATAATGATCATAGAATTAATTAAGAACGACGACATTGAGTAGTGTCAAACACTATGTTAATATTTAACGAGTCATCTTCATAAAACATTGAGTAGTGTTCTGTATATATGTCCTTTTCTTGCCTAGTTTACATTTTAAAAACTGATTTGAAATACATATACTGTTTGTTACACGTGAATGGGTATAATCATAACTTAAATTGCTACAGTCATTGTAGAAATGAGCCGGCCAAGTCTCAATTATAGCAATTAAAAAGATAATGGTTGGGATTCTATGAATAATCGTATATATTTGGATCTTTGGGTAACATGTAAGATTGAAAAGGGGGATTGAAATCGAAATCGTGTGGGCCTTAAAATGTGTAGAACATATTAAAAAAAATTCTAAAATAAACGGCAAAATCACAATTTTATTATATTAAGGGATACAAAAATATTATATAATAAAATTGTGATTTTGTTATATTTTTTTTTCTTTCCACTAGTATAGTAGAATTATGATTTCGTTATACATCTGGGTTTGTGAAATAAAGTGTACAACATAATCATGATTTTGTGATGCAAATGGGGTAAGTAGATCATGTAAATGAAGTATGATTCAGTTGCTTAGTATATAATAAAATTGTGATTTCATTGTGTCACCAAAACCTATAAAAAATGGAGTCAAGATTTTGTTGTGTAAATACACAATAAAATCTTGATTCCATTCTGTTATGTTTACAAAAAGGGAAAGGAAAACACCTCAACAGCGAAGACTTATGTGAGTGAAGAGAGGAAAACTGAAAGGATTGAATGAATGAAGAAATGAAAAGAAAAAAGGGTTAAAGGAATGAAGAAAGGGAATGAGGAAGAGTGATGGGTAAGGTCCTATAGCACTCCTCTTCATACCCACATTTTAAGAAGATACTCGTACTTGGTCTCATATTTGCATAAGTAACAACTTAAATTTCCATTCTCGTATCCGTTGGATACCTATATATCTATACACGACATGCATTTTACTTAAGTATAAAGTTAATAAATCAACAAAAAATATAATAATTAGAAAAATTACTACAAGTAAATTAAAAATTTAATCTTAAATAATTCAAACATAACATTAAAAGCATCCACATAATTACCTATTTCATCAAGACTAACATAAGTGGTTATATTAGTTAATGTCATAAAATTTAATTTTATTTCAAGAGTATCCATGACATTAAATGGTTTAAGAGTTTATTATTTCTCAAAGATAATTTTTTTTAACCAACGAATATACATTGTTTTGTTGATTGCTCAATAAGTGCACTCATTTTCATGAAGAAATGAGTGATATCATGGATAGACCTCATAATTAATTAGGGATAAAAAGAAAATTTAACAATAAAATAATCTTATGTTTCTTATAATTAGGATCAATAAAATATTGTATTTTATTTCTTATATAGAGGGTCAAAGGTAATATTAGACATCAACATTGATTTGTTGAAACTTATGACCTAAATAAATATTACAAATATAATCATCCAACATTACAAAGATACGTTGTTAAATAAGTGCAAATCTACAATACTAATTGAAACACCAAACAACACAAAAATATCATTTACAATTGGAAGTCAATCTTATAAGAACTTATCAACAAATTTATAAATTTATTCAAAAAAATAAATTATAGTTGAATATTCTTAAATAAAATATAAAACAAATATACTATAATGTATATTGAATTAAAATTCATTATTTTATGTTAGACTATTAATATTAGTCATCAAATTAAGAAATATAATTTTCTTAAAAAAAATATGTATAATATAAATTATTTATTAAGTCAAATATTTTAATACATTAATATTTAATATATTTATATGATTTATATATATGGGGTGGGTATTATAATACCCGTACCTACATTCATCCTTCCAAAAAATTATGGATAAATACCTACCTCCATCCCCACTTCAATAAGAGAGAAATTACCCTTCTCACTTGTGGATACTTTTGAGAGTGTGCGTAGAGTCTGGGTTCATTTTGTTATTCTTAATGATGGGATGAGTTTAAAATGCTCCAAGGATTCTTTGTTCATTGGACTTGGCTAGTAGGGACCAAGAGCAATTTTATAGGGCCAATAGTAATTCTTATTAGAGTGCTTCTTCATACACCATTTAAAAGTTCTTCTACACCATTTTTTTTCAAAAACCCAAAAATACCCCTGCTACTTTGGACACAAATATATGAGCTGGGTGAGCTGAGCTTCATTTGAAAAGCGTATGGTTGTTAATTTTGGTTCACCTGAAGTGCATTGCAACAACATTGGTGTTTTTTGGTGGCATTTCGTTCATTTCGGGTGGTTGTTGGTGGTTGCCGGAGTTGCAGAGGCGTCGGCGAAGCTTAAACAGGTGAGTAGTGCGCGTTGGTTTCGTACGGATTACCGGATTACCTAATCCGTATGGATTAGATGGATTAGTCAATCCGTATAATCCATACGGATTAGGCAATCCGTATGGTTGGAAATTGCTGAAAATAGCCTTTTAAAAATGTAAAAATTGTTGTGAACATGTATTTGCATAAGATTGAGTTTGTTTTGATAAATTATTTGATTAAATGAAGTTAATAAATTTAATTGTTGTATAAAAATAACAATAGATAAAATGAAACAATATAAATAAGGACAAATTAATTATAAGCGTCTACTAATAAAAAAAACATGTAATTAAACACATGTAGTTGCACATACTAATAATAAAAAAACCACCTTGAATAAATTTGATTCACATGAGAGACAAACATGAAAAAAAAATAACTTAATAAAATGAAAAATAACGGAAGATGGTGTACAGTGAACATGTATTCTTATTCCATTTCAATCGTTGTAGTGAACATAAATAACATTATACTGTTATTTATGTTACTAAAAATGTAATCAATAAGCGTGTGTATTTTTATAGGTTTCCACATGGAGTTTTATCATGTTTAATTAAATTGTTATTTGTTAGGATGGACAACGATGAATGGATTTATGACAGTATAATGTCAGAAGAAGTTAATATGGAGGAAGACATTGGAGTAGACGATGATGCGTTTGAATTCAATGAAGACAATGGTGTAGACCCCGATGCGTTTAACGATAATGCTTGTTTAATTGATTGTTCTACAGCGTTCCAAACAAACGAGGTAATTACTTGTATATGAATGTATTTAAAGTTGTTATATGACACGGTTTAACATATTAAATATTAATTATTCATTTGTCTAGGTGTTTGAATCGTGTGATGCGATATTGAAATGGGCTCGTACCGTTGCATTTGAAAATGGTTTTGTAGCGGTCATAATGATGAGTGATACAAAAACCGAAAAAATGGAAAGAACGTCATTTATGTTAATTGGTTGTGAAAGGAGTGGAAAATATAAGGCATGGAAAAAAGGTTTCACACCTTCAACCACTAGCACCAGAAAATGTGAGTGTCCTTTTAAGTTGAGGGGTAAACCAATCCCGGGAGGACAATGGTGGATGGTGAAGCTAATATGTGGCAATCATAACCATGTTTTGGCTAAGTCATTCTGCGGACACCCATATGCTGGTCGAATAACTGAGGAGGAGAAGATCATTGTTGGTGATATGACAAGGTCCATGGTGAAACCAAGAAATATTCTGTTAACTTTGAAGGAGCACAATGCAGATAATGTAACAAGTTTGAAGCAAGTTTACAATGCAAGATATGCATACCGGACGCATACAAGAGGCAATAATACTGAAATGCAACAGCTAATGAAACTTCTTGAACGTGACATGTATATTCATTGGCATCGAGTGAAGGATGAAAATGTGGTACGTGACTTGTTTTGGGCACATCCAAATGCAGTACAGCTGAGTAATGCATATCATATGGTGTTCCTCATTGACAGTACCTACAAAACAAACAGGTACAGACTTCCTTTGCTTGACATTGTTGGTGTCACACCAACTGGGATGACATTTTTAGCTGCATTTGCCTATTTAGAGGCTGAACGCATCAATAATGTTGTCTGGGCCCTTGAAAGCTTTAGAGGAATTTTTTTGAAAAGTGAATTCTTCCCACAGGTTATTGTTACTGATAGAGATTCAGCCTTGATGACTGCTGTGAAAACTGTTTTTTCCCGATTCAACTAATTTATTGTGTCAGTTTCACATTAACAAGAATGTGAAGGCAAAATATAAAACTTATGTTAGGCAGAGTCATGCATGGGATCATGTCATGCAAGCATGGGAAAGTCTTATTGACTGTGCTACTGAAAAGCAATATGATGAATATCTTATGAAGTTTGATGTTGCATGTGCACCATGGCCTACGTTTGTTGATTACGTTAAGGACACTTGGTTGAATCCCCACAAAGAAAAATTTGTCACAGCATGGACAAACAAAGTTATGCATTTTGGAAATACAACAACAAACAAGTAAGTTTTTTATTTGACATTGCTTAAATTGACATTTGCATAAGTTTATTGTATTTAAAATTGTTTGATGATATGATACACTACAGGGTGGAGTCTACACATTCGACCTTAAAACGCCTACTGCAGAATAGTGTTGGAGACTTGTGCACTGTTTGGGATGCCATGAACAACATGATCACCTTGCAACATACTGAAATCAAGGCATCTTTGGAGCAAAGCACACATGTTGTAGGGCATGCCTTTAAAGTTACTTTGTACAACAGACTTGTTGGCATGGTGTCCAGGGTTGCGTTAAACCATATTGCTTCTGAGTATGAGCGGATTCATTATGCAGGAAAAACCCGAACCATTGTGGATGTGTTCTGAGAACAGCTTACGGTTTGCCTTGTGCATGTGAGCTAGCTAAGTTTGTGCTTCAGAGCATTCCAATTAACACCGTTCATTTTTTTTGGCGGACATTAAGCTTTGCAAGTCAAGGTATGCATGAATTTCAAGTTACCATAACTGAAGAGATTGAAGCCATATCCAACCGTTTTGAAAAGCATGGTTTGTGTGACAAAATGACTCTTAAGAGTAAGCTTAAACAAATTGTGTACCCTGATTTAAATTTCATGTGCCCTCCCCCTGATAAGGTCAAAACTAAAGGTGCTCCAAAAAAGAAGATGACAAAGCATGAAAGGTCAACGAGAAGGGATCCGTCTTACTTTGAATATGTAGACGAGTTTCATTCAATGCAAAGTAGTTATTCCACTCCAAAACAGTCCAATGCCTCATGTGATGTTCAGATGCAACAGGGGATGGTTCGATGCTAGATCAATTTCATCCATTTATACAGAAGTTCATCTTGAATGTCACCGATGTCAAAGCAGATGGTAATTGCGAGTACCGTGTGATTGCTGCCTTATTAGATTATGGTGAAGAATCTTGGGCTTTGGTTCGCAATCATTTGCTCAGAGAACTTGGAGAGTGGACTGATGGATATATTGCCTTGTTTGGTGGTATACATAGATTTGAAACCTTAAAGCGGTCCCTACTGGTTGATGGATTGTCGAAGGTAAACCTTTGTTTTGTTTAATCATTATATGCCTTTAATAAGAACGCAAATAGTACACATTAAATATATTTTAATAATTGTTTATTTACAGGTTACTACAGACAAGTGGATAGATATTACAGATATGGGCCATGTAATTGCATCAAGATATAATGTGATTGTGGTATCTCTTTCACTTAAGCAAAACATGACGTTTTTCCCTCTAAGAAGTCAATCGCCTAGAGATCCCCATGTTCATCGAATTCTGTGTATTGGTCATGTTTTTGGTAACCACTTTGTGCAGGTATGACAGTTTTTTGTTGATTTTATGAGAAAACTTTTTAGAGGAAAAAACCCATGATTGTCTGCTGTTTTTATGTGGCATAGGTTTTCTTAAAAGACAATTGTTCTTTGTCGTTGACTGCATTCTTGTGGGGTAGTCACCATACCAGCGAAGCACAAGATTGGCCCAATTACTATATTAGTAGAATGCAAATGTATTACACCCATATGAACGTGCGCACTGAACATGTAGACTTACGAGATGTGTAGAAGGAATTGAAAAACAATGAATAAAGTGGTTTTTTGCATAACTGTATCTATATATATTTATAAATCACCAACTGTATCCAACATGAGAAAAAACATAAAAATAATACAAGTATAATTTTGTCCAACAGAAATATAGCTGACAAATGGGTTACTCAAAGGCGCCTCCGCTGTGTATCTCGTGGTTGACCCCCACGAGTATAGACAAGGCCGTAGTCCCTGACACTACGAGCTAGGAGCAACATCTGTTGCGTCCTAGAGTATGCTTCGGAGCCCTCTGCAACCATCCCGTCATCTATGAAGGCTTGCAAGATCTGAGCCAGCCATTCGCAAACAGATTGCAATTACAAATGAAATAAACAGGAACACTAAATGTTAACAGTGGGAAAATACGATAACACTTGGCATAAATAAATAGGTGTATTTTTTACCACTGCGTGTGCTGGCGTCTGGTCATCGAGATTCCCATCTGATGCATGGGGAGGCGCATCTGGTGAACGAGAATGAACATCAACTGAAGGGGGAGGAACTGGATCAGTAGTGGGCCCAGATGGAGCATGTGAACGGGCCTCTAAATACTGTGCCGGAGTCATAAATGGATGTGACATCCGATAGAACCACTGCAAATACCCAGGTACACAGTGACTTGGATAATGTACCAAGTCACCGGTCGATATAAGGTAATCTGCGTAGTGGTCCCATCTCTCATCAACATCGTCTGCGGAGGGGACTTCTGATGCAGGCAGCTCTGGAATATGCTGAATCTGGCCAAACTGCCTAACTACCCTGTCTGGCAAGTACTTGACGACGTGAGGACCCCATCTAATGAAACCCAAAAATAAACTGATGGGGTCAAAATCCCTAAGGGGCCGGTGCTCCGCATATGGTGTCCAGCATATGTCATCAGGTCTCAACCTGTCTATACGGGCACGGTAGGTCGTCAGCGGTAACGCCTTCGCACTCTTCCAGCGACAGGCACGTGGTTGCGTCTCTTCATATGCATCCTCGGCACTCCCGTTACCAACAGTGGGAAAATGCTCATAGATCTAGCACTACAAATGAAAAGGATGAAAGTTAAAAAAAAATTCTTCCCACAAGAAACCCACACCAACACACAGAGACAAAAGATTACCTATAGTATAGTAATATATCCAGCTAGATGCTTTCCGTGGTGTTTTGATGCATAACTCAAATTCTCATACATATGCACCAAAGCACCAGCTCCCCATGCAAATCCAGCAGCTTCATCAATGTCTCGGAAAGGCTCTAAGAACTGAATGCGTATATGTGTTGCACTCTTGTTGGCAAACAAAGTGCAGCCAACAAGATGCAAGAGATACGCCCTGGCTGCTAGTAGCCACTGCCTAGAGTCACACAGTCTGAAATAAAGCTCTCGAAGCCAGGACAATCGAACATATGCCCCATGGCACTGTGTCGTCTCGGCTTCAGCTTCATCAACTATGACGTCGAGCAGCTCCACCAATAGATTAATAGCGTCTCTGATGTCTACCTGGTCATAGGAATGGAACACTCCCGTGACAGGGATGTGCAGGAGAGAGGCGACGTCGTCCAGCGTAATAGTCAGCTCGCCAACAGGCAGATGGAAACTGGAAGTCTTAGCATGCCATCTCTCTACAAAAGTAGACAGCAACCCCCGATCTCCAGTCTCTACGGAGCACCGTATCAGCGGACTAAGGCCTGTAGCAGCCACTAACCCCTCAATCTCAGCAGCTGGCTTCCCGAATTTAGTTACCTTACGTCCATGCGAAGCCAACTTTAGCTCTGGATGTTCCTGCAATAAATAAATGAACACATATTTACAATGATTAAGAAGCAAACATGTTGTCCTAAACTACATCTCGTTGTCTTATAAATACCTCTCCTGACCAGACTTTAACAGCCACATGGTCCGCATAAGCATTTAAGACTGAACAGTCTTCTGAGCCTCCTGGAAAACCTTCAGAAGCCACATCATCCGTCACCGGTACATCACTATGTCTATGTGGTTCCTCAACTAGAGGATCCTCAACTGCAACATCCTCAACTGGAGGATCCTCAGGAACACTAGCACCCGCCCTCTTTCGACGAACGGATGCTGTCGGCCTACGCCGCTCATGATCTCCATCAATAGGTCGCTGCATTCCTCCTCTAGTCCTAGCCATAACCTATACAACATTTGTTTATATGTTAGATTATCACTTCAGACTAAATCACATGCAAAGTTTGATTCAATTTCTACCAAAAGAATCCCATTTCGGGTTCGACAAGCATGATTCAAAAGCAATGTCACCTATCATGTCAAATTCTAACAAAAGAATCTCATTTCGGGTTCCACAAGCATGATTCAAAAGCAATAGTGACCTATCATGTTCATTTCTACCAAAAGAATCCTATTTCGGATTCCACAAGCATCATTCAAAAGCAATAATGACCTATCATGTTCATTTCTACCAAAAGAATCCCATTTCGGGTTCCACAAGCATCATTCAAAAGCAATAGTGACCTATCATGTTCATTTCTACCAAAAGAAT
>CM023951.1:20173391-20193026 GCA_013407115.1 Glycine latifolia | reverse complement strand
TTTCGGGTTCCACAAGCATGATTCAAAAGCAATGTCACCTATCATGTCAAATTCTAACATATGAATCCCATTTCGGGTTCCACAAGCATGATTCAAAAGCAATTGTGACCTATCATGTTCATTTCTACCAAAAGAATCTCATTTCGGGTTCCACAAGCATGATTCAAAAGCAATGTCACCTAGCATGTCAAATTCTAACAAAAGAATCCCATTTCGAGTTCCACAAACATGATTCAAAAGCAATAGTGACCTATCATATTCAATTATATCAGATTTTTTTTTTACTTAAAAGAAAAACAAGACCGATATATATGAGAATATCTCTTCTCTAGCATCGCTTTGTTCAAACTATACCGACGTCATTTCACCTATATATATAATACAAGCATAGTCACCTATAAAGTCCAATTCATCCAAAAGCATCCCATACCAGGTACGACAAGTTTGATTCACAGGCATACTGACCAACCAAGTTTCATTCACAAGCGTACTGACAATCATACTTCCTATATTTGAGAGTTATTTGATGTTCAAAATTACATCTAAAGAACCACATACAATCAATAGCATATCATCATCAACACATGGATAACAATTGAAAAATAATGTTCCTAACTATTTAAAAAGCATATCATTATCAATATTTGGATATCAAATGAAAAATCCTGTGCCTAATTATTTTAAAAACAGTTTTTTCAAAAAAATAGCCCTATACGGATCAGGTAATCCATATAAGCCATACGGATTGAGCAATCCGTATGGGTTATACGGATTACCGAATCCGTTTAGGGCCATCTTCTCCCTTTCACCACCCAAATTGAAAAACCTTACCTCACCGGCGCCGCCACCAACAGCCGACCACACCACCAACCACCACGGATGAAATGCGGAGCAAACCAAGCAATTCCAATCGATCACCAAGCAACGACGATGGAGGACCGCAGATGAATACGAAGGAACGTAGAGGAGCGAAGGAGGGAGAAGAGAAAATGAGCGTTTTTTAAATTTAATAACGATGACAAATATGGAAATGCACTATTTAATAATGGTGTAGTAGAAATATTGAATGGTGTATGAAGCACCACTCTTCTTATTAAAAACTTCAAACAGCCCACTAATGTGCTTGGGTGCTGGGCCAACATGTAAATTGGGGACAAAAGAGAATACAATGGTCCAAAAAAAATTAAGAACATAAATTCATGAAAAAAGATGTGAAAAAACCGTCGACAGCAGGATTCGAACCTGCGCAGGCATAGCCCAACAGATTTCGAGTCTGTCTCCTTAACCACTCGGACATATCGACGTGTTGTTAATGGTTGTAATTTACTTATATATAATCTATACACATACCCCTTTATATATCATGCATAAAATTAAAAATCAAATAAACTGGAAAAAGATATATTTTATTTTTATTTTTATTTCATAAAAATATTTATAATTATGATGATAAAATAATTCAGTTGATGAAATTAATAAATCTTCGGCGAATTATTTTTTTACTGCAAATCTTTGGTGAATAAATATTATATTAAGTGCTACATTACTAAACATATACTTGACTTTTTTGAATAATAAAAAAAAGGAAAGTTCAGTCATTGTCTCCTTTTCCTTTTTGAGGAGATATAAAAATAGATAAGTGATTAAAAAAGAAGGGAAGGAGGATAGTAACGCCTTAGGTTTGATGTCTCTTACTAATAAAAAAAATAACAAATTGCTCATAAAAAAATTGTCTTCTTTTCAATTTGTTCAATACTTCAATTCTTTCATTAAAATAACACAATATATTATTACTTTTAGTTGCAGTAATAAAGAACAAATAAAAAACAAAAATTCAAATGTGTAAATAACAACTTAAATCCAACAAAATCAAGGTTATTATTAATCAGGAAAAAGTGTAGATAAACATTTTTTTTATTCGTTAAATTAAAGATTAAAAATTATAATAATTCACACATCTTTACTTAACCAACTAAATAAACTAGATCGCTTGACATATATAAACATATATAAGTATTTTAGTTATAACCTCAATCTCGAATCATATAGAGTACATCAAATTTATAAACGTAAGCGTTGAATTGTTGTTGCTGTTATTCTTATTATAAAAATTAGAAATTGTAACATAATAATTAACTAAAACTTTTATTTATTTTTTGCTTTATATTAATAAAAAAAATAAGCATCTTATCACTTTTCCTTGCCATTTTTAGTCTATTGTTTTAAATTTTATTTTCAATTAGTATATTTAACTAACTTTTTATTTTAATGTCAAATTTACTTTAAATATTTTAATAAATAAAAATATTTCTTCTATATGACGAGAATAATGAAAATATAGCATTGCACTTACTTTTCTCTCTCTCTCTCTCTCTCTATATATATATATATATATATATTTATTGTACTTACTTACAACCACTACGAAGTACGTCATACACATACACAACATGGTTTTATTTTTTGATGAGTACAACAGGGTTTTATGTGCATCACAAGTTCTATTTGCACCTTAGGAGGGATCAACACAACTACACACAAGATAACACGAACAAACTGCTACTAAATGCAGCATTGGCACTTCTAAATTGCGCTACCAAGGTTCATCTAGTGCATCCATGATGCAATGGTTGACCTCACTTTTTCCCATGTTAGCATAATCCCACTGTCCTTGTAGCAAACTGAATGCTTAGGCTTTGCATTCACTTCTCTTAGGTATGATACTTGGGTGCAACTTTGGGGTGTAACAGGGTCTTTATAAGCCTTACAAAGATAGCTTAAGAAGTTCTCATAATCCTGCAGCAAAAGAAATTTGCAAGTTCTTTTTGAATTTCCTGTACACTTCTAATTCGATTCATTAATATAACACAACTTACATATGTAAAACACAAATTTTCAGTGTTATAAGTTATTTGTTAATTAGAGAAGTATTTCTTAGTGAAAATTTCAAACACTGGGAATGGGGCTTGGTTCAGCCGATATAAAATTGCAAAACTAAACTGACCTCATAAAGTGGTTCTCCATCCACAACTACCCAAGGAACATACTTGTGAGGAGGCTCCAGAGCACTTGTTTCAGCTGCATATTGTAGCTCCAACTACATAAAGATAGTAAATGTTACTAATGATCAAAAACAAGATAGTAAATGTTACTTGAGAAAAAAATTTCAGTCAAACAATGATGTAGTTCAGCACATCTGTCATATGTTTTGTTTTTCATCGAGAGATAGTCTTCACATTCAGCAAGATTGGCAAAATATTCAAAAAGGATTTTGAGAAATTATCTTGAAGAAAGATGAATGTTCAGAAGCTACAAATTGGCAGTTCTATTAGATCTTGTGGCAGTATCTATAGCAAAGAGCAATTAATCATGTATAACAATAATGTAATTTGTAGATCATATTACACTGCTTTAGAGTTTTGTAAAAAATGAAGAACATGACCAATTTTTGAAGTAATTGCTGGAATAAGTTAAAATTACTTCTCATTAGCTATTTCATTTTGTTGTATTGAAGCATAAAAGCAAAGTAGTAGACCGGCATGTAACAAATACCAGACCTTACCATCCAAGTTTCACATAACAGAACCAGTTATGGCTGGTTGACATGGATAATTATCTCACCTCAAAGAGAGATTCAATTATCTATGACACTTAAGCTTAGTTTAAATAAGGAATTCAGAAGTCACCACCAACTCTGTATCTGTATAACTGTTCAAATTTTCTAATTCCCAACTTTCCACTAGCTTGTATCATTTAGCAATGTTAGTATAACTTTAAGGTTCATCAAAAACAACCATAGAAGAGAAAGGTTAGTTAAAAACATTTAAGTCCTGTTTAGATAAACTTTTTCATAAGCACTTATAAGAAGAAAAAATAAGAAAGTAAAATAAATTGAGCTTCTCTCACAAGCTAAAATTAACTTAACATTTAACTTCCATAAAAGTTCTCAGTCTCATTTAACTCTTCCAAAATCTGAGGTGCCAAAGTTGATTTTAACTCACGGAAGAAAAACTCAATTTATTTTAACTTCTTATTTTCTTCACCTGCAAGTGTTTGTAACAAATTTCATCCAAATAGGATCTTAGAATACTTTATAGTAACTAGTTTACAAGTCATACTTACACTCGGAGGGCATGAAAACCAAACTCATGTACATAATACTATCTCAATCACAACATGGTAGCTCAAGGACAAGAGCAAAATCAGAGAAAAACACCAACCTGTTTTCCATGTTCGCTATTATAACACTGATTAATAGGTTCCGAATCAAGATCCAGTTTCTCAAAACAAGATTCCCATTCCTCACGCTTACGCTGATACACCAGATCCTCAACACAGTAGATGAAAGGAAAATGTTTGCTCTGCAAAAGTGTGATTTACATAAAACACTCATAACAGAGATACCGAGGTACACATGCAAAGCACTGCTAAACCTTTTTATCCGTAGAAATTGAACTCGAACTCAGGTGCCAAGAATTTATAATAACATCTTTATCGGCAGGAATCAAACTCAGATAACAGGAATTTATAGCAACTTAAGCACAGGACTCAAGCTAGAGCATCTTGCTAAAGCACTGTTACACTGAACCAAAAGTACTCCTTTTTTATTTTTATTTTTCAAAATTTATCATATTATAACAGTACTCCTAAGTTCAAGTCATTGGTCCAAGTGACACCAGACTTCATCTACTTAAGCAAAATCTCGAATTCGAGACTTCTGGATGAAAAAAAAACCATGATTGAAAGGAAAGAACCTCGTCAAAGGTGGTCAGCTAAGTTATCCAATGAAAATTAATCATCTACAAAGTAAACGTATAATCCGTAACAATAACATAGTAAAAAAAAGAAAAAAAGAGTACTCCTAAGTTATGATCCCAAATTAAAGAAAAAAAAGAAAGAAAGGGGCAAAGGCAAAGTAATTGTTACTTACGAGTTCAGGCCAGATGTCAATTGCACATGCTTCAACTGTGTTCAGCAAGCACTCATATGGCCCATGCTGCAATTCTCATCACAATTAAAAAAAAAAATTATGTGAAGAGTGTGTATAAGATTGGAGAAGAGAGTACCTGGCAGTCAAAGGAGGCGTTGGCACGGAGTTTGGCATTGCCCCAAGGAACGAGTTTTAGGTCAACGATTGGGGCAAGGTCTGGGGTGAAGATTTTGGGGAGGTGATTCACGATGAAGTTGGCGCTGTAGGGGCATAAGCTTTCGTAGTACAATTCCAACGACACTTTTTCGTGAGATTCAGAGGGTGAGAAGAAGGCAAAGAAAGAGAGGAATAAGAGCAGATAAACAGATACCATTGCTGAAACTGAAACTCAATTTGGGTAAGTAACTCCAACGAGTATCAGAAATGAACTGAACAAGATATTTATTTCTCTTGGTAACTGGTAACAGGTAGGTAGGACAAAATAATACTCTACTTAAAATGAGTTTAATACCAAAAATTGTTTTCATATATTGTTTAGCACTTAAATCTTTTAATTAAGGTTTGGTTCCATTCTTGACTTAAAATTATAACTAAAGATATAATGTTATTTCCAAAGTGGACGGATCCAATAAGAGATTATTAATTGGATGTGGAAAAAAATTCTCACACTTTTGGTTAAACAAAAAAAAAAAGAGTTTAATAATGTCTGTAAAATAATTTTACAGTATTATTTAATCATAAATCATAATTGATTTAAATTATTATAAATGTTAAGACACCATACACAAACTATCTATGAAAGATTCCTGAATTTAAACATTATATAGTTGCCCAGAATTAGTGAATCCAAATGGTCTATTATTGTGATTTGGGAGTGAACTATTTTTTTTAAACAGTCATAAACTCATAATTATAGCATCTGGCTTTTGTTCCTCCCTGTAAATGTATTACGTAGAAATTAAAGCTAAATCCTTTTCTATAAATTTGATGTGTTGCAAAATGATTTACATCTTGTAGTGAACTAATTTTCTTTAGTAGATTTTCATTCATTTAATTTACTTGCATGTTTGCCACCTGTCAAAATCAGTTCAACACCTAAGCTACAATTGTTTTTTCATACTTTTCTTACGATTACAAAATTGCCACGATTTCGTCTGTGTTTAAATATCTGCCATCTTTTTCCCATAAAAAATATTGTTATCCTTTATCATGAAATTTATTTATTTTCTATTATTTCTATTATATAACATTATATGACAATATAAATTAATTTTTTAAAAAAGATAGGTACTAAATTACTAATAATGTCATACAATTTTATATTTCATTCAGACAAATCATCATATAATAAGTGTATTGATTTTTATAATAACAACTAATATTTTAGTCACTAAAAAATTATAATTTATAATAAAATACTTATAAATATATAGATTATATTAAAATTAAAAATTATAATAAATAAATATTTAGTATATAAATTATATTTTAGATTTATAATAAATAATTTATACTGTAATATACTGTTATTATTAATTGTTGATAATTTATTTTAGGAATTATTCAAATTAAAGTTAGAACTAATTTTTTGAAATAATAGATGTAAAAAGATTAAAATAAATAAATCATTCGATTGATATTAAAACCATGCTCAATCTTCTGAAAAAAAAAATCATGTCTCAAAAAATACACAGAACGTATTTGAATTTTAAAATTAATTTTTTATACTCAGTTACAATTTGTATGATCGATATAATTACCAGATTACATTTAAGAAAAGTAAAGTTCACCGCATCATAAAAGAAAATATTTAAATGAGAAGAATTGTGAGCAATACAAATAGACTTAGACCTATGTAAGAAATTTTAATTTTATACCAACGACGATACATTATTAAATGATTGGGAAAGACTATTTCAGACCGATAGTCTATGGTCATTAAACTTAACTTATTTATTATAAAATTTGAAATCTAAAACACGTACTTTAACGAGTAATAATTCCTAAAAATGTTTTTATCAAGGATAAATTTTAAACCAGTTTTCATTTAGAAAATAAGGTTCAGATTTATAATATAGAAATAAATTTTAATTTTAATTTTAAATTTTACATAAATTGAAAAATACATCCACTGAGGCAGGAATTTTCCAACTAAAATATAACCAATCAAGAATATTAACTGCTATAAGAAAAAAAAAACATACGGTGAACACAATGAATCAAGGATTTTTCTTCATGTGTCAGCAAAAAAAATCAAACAAAAACAATAAAAATTTTAAAAAAATCATCACTTGCACAGTCTATACTAATCAATTAAATATTAAAAATGACAGACTTAAGGGGAAAACATTTTTGGAGTATTTGTTAGATGGAATTCTTTTTTCATATTCGAAAATCATTATGATTGTGAATGATTAAAATTTGTTTAGTGGATATATAATAAATATTTTAGAAATATTTATACATGTTCCTTAAAAGTCAAAGGTTTACACGTTCTAATTTAATAAAATTTTCTTAAAGTTTTAATTATTTATCACATGATTTATCACATAAATACAAATATTTCCCAAAATTAATATTTTTTTAGAACATTTCCAACACGGTGGCTTCCTGTGGGCTTTTCGATCAGAAAGGGGTAAAAAAAAGTTTAATTATCACATGAGGGTAGTTTTCAAATTATTTACCATTCGAGGTTAAGTCGTGACATGAGTTACGACTTCTACATTAGAAGTCGTACCCTCTCTCTCGACCTTTATATTTTTCATTTATTAAAAGTGAAGTGTAAATTTATTTACGACTTCGCATTCAAAGTCGTAAATATATTTACGAATTTAAAGTTGTACATATATTTATGACTTTCAAACTGAAATTTTTTTATTTTTTATTTTTTATTTTTTTAACACTCAAAAGTTGTATCGTTTTTTTTTTCTTCCTTGCACTCCCTCATGACTTTAAAGTAGTGTGATTGTTAAGACTCTAAAGTCGTGTAGACCGAAAAATTGCTAAATGCACCACCCATTTTCAATAAGTTTATCCATAAAAATTGAAAGTTGCTAATTACACTCCATTTTTATTAAGTATAGTTCAATCTTTTCTTTTAAATATTAAATTTTAAATGGTAATATTTTTAAAATATACCCCAAATAATTATCACATTGTGTTAGAAAAAGTAATAATAATTATATTTGTAAAAATTCATTAACAAAATCAATATATTTAATTATCAAAATCAAAATAAATATATGTTATGTCATATTTTATAAGTTAAAATTATTACCAAAATATTTTCATCCAACAAAAAATCTCTCAAAATTTAAATTTTAACATTACTACAAAAATTTACAAAATTAATTAAAATATTAAATGTAACTCAAAGTAATTATAATATAAATTACTAAAATTTTATTATGTAATGAGAATATTATCAAAAATTTGTGACAAAAAATATTAAGGTTTGATTGTCTCAAATATTTAATTTGCTTAACAATAATTGAATATTATCATAAAAATTTTAATTTAATTGTTTTCAAATAAAAATCTTAACATAAAAATACAACAATTATAAACTAAATTAAATAAAATCATATAATACCTTAATTAAACATATATTAATTTGTAAAATTCTAAATTATACAATAACACAATTTTTTAATAAAAATATGAAACAACATTTAAAATAAAGAAAACAAAAAATAAATAACAAAACAAAACAGAAATTTCAAAAAAACAATATTATGTTTTAATGTTAATATTAAATAAAAGCATAAAAAATATATACAAAATATTAAATCAAACAAAAATATTAAACATATATTAATTAGTAAATTCTTAAATAAAAAATAAATTATTTTTATTAACATTTACTAAAAAAAGAATTAAATAATTAAATAAAAATTTTACAAAAATAAGAAACCACAAACATAAATTTACTAAACAAAATAATTTAAAAAATTAAACAAAAGAAGAAAACGTTAACAAAACAAAAAAAATCAAAAAGCAAAATCGTACATTACCTTACTACTTTTAAAAAAATAAAAAAAAAATAAAAAGGAAGTCATATAAGGACGTGCGACTTCCATATAAAAAAAATTTTAAATACGACTATAAAGTCATATACCGGATAAAAGAAAAGTAAGTAAGGTCGTATATTTATTTACGACTCCAGTTTACGACTTCTAAGTCGTGTTTTTACCATATATAATTTTAAAAAAGTCATAAATAAATATACGACTTCATTTTAATAAAATAAGAAAAATTAAAATTGTAAATTTGTTTATGACTTTTGTTATAGGAATCGTAAAATTTGTTATGACTTACCCTTTTCTTGTAAATATTTTAAAAAGTATTCTCAATCAGTAATTAAGAAAAAAAATACCCCTCTTTAATAAATCTGCGTTGCTCAATGGAGTAGGTGACTTGAAAATACTTTGCTTAAGTCAATTGCTTAAATAAGCAACATGGTTTAATTGGCTCAAATCAATAAATAATATTTTTTTAGTTAAAAAAAAAGTTAAACACTTACTTTCACAAGACTATTGTAAACTAAAAAGTTAGTTGATAATTAAAAAGTTAACTTATTAAATTATAAGTATTCGATAAAATTAATAGTTAAAAATATAAAGTAACAGAAAATAATAAAATTATTTTTTTAAATGGTAACTAGAAAATTAGATAAATATATTAAAAATAAAAAGATAAAAAAATATAAAAAATTAAAAGTTAGAAGTTAACAAAATGTTAAAAGTTATCAAAAAGTTACTAAAAAATTTATTTAATGAACAGTCAAATAAATTTTTTAGTTGATAAAAAAAGTTAAAAATTAATTAAAATGTTTTATCAAACATAAACTTAATATAAGAGTGAGAGTTTTTATGTCAAATGCTTAAATTTATCTAATACGATAGGTCTCATAAAATTAAGATAAATAATTTACTTAACTAAAAATATATTATGTGCATAAAAATGTTGTTTTAAAACATAATAAACCAAACAGGAGAGATAAAGATTTATGCATAACTATAAAATTTTCTTATATCAAATATTCTTTTGAGATAAAAGATTATTAGTTGGAGAAGATATTGAAAATTATGTAGTATTACAAAGTAAAAAAATAAATAAAAAGGAATATTCTTGATTTCCTTATTTAAATTCATTAAAACTTGAATCTTACGGTGAAATAAATAATTTCCTTGTATATATAATTTTTTAAAACCACGATATCTCCATAGTCACAAATTAGAATAATTATTTTGAAAAAAAGAATTTTTAGGACCTACTTTGTACGAGTAATTTTAGGAATTTTTCTTTAACAAAATTGTTTTAGGGATTCTTTTTAGCATCTTATATCTTTCAACATATGCTTTACATCTTTATTACTAAGTTTTAACAAAAATATCAAAAACAAAAAAAAAATTGTTTATCATAACATAAATCATTTATTATAAATCTAAAATACAATTTATATCCTTTCTATATATAAATTAGAATGATTATTTTAGAATGAAAAAATACATTTATTTTAATAAAACTAGCGTAAAATTCCGTGTCTTGCTCAAGTATTTAAGTTTAAATTTCATAATGTATAATTTTTATATTTATAACATTATAGTTTTTAAGCTATCATTTTCTATATCTAATTAAAAATTATAATTTTATATTACTTAAGTTATGATAATTTATTCCTTCAAAAGAAATTTTTTATAATTTACGTATGATTAAAGTAATAGGTTACTATTAACAAAAAAAAAAAGTCATATTGTGGCAAATTGAGAATAATTTTTTTAAAATTTAAATAATTACTATTAATAAAGAAATCATGTATTTTAGATTGCACATTTATATATGTTTTTTTTTTAGCTTTTTAAGGCAATGATACAGGGCTTGGAACTAAAATTTGGAAGAAGAAAAACAGACCTTTTTAATTGAGGATGTGATTAAGTTGTCTTAACATCGGTTTTTAATTATGTTTTTACTTAATATATATTTATACAATGACAACGAAGTAGCAATAGAGGTGGTCGATAATTTTGATTCACAATTTCTTAATTTTGTAAGTTTTATAGATACTCTTATCGTCTTCTGTTCTGTCCTTAAAAACAAAAATGTCTAACCGAATAGCTAGTAGGTTAATCTTAGATCAAAGAACTCTCTCCAAGGTATCTATGGAGAAGATACCTCTAGGTCAAGCAGATCATCGTGCATGTCAATACTAATATTGGGCATGATGTGTGTGCACAGTGACAACATATCTTAGGGTTTAGAGAGAGGTCCCCTTACCTGTGAGCATACCTCTTATTTATAAGAGTGTTACCTCTAGGTTAATCGCTATCACCTCTTGATTAGATAAGATATCTGTTTGTTGAGATCTCCTTTAATAATTGTTATACACGTTGTTGAGATCTCCCAAGTTACTGCTGAGATTCTGAGTTAATGGATTCTTAATGGGCCTTATTGTAATGAGACACCTTATTAGGCCCATATATTGGGTCCGTAACAGTTGTCCCCTCAGCCCAGTTGTCTAGGCTTCTAGGCAGTTAGGATGTATTAGTTGATACAATCCCACCTTCCAGTTCTTCGTACATCATTTCCTCCAACTGGTTTGTCGATTTGCATTTTTTCTTGACCTTGATTTATGTGACCATCTCTAGTAGAATTGGTTGATCCCGGTTTTTCGTGTACTCCAGGTTGTTTCTTTATTGCAACTGTGATTGTCCATATCCAAGTACTGTATGCGTTTCAGTCATCCGGAATTCATACGGTCCTGGTTGTATCCTGACTTTGTTGTCCTCAGTTCTCATTATGAGGTTGGTTCTCCATGCTTCTGAACCGCTGCTCTATAGACTGGATACATTGCTCTTCTTCACGCCTCAGTATGGCATTATGCTCATCCATCTAGAGCTCTAAATTTCTTATATCTTTCTACCTTTGCAAGGCGTACCTCCTTTCCATCTCATCCATTCGGGCCAGGATTGAATTGAGAACACTGCTCACGAGACACTCGTTAGGCTCTTGAACCATTTGAGTTGGGTTCAGGTGGTGAGCATCTATTTGATTAGGTGGGACTGCTCGTGTCGCTGGAGCGGGAGTGGAGGTTGTGTCTAAAATCTCTTCACTCACATGGACATCATCATAATCCATCGGTTGGGGTAGTGCCCTGTTCTGATCTGGAGGGGGCAATGAATTTACCTCCTCCAAAACAGGATTAGAAGGCAGGTCCCCACATGCACCCGCACCGGAACGTGGGTGTGCAGTCTGATTGTTACTTATTGTGTTTACCATCGCGAATGTGGGATTTGCGAATGTGGGATTTGAAATTTAACGTTTCCCACAGACGGCGCCAATTGTTCTTTCCTTAGAAACAAGAATGTCTAACCGAATAGCTAGTAGGTTAATCTTCGATCAAAGAACTCTCTCCAAGGTATCTATGGAGAAGATACCTTTAGGTCAAGCAGATCACTGTGCATGTCGATACCAATATTGGGCGTGATGTGTGTGCACAGTGACAACATATCTTAGGGTTTAGAGAGAGGTCCCCTTACCTGTGAGCGTACCTCTTATTTATAAGGGTGTTACCTCTAGGTTAATCGCTGCTACTTCTTAATTAGATAAGATATAATGTAATGCCCCGTATGCATCCGGTTCATTAACATTCATTTATGGTCGTTAAGCGTAGCAATTAATTAAAGATAATTAATTCAGAAGCAATAAACATAATGACATCATCGAGCGTCATTAACAATAACATATTTACATTATGTATGGTAATTACACGCTTCATACAACCAGATGACCAAATAAGCCATATAGATATATCAAAATAATGGTTGTACAATGATATGTTGTTAGCATATATAGTTTTTAGGATAGTTTTATTAGGAAAATAGGAAGAATAAAGTGAATAAATGTGAGAATAAGTGTAGAATTCATTACTTTTATGTTTATCATTGATTATATGCTATTTTGATGTTTAGAGTCAAGAAAAGCAAGAAAAGAAGCAAAAGAAAGAGTCAACCGAGGCTGGGACTTCACGCTAACCGCGCCAGAAGCACTGGAGTCTCGCGCTAGTCACGCCAAACTCGCGCCATTCGCGTCAGAAGCACTGGAGTCTCGCGCTATTCGCGCCAAATCTCGCGCCAGTCGCGTGAACGCTACGGGATTTCAAAATTAGCTTAAAGATAACATAACAATGATGGGGTTTTAGGGTTTATTAACCTAGGTATAAATAGAACCTAGGTAGGACATATTAGGTATGAGGAGACACTGAAAACAGAGAAGGAAAGGCAAGATCGAAAGAAAGAAGATTCAAGGCCAAGAAGAAGTAAGAAGAACAAGAAAGAGGCAAGATTGAGGGGTTTGTGACTCTGCATACCTTAGCTTCTTCCTTTTCTCCTTCTTCACATTGTATTAGGCCAGACATTATTATGTCTGGCTAAATCCTTTGTAATTATGGTGTAGCCAAAAGCCAATGTGAACTTTGTGTCTCTTGAATTGAGTTTAATAAAGTTTCTTATAATTGTTTCACTCTACTTTATTCTTTCATTATTATATCTAATTAGACTTGATCAATCTATTAGGTTATTTAGGGCTATAATTCATAATAGGAATATTGAGGTTTTAGTTTCTGAATGCAGTAGAGTGACAGTTGCGATATTATCTAGGGATAGGGATAAAGGACTGCAGATTTTGTTATGCTAGCTTAAGGCTTAATCTAAAGGGAATTACTAAGGGATTAGGATTCTTAACTTAGGTTAAATGGTTAAATGACCGAGGAATCAGGGTTTAGCTACATTAGAAAAGCATAAATCTGAATAATTACATTAAATAGAGTTAAATGATCAATTCAATTACATAGAGTGAACTGCGGTGATTGTGCTTTGCCATAATTATTCTTAAGTCTTGATCAACAGTTAAATTACATTGTTTTTGATATTCTGTTACTTACAATAATTAAATTCAAACTACAATCCAACTCTTTCAACAATTTTATTCCTTTTCCAATATTAAGAATCATAAATTACAATTGACCTTAGTGCCTCAATCCTCGTGGAGACGATACTTTCTTATCACTTTATTTACTTGGAACGATTGGTGCACTTGCCGTGTCGCAACATACAAAAAAAAAATAAGGTATCATATACCCTGTCCTCTCAACATACATCAATATCTCTCAAATATACAACATGTGCAAAAAGCACACTAACTGTGCATACTCCCCTCAGGTGTACAAATATAGGCATAACAAAAGAAATGAGCCAACATGCTCTCAAAATATATGCCTAAGGTTCACACAGAATCATATCATTACTCGGGCCTCTTGCCCTGGGATCCACCATCCGCTCTCTGAGCATCACCTGCAAAATATAATCCCCACACACGGGGTGAGATACAAATCTCAGTAAACTCAGGGTTCTTGGAGGTCTCTCCTCCCCCTGGTTCACTTCCATGACATACAGTATCAAAATTGGCATCACACCATCTAGCCATCAAGGCTCTCAAAACACATCACATGTATATCACAACACAGGTGTCATTCCATTGGGTGCTACCAACATCAGGAATGCAACACAGATATAGAAAACATATACACATAAAACATTGCCTGAGAGAGATCATCCACTGAAGGGCACATTCTCTCAGGACTCTGCGCACATTGCCTGAGGAAGATCATCTACTGAAGGGCACATTCCCTCATGACTTTATGTCAATGCCTGAGAAAGATCATCCACTGAAGGGCACATTCTCTCAGGACTTACTCTGACATATACGGCACTTCCGAGGGAAGATTATCCACTTAATGGCACATTTCCAAAGGAAGTCCATAAACAATCTATTCTACTGGCCAAAGAATCTCATCAATCACACAACACATCATCACAGTGTATATCATATACATGTCTTTAATCAAAGCAGTAACACACAATCTCAATACACATGCATCATGATATACAATAACCATCACTCCCTCGAAGTATGATGGAACACAGTCAATGGGAAACACTCCCAAGAACAAAGAGCTTACCTGCTCTCAGTGCTACACTGGCTCTCCCGGCTTCGTGGTCACAACCACCAGTAACCTCTGTATCACGCCCTACAAAAGGTATATAATCAATCAATAACGGTCCTCAACCGTTAGAATGAAAAGAAACGCAAATCTTTTCCACATAAATCTCTTCTACTCTTTTCTCTAAGTTATAAGGGCTAGTCACCTAATTGGTGACTTACAAACCCCCAACAAGATCTATCTTGGCCTAACCAAGGTACTAGAGTCTCCCTAAGGCTCTACATAACCCAATTCAAAGAGTTCAATACTCTATTCATGCCACATTTCAATGATTATCAAGGTAGCTAAAATGGTTACTTCAACACAATTTCACCGTTTATATAGTCTTCTAAACACATCATGTGTAAGCTCTAATGTTCATACATACCATAACTTCATCAATTCAGCCCACATTATTCCTACACATACATTTCTTAGAGCAAAATTCCAAAGTCCATAAAACTAATATTTCAAGGCTAAACCTTCATCACAACAACCTCCTAAGCATATTTTTCCAAAGGACCCAAGCCTAATTTCAGCTCTAACTCAAATGGGTCACTATTCACCTCAAGAACAAATTCCTAAATAATCGGTAGAATTTGTGTTTCTTACCTCTAAATCGAAAAGGAAGGCTAGAGGATCACTTCTCCAAGCTTGGGTGTCTGTAAATCGCCTCTTTTCCCCGCCAAACTCAAGTTTGGTGAAGTTCCCTAGAGAAAATGATCTCTCCGTTTCATGATTTTTAAGGAAAATGGAGGTTGGAATCTAGCTCCTTGGATAATTTTCTTCAAGTTTCATGTTGGGTGTGAAGTGTTTTGGTCAAGAATGAAGAAGATATGAAGCTCCCCAAGCTCAATAATGGCAAAAAACGAAGAAGGAAGAAGGAGATGAAGCTTTTGGCCACAAATTCGTGAAAATGGCCTTTTATAGGCCCCCAGCCCGCGTCCTGGCGCTAACCGCACCAGATTCCAGTGAAAAATGGCTTTTTAGAGCATTTCTGGCGCTAATGGCGCCAATCTCACACTAACGGCGTTAGTAACTGCCGTCACTAATTCCGTCACTAACGCTTTTTGTGATGGAATATAGTAAATTAAAATTTTTTTTTAGAACACCTTGGTTATTATATATAACTTCTTGATTAGATAAGATATCTGTTTGTTGAGATCTCCTTTAATAACTATTATGCATGTTGTTGAGATCTCTCCAGTTATTGCTGAGATTCTGAGTTAATGGATTCTTAATGGGCCTTATTGTAATGGGACACCTTATTAGGCCCATATATTGGGTCCGTAACATCTTCATTTTATAAAATTGGTGTTTAATATTAAATGAATTAAGTATGTTGTTTTTTTACATAAACACTTAAATTTTTTTCTATTATTCAAGCTAGTTTTGTAATTAACTTAAAAATGTAAAAATATTAATTTAAAATTTTGGATAATTTACATGCAAATGATTTGTTATTATTCTTGTTACTTGTATAAGCTTTATAATTTAATTGTAATATTTTGGATACAAATTATTTTAATTATAATTGATTTAATATTATTTTAGTCAAAATATTAATTTAGTTAAAATTTTAAGATGCTTATCTTAGTAAACACAAAATAACATCGGTAAAGGTAAATATCATAAGGAGGGGGGTTGGATTGTGATTTTAGAAGTTTTTAAAACCTTTTTCGCTTAAACCAAGTTTTTGTTTGATAATACTTTGTAGAAGGCAGATAAGAGATATTTTTGAAAACTTATTAGATGATGTAAACCACTTTTTAGAAAACAAAAACTAAAAAATGAATTCACACCCTTTGGTCAGATTAAAACTTTATAAGGAAAGCAAGAAAGGTTAGACACATGAAGTTTTATGCTAGTTTGTCTCTACTACTGAAATTATGTTCAGTTCTTGACAAACCACAAAGTTTCACTAACTTCACACAAGTTACAAGTATTATTTAGTGTTACTTCTGGCTTTGGCTCTTACAAAATCAAGCTCTGTACCAAGCTTGACAAAAATCCAATATTCTTTGTCCTATCAAGTCATTGTTAGTTCTAAACAAATCAAAGGATTTGTGATAAAGGTTGCTCACTGACTAAACAATTAATGTCTTACAGATAGATATACAATCGGCTCTTTAATCTTTTCTCTCAATATGTTCAAGGTGTTTTGAGATATTTTTAAACTTTACAACAATAAACAAAAAGCTTTTTACATAAAGAATGAATGAATAAGAGCACATAAGATTCATATCCTCTTCTTCAAAGCTTCGGGTATTTATAGCCTTCATTTTTAAGTGTTTGTTGTCTCTCAACAGTTGGATTCTTCACTTGATCTTCGTCCGATGAAAGTAGTCATCGGAGAGCATTTAATGTTTGCATTAAATGCACCTTTCTTCTTCATGCAGAGAGTTCATTCTTAAGATGACTACCAAGACATGACTGTTTGGTTTGGATCGTTTCCGGACTGCAAACTTCAAGACTCCGTGAATTGTGGTTTGAAACTCAAATAGAAAAATGGAGAAGATTAAGGAATGATTAGGAATGACGCCACAATTCACAAACGGAACAATAAGCCAGAGGAGAATTCGCCATAAAGGAAAGCTTCCTTGATAAGAATCGGTTTGGTTTCAATCAAGAACTAACAAGAGGCTTAACTCTCAATTCAAGCAAATGCTTAATTTCTATTAATCAAAGTTAACCAAAAATAGCAACGTCTGAGTATTTATATGGCTAGGCCTCTAATAAACACCTAAAAACATAAGTTTAGGCCTATTTGCAAAATATCAAAGCCCATTACAAAAATAACAAAAATATATAGAAGCACTATGCTTCTGACCAAAATAATCGATTAATACGACCTGTAATCGATTAAAATAGAGCGATCCAGCACTGTGTAATTGATTAAAACAGATAGGACTTGCTTATTACAACAGACAAGAATTTTGATGTGGTCTTGAAGGCTTGGGTTCTAGCTCTTGTCATAGGTCCTTCAAAACTCACCAAAGGAAGTGCTTCAAACTCTCCTTCTAGACATTTAGCTTGGAATGAGCCTCCATCATCATGATCCTTAGATAGTCCTCTATCAGTTATCGTGTTGAATACTTCAGCAGAAAGTCACTTTACATTTTTCAGAGTAGAGTATGTCTTTTGATGATGATTAACGCTTTCAGATCTTGGATTTCATTTATTTTTCATAGGACTGTCAGATCCTAGGAAAATGTTTTTGTAAATAGAATCTCAGACAGAGAAAAATAAAATGATCTTTTTAAATGCTTCTCTTAAATGTCTGATCAGATCATAGCTTATGTCTACTGTCTCTAGAGTATAAGACACATAATAGTAGGCTACGATCAGATGATGCATTAGACATTGTTTTTACTATTTGCATTTATTCTCATCTAAACAAAATAATTATGAATTCTAATTCGTCTTAAGTCATAATTTAACTTTTGACTTAACAATACCTAAGATATATTTTATTTGACATCCTATCAAATCATCCAGTTCAAAGGGTTGGTTTTGAATGAGTAAATTTACATAAATTATTAATAAAAAACCTTAAATCATTTGCAACATGCTATAATTCTTGTGTGTCAAACAAAGGACAATATTTGTAATGCACTTTAAGCAAATGTTTCTGGTGCTTTGCAAGCTTTGCTTCTACTTCTTCTAGTAGCAGCTAAACAAAAGCACAAAACCACCCAAAACACACTTCAAAATAAAGATAATATTATGGTCTCTCACAATGGTCATCAAACATATTTATTATGATTAGCAATCCTTAGTTTCATGTAGGTACTATGTTGATAACAAAAAAGTTGTTTGAAAGTTTAAAGAGCAAGCTGACCATCAATCATAATATTTTCATTATCATGTATCGTATAATGAAATCATTATATTGGTGGCCTTATATTTATAATTGTTCAATGTCACTGTTAAGAGTGATTCAATTTTTTTAACTAGATTACTCCAAATCTTACACTGAATATTTCTTAGCTACATAAAAGAATATTAGTAGGTATGAATGCTTTGAATTCATTAAATTACATGAAAAATTAGTTTAAGACATAACTTTTTCATCCATGATAACCATTTCATCAAAATCTTTCAGATGTGGTTGTCTGAAATTAGAGAGTACCTAAAAATGAAGAATTCAAACTTGAAATTTCTATATTTTGCTATCGTTTTTCACATTTACATGTGCAATCGAGAGACATGGTATAAGGACAAACTTAATGATCAATTGATATTGAATGCGCAATTTTGTCCTTTTTTATGGTGAAAACATGTATTTAGTATAGAGTACATGCATGTTCTTAATATATAATTGATAACTTATATCTTTAAAAATGAAAATATTAACAATATTAGAGGTAATCAATCAATTAAATATTTTGACTAATCAATTAAAAAGGTTGATTAATAATAAATTATATATTTTTGAATAATCAATCAAAAAGGTCAATTTTAAATTTATATTGATAGTTTTTTTTTACATAATTTATACTGATAATCTATATATTTAAAATTGGAAATAATAATTGTTTATATTTGTATATTTAACCATGGAAATAATTATAATGGTAATCAATTAATTAAAAAAACATTTTATCTAAAACTATTATTTTAAAATGTAAGAACGAAAGTGAATTTCATCGAGCCTTAAAACATC
>CM023951.1:20105787-20168425 GCA_013407115.1 Glycine latifolia | reverse complement strand
TTCATAATTCCATCTAATTGGTTGACCTTATTAAAGCCTAAGATCCGTCTTGGCATGAAGACCCAAGGTCCATCCATGGAAGAAGGTTCATAATTCCATCTAATTGGTTAACCTTATTAAACCCAAGATCCGTCTTGGCATGAAGACCCAAGGTCCGTCCTTGGAAGAAAGTTCATAATTCCATCTAATTGGTTAACCTTATTAAGCCCAAGATCCGTCTTGGCACGAAGACCCAAGGTCCGTCCTTGGTAGAAGATTCATAATTCCATCTAATTGGTTGACCTTATTAAAGCCTAAGATCCGTCTTGGCATGAAGACCCAAGGTCCATCCTTGGAAGAAGGTTCATAATTCCATCTAATTGGTTAACCTTATTAAACCCAAGATCCGTCTTGGCATGAAGACCCAAGGTCCATCCTTGGAAGAAAGTTCATAATTCCATCTAATTGGTTGACCTTATTAAGCCCAAGATCCGTCTTGGCACGAAGACCCAAGGTCCGTCCTTGGTAGAAGATTCATAATTCCATCTACTTGGTTGACCTTATTAATTCCAAGAATCCGTTCTTGGCCACTTACAGGTTCGTAAAACAAACTATGATAAACCATCAAGGTTCGTAAATCCTAAAGCTTTGGTCGACTTCTAAAAATCCAGGGCGGACGCGCCACTAGTACGCTCTCAATAGCACCTGGATCTGAGACCAGTTCTTCGGACCACAAACCCAAGATCACGTCTTGGTAAATCTTGACAAAACCTAGCATGGACAACTCCACTGGTATCAGCTTTGACAAACATGAGGTACAACTATGTCTACTCCGGACATATGTTATCATTGTCATATTTCTTCCTTGCAGGAATATAAAGTTCTCAGGAACATAATGCCTAAAATACATACTTGGCGCACAAAGATAAGGGTCTGTCCTTGGTCTCCTAAACCCAAGAAAACTCCCTTGGTAATATTACATACTATAGAACCCCAACATGGCAAACCATAGTTATTATCAGATTTTGGCAAGGTCTATCCTTGACCAGCATAGTTATCAACAACTTTGGATAACTCATAACTTTCACAGCTTGAGGACCATCCATGGTCAACTTCGCATTCACCCCATTATCCATTACGGAAACATAAGGTATTTAAAGCTTTACTTTGATGATTTCAGCACTCATAAATTCTATTCGTGCAGGAATATGAGCCACACAAAGACCAAGGAAGCACCTTTGGTATATCAAAGTCCAAGGCCTCCTTGGCACGCTAAACCCAAGGAATATTCTTGGTACTAACTCCTATGGAATCTTAGCACCATAGGATCATCTATTTTGCATGAATAGTTGCTTGATGTAACGCCCCATATGCATCCGATTCATTAACATTCATTTATGGCTGTTAAGCGCAAAAATTAATTAAAGCTAATCAATTCGGAAGCAATTAACAAAATGACGTCATCAAACGTCATTAACAATATCATCTTTACATTATGTAAGGTAAATACTCACATCATACCACTAGAGGACCAAATAAGCCATATGCATATATCTCAACAATGGCTGTACAAAATAAGGTATCATATACCCTGTCCTCTCAACATACATCAATATCTCTCAAGATATACAACATATACATAATGTACATCAACTGTGCATCTTCCCCTCAGGGGTACAAAATACAGGCACAACAAAACAATGAGCCAACATGCTCTCAAAATAGTATGCCTAAGGTTCACACAGAACCATATCCCTACTTAGGCCTTTTGCCCTGGGATCCATCATCCGCTCGCTGAGCATCAACTGAAAATATAATCCCCACACACGGGTGAGATACAAATCTCAATAAACTCAGGGTTTTTGGAGGTCTCTCCTCCCCTTGGTTCACTTCCATGACATATATCATCAAAATTGGCATCACACCATCTAGCCATCATGGCTCTTATAAAATACATCACATGTATATCACAACACACGTGCCATTCCGTTGGGGACTACCAACATCAGGAATGCAACACCGATATAACATATATATATATATATATATATATATATATATATCATTGTCTGAGGAAGATCATCCACTGAAGGGCACATTCTCTTAGGACTTTACTCATACGTATATTGCACTTCTAAGAGAAGATCATCCACTCAAGGGCACATTCTCTCAAACATACAACATATATAACATTGCCTGAGGAAGATCATCCAATGAAAGGCACATTCTCTCAGGACTTTATACAGACGTATATGGCTCTTCCGAGAGAAGATCATCCACTGAAGGACACATTTTCTCAGGTTTTCTATCCATATATATAATTGACCACGAAGAGTTGTTCCATATGACTTTGGCTCTTCGGGAAGTCCATATTTAGTCTATTCTACTGGCTAGAGAATCTCATCAATCATACAACATATCATCACAATGTACATCATATACATGTTCTCAATAAAAAGCAATAACACACAATTTCAATACCACATGCATCATGACATACATAACCATCACTCCCTCAGAGTATGGTGGAACACAGTCAATGGAAAACACTCTCAAGAACAAAGAGCTTACCTGCTCTAAGTACTACATCGGTTCTCCCAGCCTCGTGGTCACAACCACCAATAACCTTTGAATCACGCCCTACATAAAGGCATACAAATAATCAATAACGGTTCTCAATCGTTAGAATGAAAAGAAACGTTATTCTTTTCCATTTAAACCTCTTTTCTAAGCTATAAGGACTAGTCACCTAACTAGTGACTTACAGACCCCCAACAGGATCTATCTTGGCTTAACCAAGGCACTAGAGTCTCCCTAAGACTTTGCATAAACCAATTCAAAGAGTTCAATACTCTATCCATGCAACATTTCAATGATTACAAGGTAGCTAAAATGGTTACTTCAACACATTTTCACCGTTTATTTAGTCCCCTGAACACATGTTGTAAAAGCACCAAGGCTCATATATATCATAATATCATCAATCTAACCAACATTCTTCCTACCCATACATTCCTCAGAACCAAATTCCAAAGTCCATAAAAATCATACTTAAAGGTTAAACCTTAATTAGAATAACCTCCTAAGCATACTTTTCCAAATGACTCAAGCCTAATTTTAGCTTTAACTCAAATGGGTCACTATTCATCTCAAGAGAAAATTCTTAAACAATTGGTAAAACTTGTGTTTCTTACCTCTAAATCGACAAGGAAGGCTAGAGGACAGCTTCTCCAAGCTTGAATGTCCTTAAAACGCCTTCTTTCCTCCTCAAAGTCAAACTTTGTAAAGTTCCCTGGAGAACTTGATCTCTTCGTCTGATGGTTTTCAAAGAAAATTGATGTTGGAATCTAGCTCATTGAGTAGTTCCCTTCAACTTTCATGTTGGATGTGAAGGGTTTTGGTCAATGGTTGAGTAGTTATGAAACTTTTCTAGTTTATCAATGGCAGAAACCAAAGAAGGAAGAAGGAGAATGAAGTTTTGGCTCACAAAATGTTCAAATGGGCCTTTTATAGTGACCCAGCCCGCGTCCCCACGTTAATCGTGCCACTCTGGCACTAATCACGCCAGATTCTAGTGAAAATTGGTCATCTGGTGCACTCTGGCGCTATTCGCGACGGGAACCAGAGGCCTCTACAAATACTTTTTTTTAGCATGGTCATTATACTTGAGGTTTGCCCTCTACAATTCAAACCCAAGAAAACTCTTGGTACTTTCATTCAGTGGGAACCTCGACAAAAGAGTCCACCCTCGACATTACATTCTATTCATGCAAAACCTTGACAAGCAATGCTAAAAACTTAGGCATTTGCAGAAGCAAGAGTTCAACACAAATGTCCATGGTCAACCCTCGACATTTCTAAGCCTAAGATACACTCTTAGCACACATTAGCAATGGGAACCTCGACAGTCAAAGCTAAAGACTTACCTATTTTTGCATAAATAAGAACCCAACATTACTTCATGATAGCATAAGTTCATGACATACAAAATCCAAGAGGCATTCTTGGTACTTCAATCACTTGATAATTCAGCAAGCAATATTGATACGTCAAATCACTCGAAAATGACAAGATATTACTGCAATAGAACGTCTTAAGTTGGTTTGATGAAAAATATTATTCAAGTGACTTGCTAAGCATAAAGGTAGCATGCAACGTAAAGAAGATTGACGAAGATGGAGAAATAAGGAATACTTTCATTAAAGTAGTAAAAATTTTACATGGCCATCCAACGGCCAAAAGTACAAAAGAAACAAAAAGACAAAAGAAGCACAAAGCGGCCTATACATCAGCTGCATCACTAGCAATTTCCTCAGCGGAACCAAGCTCCTCCTCATCGACCAAGGCACCATCCTTCACATCCTTGAAAGGATTAAATTGACCCAAGTCAAGGTCTTTCACAAAGAGACCAGCATGGTGCACGACCTTGGAGAAGCCTTTCTCGTGCTGCTCTACTGCTTCTCGTTTGTATACCTTCAGCTCCTCATCAAGCTCCTTGTTGATCACCATTTCAACATTAAGTTCGACGTTAGCTTCCTTCAATCTCTCCTCCAGACTCGCCACCTTCTCAGCAGCAAGTCTATCCTCTGCATCCTTCAACTTCGCCTCTAGCTCAACCACCTTCTTCGTTAACTCCTCCTTTTCAGCCAAAGCCTTATCAGCCTTGGCAGCAGTTGCTCTACCACGTGCGACCAGCTCATCACCATCAAGCTTAGTTCGCAACAACTTGGGCAAAGCTTCACCAATCTTGGTGGACAGCTGACGGTTACACCTAATCGCCTCAGCTAGGGCCACCACTGAACTATTCAACCTGTTGCGCTCCAAGCACCAAGCACCACGAACAGCGACCCTCAGCTTGTTGTACTCTTGCTCTAAAGAGGTGGCCTTGTTCATGGCCTCCAAATGCACTTGTTGATGTTCTTTGATGATGGCAAGGCCCCTCTGAAGAAATAGCTCAGCAGGGTCAAGCGAATGATGAGTACCGACCCATCTAATCAAGTTCCTGTCAAAAAGGGTCGGCAGTCCTCGGTCAAGCCTGTGCCCAACACTCTACAAAGAGTCAACCTCCCTTGGAGCACTCAGAAATTAAAGGGAGGTGACAGGATGAGCAACAGGAGGAGGCATTGCAGATGGAGGAGACGGAGAAGGAAAAGGAGTAGCAAGTGAAGGAGAAGCAGAACGAGAGGTGGGCAGAGTCGGAGCAACAACCACTAAGGACACATTGAAAATAGCGGCAGTTGGAGGTGGAACCATGACAACAGGAGAAATGGCAAGAGAAGCCGTGGCAGTAGGTGGAGGAGCCCAAACAGAAGGAGGTGAGGTTGGCAGAAGCCTGATAGCCTCCCTCAGTGCACACAGGCCACGAGGAGGATGGACGGCCCGAGACTTCTTGTGGCCAGATGTCCCAGTACCCTCATCCCTCTTCCTCTTTGCCAACTCAGATAGTGGGTCGACCTTCTTCTTCAGTTGGGGGGAATAGGGGGCAGCACAACATCCCCACCTACATTGCGCACAGTGGCCTCCATTGGAAGTTGCCCATGATGCCTGCAAAAACACAAAAAATCAAAAGTGTTAGAATACGGACACTAGAAAAGCAAAGAAGTTATAAGAATGGAAGATTACTATTCAGTGCCACTGAAGGGTCATCGGCCAAAGGCAGCGACAAAATAACACGCGTCCAAAGAGGCCGGCAACAACTCCAAGGTTGCCTTGTCAGACTTCTCCACAAGGGTCAGCATGTCCTCATCAAAGGACCTAAACTTGGTAGGGTAAACCTGCCAGTAGAAGGGAAAACGAGCTTCCCCATCCATATTTTGCATCAATGGCAACCCATCAGCCATGACACCACTTTCGCGGACCTTGAAGAATCGGTCCTTGAAGCGGCGGAAGACATTGGTGTCTACCTCGAACAACTTTTTTGAGTCACTGTGCAAGGAGACCCAAGCGACCTTCCCGGGCAGCTTAGTCTGAAAGAAAATGCAGAAGATAGGAACAGTGACACGAATGTGCAGATGAGAGCACAAAATCTCAAAGGCCCGCACCACTGCCCAACTATTAGGATGAAGTTGGGAGGGGGCCACATTCAAGTACTCCAGTAGAGCACATTTAAAGGGAGAGAAGGGAAGGACAAGACCCAACACCTCAAAGAGGCATTAGTACATGAAGAAGAAAGGGAGAGTTCCAGGCGCTGCCCTCAAGCAGGGAAAATCATCTTCCCCGCAAGGCTCGACGATGACCTTGTCGGCATCCAAAGGAGCCGTCATTTGCAATGTCAAGCGAAGAACATTTACAGAGACAATGGCAGCTATAGAGGAACGGTATTTAAACATGTCCTCTCTTACCCACTCATAGCCATGAATGGCTGAAACAGTCTGCGGTGACCCAACATTGGGGCTACGACGCATACGCGAGGAAACCCTCACGCCCCCAAGGCTACTCTGCTTCATTCTCCCCATAGAAGAAGCAGGGATGATGGTGAGCGGCAAAGGTTCATTCATCCTTGCCTGCTGGCGAGGACAAGAAGTGCCCACACCAGCTCGACGAGAACTCACCCTCCTCTCAGAGGAAGAAGGCGATCCATCTGAAACTCCTCCATGGGTGTTTTCCTCCGAAGAGTCACCCACAGAGATGACTTCGCGCATAATGTGTTGCTCTACTGAGCCACCAGAGTCACTACCACCCATGCCTAAGGCAGAATCAGAAACGGGTGAGACATACATTTTTGTTACCTTGAGAGAAAATGGAAACAAGAAGTGTGAAGAAGAAGACTTAGAAAAAAGAAAGACACAGGAATGGCGGTGAAAATCACAGAAGTCTCCTCTATTTAAAGGCACAATGAATGTTGATGGTTATTGGCGGGATTTCGAAATGTCCCCTAGAAGCTCGCGTCACGATTGATAGTATTTACCCACTACTGCACGATCTCCAAAACATATCCACTCTTCAAGTGACACGTGTGCACGGGTAATGGTGCGTGGGCGGCACACGACTGTTAGCATTTATGAAGACATAACGCATGTTTTCAATGATCACATCAAACAGTCATATTTTGGCAGAGTTCATCAGCCTTGACGCTTCAGTTACTTGCTATGTTCAAACCTATCATTATCCTCAACGCTTCACTTACCTGCCAAGATCAGTCTTATTTACTAAAAGATAAAATAGTACGCCTTGGACAGCTTAACATTCACAACCCGGACTACCTTGTCAAGGTTCAACTATCAATACAATTTGAGCTATCACTTCTATAAAGCCCAAGAGCTTCTCTTGGCATAAACCCAAGGTCCGTCCTTGGTACTTTACAAAACCCAAGGTCCACCCTTGGTACTTTACAAAATCCAAGGTTCGTCTTTGGTAAGTCACAGGTTAGTAAATCCAAACTATGCTGAAATCATCATGGTTCGTAAGTCTAAATTTTTGGTCAACCTCAATAAAATTATTGACCTCGACACACAACATCACTCGTCCACCCTCGGGGGCTGATAGCACTCGTTATACTACTATAATACTGGACATTCTGCATTGACACTCTTTCATCCTCTTTCGCCCATAAATTGGCTCAGAGGTTAGGGGGCTTATGTACAATCCAAAATAGTAAAATGACACTTAGCCTTCATCATTGTACACGTGGACACCTTCCACGTCAGCGTTGCCACATTAAATAGTGCTTATTCATCATTCAAGTGTCAACCCGGACACACGTATCTGCCCTCCTCGCTAGCCCTGCTACAGGAGCGTAGACACAGACCTACTACAGGAACATTAATGCCTATTGTATATATCTTAATATTAACAGTATATCAACTATGCCTGGATATTCAATTAGGTGCAACTACCTTATCTTATCATATCTTCACAAGTTATCTACAAGCTGTTACTTATCTACAAGTAACAGTATATCAATAAGGTACACATTATCTTATATTTAAATTAGATAACTGTCTGCTATTATATGTTATTATCTTATCAACAGATTATCAATAAACAAAGGCCCAAAGTCCACACTCCACACTTGATATGCGTTTGTTGTGTGGCTTCAAAACAATTTAACTAAGCTAATTCTGCAGCACAGGGTTAACCTAGGTCGACTCAGAGACACGATCAATATGGTTCTAGCTTCAAATCATTGGTAATAATAAGGGGGAATTTTTTCAAACAGTTGGTATGCGCAAAGTAAAACATGCAAGAACACAAACTAAAATTAAAGAACAATGCAGAAATTAACAAGATTATCAAGGAGTAAAGTAAAACAGATTAGAAAACATCAATCCAATTCACCAACCCAAGCTATTCGAATCATCATCATTCTCATAAGTTGATTCTATCATGAACATTCATTCAATCTCAATAGAAGCAGTTCAATCGATTCTACTCCTAAATTAATTGAAACCACAAACCCTAATTGAAATATCATCCAATTAATCTGTGATTTATATTCAAAATTAGGCAATGAATCCATAACCTAATCCGTTTTCAATTCTAAATGCATTCATAATTATGAAAACAGAATAGCAATTGAAGAAGAAAGTGAACATTCACACAGAATTTGAAATACTAAACCAGAACTCAAATTCTCCTCTTGCTTGGATTGGATCCTTGGATTGAGTGATTATTTAGCCTTCCATGATGATCACCAAGGAAAGCCCCATGAAATAAGTGCAGAAAAATGGAAGAATAGCAAAATGGAAATGAAGAAGATGAAGAACAATGAAGAACAAATGAGAGAAAATGAAGAACAAGCTTTTGATTCTAAAAACTTAAAAAGAGAAAAATAAAGTTGTTTGTGCAAAATGTAAAGTGCTGTTCAAGTTTTACTAAGGTCACTAATATGTAGTGACAAGGTCTGGAGTTTAAAATGGGCCATAAACAAACCCAACAATTCTAGGTATTTGCTATTTACAACCATAAAATCAAATTCGTAGCCCAAAATTGTAAGTGCAGAGGTTCCGATTTCGAAGCTTAAAATGACCCTCCAAATGACAGAATTGGCCTCGGACTATTTCTAGCAAACTTGTAGATCTTTTTGTTATCTTTCCAGGGACTCCTAGAACGCTCCATTCGGAGTTTCGTAGAGCTCTGTAGGTCCTGTACAAGCCAGATACGTCAAGTGAGCTTAAAATCCGAAAATACGCAACAAGTAGCAATTAAGCCCACTTACTTGCCTATGACAAAAACTGAATTAGAATAGGAAAATAAAAGTCCAAGAGAAGTCAAATAAGCTAAGAATGATAGAAAAATATTTAACTAAAGGCACTCCATCAACACTATAAATACAGTTATACAGGTTCTCTCTAAAGATACCTCACAATCATCTTATTACAGAACACGAATACATTATCCAAGTTACTCATTCTCTAGATTTTATATTGAGTTCTCACACTCAGTTATTCTCATATAACTTATGTACTTGAGCGTCGGAGTACTTTTCCTTTGTTTTGCAGGTCTTTTTCCTAAACAAAGCCGAATGACCGTCCGACGTGCAAAATTTGGAGTCCACCTAGACCACGTTTAGTCCACACATGAAATTTCCAAATTTTGGTAAGAACAAGTTTCAATTTAATCAATAATTTCAAGTTTTAGTACAAAGTCATTAAATATTTAATAATAAAAACTTTCACAATAATCTTATCTTATCCAAACAATAGGGTTCTAAAAACTTATTTACTAAAATATTTTTAGGACTTCCTTTTCAACAATAGCATTTTTTAAGATTTAACCTATCATATATTTCAATTTATCCTTCTCATCTTTATTTTTAAATTGAATTTTACTATTTTTTAAAAGAAACTATCATTGATTAAAATTAGCATTGTATATTTATATCACTCAATAAATAATTTATCATAAATTTAAAATATAATGTATCTTTCCTCTCTCTTTATATATAAATTAAAAGTATTTATCTTGAATGAGAATGTATTTAGAAACAACTCTTCAAGGAGGGCATGTTTAGGATTTTTCTTAACATCTCATCTCTTTTAATCTTTTCTTTTACTGAAGTCTCATATCTTTTAATCTATCATTTTTAATATCTTTATTTTTAACTTGAATTTCTATATTTTTAAATGAAATTATCATGCTAAGACTGTTTTTACGTTAGTTCTTTAACTCATACAAAGATGGTTGTTCAACCGTCTTAGTAGCGAATGTCGTTGAAAAGTAAGACTTTCGACGACGGTTATTAAACCGTCTTCGTAACAAACGATTCCTCCAGTGAATCGTCTCAGAAGATATTTTTTACAAAAATAAAAACTGAAATTTCTAAGATGATTTTCAAGTATAATCGTATTAGAATGAGTGTTCAATTTTTTTTTGAAGAGCTTCAAAGACGATTTTAGGGTAAAACTAAAACCGTCTTAGAATGAGTGTTCAATTTTTTTTAGAAGGCTTCTAAGAATGTTTTACCCTAAAATCGTCTTAGAATGTGAAGCTTCTAAGATGGTATTCCAGGAAACCGTCTTAGAATGTCTTTTTATAAAATGTTTAAGATTCTAAGACAATTTTCTAGAGACCGTCTTAGAATGTCTTTTTTTAAAAAAAATTTGATAAAATTGACGATTCTAAGACGGGTTTATGCAAAAATCGTATTAAAATGTATTTTTTATAAAAAAAATAAAAAAATTGAATAATAGTGAAAAACAACCATACAACATGTAAAAGTTGTATTAATATCACCATTAAAGTTGTTTTGAATAAATATTAATCAATTTAACACAAGCAAAATACCTGCAAATTGTATCAGAAAGCTTGTTGAATTGCATGAATTAAATCAAGATTCATATTATTCTTAGCAGATCAAGGGTAAATGAAGTTCTTAATGTACAAGAGCTTTTCTCACCTTGATGATATGCTTAGCAGATCTGACAACAATTTCATTATTACAAAGATCCCACAAATGAGGTAGATGTTTAGTCCCTCCAGCCACCTTTACATAAGAGTGGGCATATCAGAAGTAATATAAGAATTATCACAAGTATGCAAGCAAACCACCAAAAATAATAAATGGAGTGTAATTCACTTGATCAGCTCAAAAAGAATAATTACAACAGTATTTCAATTGAGCAAAATACATAGTGCTTACTTTGCCAATATAGTGAACATTAATTCCACTGGTGTAGCTAATTTAAAAAGATCTCTAGATCCATCAAGGACTAAATGTTCCTTCAAATGAAGGCATTTGGTAGCCTCTGACACCTATTAACATAAACAAGCTTAGAAGACAAAATAAAATTCATCTGATATGGAACACAAGAGATATAAAAAAAATACCAATTGATAAAGAACACAAGGCAAAAAGAAAGTGCAGTTACACTTTACATATAATGCAATTTAAAATTAAAACATATTTTCTTTCACCTACCAACAAATTTTCTTGCAATTTAATTCATCCACAGTAAGTATTCAGTAAATTGCTTACAACTCAAATCAGACAATCTAACTAAAGTTAAACTGCCACACCCTTCTTCCTTACCTTAGAGTGAAAATCTTCATTCCAACAAATTTTCTTTCCATTGTCAACAGAGTCGTACAAGAGAGAGTTTGACAAATGCCTGGTAAGACACTCTGCAGTACAATATACAATTTGAAATCAAAACAACAATTGAAATTTAATTTAGAATAAAAGTTGATAAGGTTTAAAATTGCAAAACAATAAATTGAGCAGATTTTAAGTACAAATCCAGCACATAACTCAAGTGAAACAATATAAAACTTCTATAGGCTTCATAATCAATCTAGAATTATTAATAGAAAACAATTTACAACATCACAAACATTTATCCTACACAGTTAACAATACGCATACAATATAAAGGAGCCCTTTATCTACTGATTGAATATAAAAAATAAGTTCATATAATAATAAAAGAATTTCAGGTAACTTTTCTATTCTAGTTGATTTTTGTGCAGCTTCATTGATCTTGCAAACAGGACTAACTAGAGACAAGATACATGAAATCAGATCTTGTATTCAAAATGGAATAATCACATAAATGATAGTAATACCAACTTAAATGAATGGAGTTTGATTGATGCTTTGTCTTCTTCCTGCTTCTGTTTGATTCTCACCACTTGCCCCACCTTTTCTATACAATCACTCTGGAAATTGATCATACATAAGAAGAGATACATAGTTGATGTTAAACCTGCTTTAGGAATTTTTCAAAAGCTAAATGGTCCAAAAAGATCTGGACACATTCATGTCAAAGTCCTATGTGAAATTGTTTTAAACTGTTCACATAATCTAATGAACCTATTCTAACAGCAAACAATGAAAATCATAACAACAAATATAGAAATGGAAAATGGTGATGGGGTATGAATTATGAACACACTTAATATGCTTATGTTAACTAGGTTATACCTAGTTGATTATCAATTGACATGCAGCACCAACTACTGAGGCCAAGCTGTAATTAATATTGTTACATGTTATTATGTACAACACTTGTACGTAGCGTATTTGAGGATTATTGTAATCACATCAAATAAATGAAAAAAATTAATTATCAATGAAAAAAAATTTATTAAGAACAAGTTGCTTAATACAATTACTTCATTAAGAAAATATTTCCACATGAAGCTAGATGCCTATAATGAATAAACATGCAACCATTTAGAGTGGTACGCCAAAGCAAACCAATAACAAGATCATTGCCAGTTGGAATCATTGGCAGTAGTAAGAATCACATATACAACCTTCTGAAGGTGAGGTTCCCAAACAATCATCCATGTAAGCAATTCAAATGCTACCTTGGCTAATGTTGACAAATCCTTATTTGATGTTTCCTTCAAAAATCAAAAGCATATAAAATAATTCATAAATGTGATAAACTGATACCTTCCCTATTTGAATGATCATAGAATGAAATAGAACCAAAAAAGAAAATAACATTTGTACAATTTATTTTTAATACAGTTGTTCCAAAAGAAATAGTAGAAACATAATCTAAATATGCATGAGCAACTATTGTATCATTAGTGTCAAATTATTTTCAAACTAAACTAATTAACATTTACCTCCAATGCAATCCAGTAGAATCAAAACTCATAGAGCCAATCTGAGAAACCTAATCTGAAAACCCCAACCCATCATTATGATTTTCTTTGTCTGACATCCTGAAAAATCTTCTAAATACTCCAAAAAATTGAATGTTGTACTTCACAAAAAGCTGTTGAAAGCAAGGAAAAGTTAAACATTATAAAGCATATAATGAAACTATAATAATCAGATGCAGGATAAGTTTACCTCATTAATTGCTTTATGAGCTTTGAAGGATTCATGATGTGAACTTCAAGAAGAAACTAGGAAAGTATCATTCTCTAATCTCTAATCTCTAATCTCTAATGTTACACAGTACAAAAAATTTCATGTAAAACAAACAGAAAACGAGATTACCTTGAAAGAATTGCCAAGATAACTGAAGAGAATGACTTTGGATCTTGAAATCAAAGAAAATAATGAGACATGAAAGTATTACCCTTAAATCAAAATGAAGTGGAATTTTTAATTTTTAATTTTAATGCAAATAAGAAGCACTAATAATCCCTGTTGATGCAATCGGAGACAAGCCTGGCCATAATGCCGAACCTTCTAATAAAACAACCAAAAATATCTTAGTCAATCAACCAATGAAATACTTTAGCCTATACTTATAGTCACCAAAATAAAAAAAATTTCACTGCTTGTAACATGCACACTTTGCCCTCAAGCATACAATTTCATTTTGGTACTTAATAAGATGTTGTTTTTGCTTATAACCAACTCTTCCGACCTGAAATGTAAGCCAATAACACCAATAGTACTAGCACTAGCCTGTAAAATAAGAATTTTAGTACAAATTGTAAAAGTTGAAATGACTATTGTTTGAACTCCCACATCTGATTGCCTTCCAATATGTGAAATTTGTGGTTGTGTGGACACATTTAATCTGCAAAATGATGAGAAAACAAGAAAAATAAAGGTTTTTTTGAAGAGGATAAGCTAGAGAGATTTTCAGAATGCAACTGGAAAAAAAAAAACTACCCACCCCATTTTCAAAGACAACAATTGAGAGTCATGCAATGCAACGAATTACAGAAAAAAAAGGACGCTGGACATTACCCCCATAATTAAAAAGCACAACTTCGCACAAACAAGAAAATGGGTAATCCACAAAATCAAATGCAGATAACAAAAGATGAAAACTTCAAAATACCTACACGATTCACAGAGTGAAAGAGACAAAACACAAACCTCTTATCGGATGAGCCTCCCTTCTGGCTAAGGAAGGATCGAAAAAGGGGAAGTTAACGTTCTAAATCATTGTCGCTTTCTGATGGACAAGATGAAACCCCCATTCACGCCGGCGAAGGCCTTGGAATCGCATGGATCTTCCTCCTCCTCAAGATCTGTGATGACAATGGTGGCTTTGACGAAATGGACGCCGACTGAGGAATCCTGCGTGGAAAAGCTCAAGTTGGAGGCGTGGTTCACCATCCTCATGGACGCATCGAGCCCTAACTGACACTGACTCGACGATTTTGCCATGACGAGGTTCGCCCGGTCCCGATCGATCAAAACTTAAATGGGATGTGTGTTCCATTTAAGGCACCATGCCACCACTCTTGTGGTGAGTTCTGTGAAGAACTTCTTTCGACGAAGAAGGGGTTTGGGGTTTGGGTATGTGAGGACCATAGGAGACGAACTAGCACAAGAGAGACAATGAAAAAGTTGAAAACAAACGGGCACAAGAAAGCAAGGAGTAGCATGAAAAATAAATAACCTCAGAAGACGGTTTTTATCATAACCGTATTTGAAAACATATTTTTAAAACGGTTTTGACATAACCGTCTTTAAAATGTTGTAATTATTTACAAAAATAACACCGTACTCCAAACAACGACGGGTTTCCTAGAATCGTCTTAAAATATGCGTATTATAAAATCCTTTTTTTAGTAGTGGCACTAATTAAAAATAATATTGTATCATAATATAAATTATTTATCATAAATCTAAAATATAATTTATATCTTTAAAAATATTTTAATTATAAATTACAGGTATAATATAATTTTTATATTTAAAGGTTTTTTTTATCCATGATAATTAAACATGATATTAGAAAGTTTACACACTCACACACTTTGCTAAACTAATTAAGTTAGACCCCCTTAATTTTAAAGGTATTTATTTATCATACATGTCAGTTATATAAAATAAAATTTATTATGAAATGTACATACTAAAATACTAGCAAAAAATAACTTAATAAAATAATATAATTAATATATTTTTTCTATAATTGATATTATTTAATGACATTTTGAATTGTTATACATAAACCTTAAGCAATAAATAATTTAAAATAAAATTAATATTCTTACATAAATTGCAAGTCGTTGACTTTAGTGATATTGGATTCGGATCTCTTAAGCAAGGTCTTAAGTTTGAGTGTTGTAGATAAAAAAAATGATTAGCAGAGGAGAATCCCATTAGATAGCTACTTCGTACCAATAACATGATTAAAAAAGATAGGCTAAAATGTAATGTTTGTCCCCTATTGTTCTAAATTTGCTATTTTAATCCCCCTAATTTTTAATTGAAATATTTTGTCCTTCACTTTTAAAAATTTGCAATTTTAATTTTTTTATTTTTTAATTGAGACATTTTGTCTCTTGTTTTTAAAAAATTAGCAATTTAGCTTTTTTTAGAGTGAAGAACCCGAAGTGTTTCAATTAAAAAAGGCAAGACTAAAATAGCAAACTTTAAAAAGTAGAGGATAAAATGTCTCAATTAAAAAATAGGAGAATTAAAATCCCAGATTTTAAAAAATAAAGAAATGAAAAATGTATTTTAGCAAAAAAAATAATTCTATTCATTTTTGCAAATTTAAGAATACACATTAAATTTGATTTAATAATAACTGAAGCAAACATTAAATTTTTAACAACAACTAATGAATTTTTAAGAATTCTTTCAAAATAAAATATTGATGATAATAATAATATAATATTATTATTTTAAATATTTCTAAATCAAACACGAAATAAAATATTTGAAGCCCATTTCATATCTATATCTATAATAATAATACGAAAATGATTTCTAAATTGAATGTTTACAGGTGATATTTCTTAGAACTCTTAACAATTAATTGACTTTGTATCTTTTTTATGTAATGTCTTTCAATTTTGACTCTATTGCTTAAAATAAAGTTCAGAGGATGAAAAGGTTTGAAAATTACGAATCTTTTTTATTCTTTATATTTTTTGTTTTACTCAGTTTACTATTTTGTTATGTACATATTATATTGTTATTCAATTTTTTATTTTGATTATTTAATATTTTTTTACTTCTTTCTTCAAGGTAATCTTCTAGCTTTTTTATTCACCTCAAATTAAATTTTCTATATTTGAAATATGACATTTGCAGAATATAAGCGACTACTACAAATGCATCCTAAAATGACAAAAGAGGGTTTTCCCTAACCAAAAAAAAGTAATATTATTTGTCAAGTCATATTTTGTTTCTTTACTTTTTATCATTTAATTTACGACAACAAATAATAAACAATACATTATATTTTGATTAAAATAAATTATATGTGATAATTTTATTTATATTCAATAGTCAAAACTCAAATCATCATACTCAAATAATAAATTTCATATAAATAAATTAAAAAATGGGAATATTTTATATTAAAATCAGAATTTACTTTAGTATACCCAAAATTGTAATGTTTATTAAAAAATATAATATACTATTTTTATATTAAAAACAGATTAAATTTATATTAAAATAGCTATTTGTATCAAAATAAAATTTAATAAAATCTAATATGTTTTTAATATAAGAATAGTATAAAGGAAAACCTTTATTTGTAATTAATGGATTTTAAACGGTTATCTTTTATCATGTGTTATTTTGATTTTCAAACAAAGGTAATTATTAGACCTCACAATTATTATAGTGTGATTTAACTTTTCTTTTTAGTAAGTTTTTAACAAAGATTTCTAATACACTTTTCTAATTATTATTTGTGCAATCAAATATTTTTAACAAAATAATTTATTAATAATATATTTATCCCATCAATTCACATTTTTTACCGTACAAGCAACTTAAATGGATGATAAAATAAGAGAGGATGGAAAAAAAAATCAGCCAAAATTGGGTTAAAAGACAATGATGAAATTACTTTTCAGTTTAGATAAACTATCGGCAATTCAAAGTACATATTAATATAAATTTATGTATAATTTGTATTTTATGATATAATAAATATTTTTCCTCATAATTTATATATTAATTGTTATTAATTTTATTTATATCATGTAATACATTTTTATAATAATTAATTATAATAATGAAATTTAGATAATAAAGTTAGAATAATTTATTATTCATTTTCTATTAATATATATTATACAAATAAATTAACATTATTACAAAAATATTTGAATGAGATTTTATTTAATTCATACCATTTTTTAGTTAATGTTTTTAATGGGCATGGATATTTACATTTAAGTACTCATAGGATAAGGACATAATTCACATAATTAATGTAGTTACTATCAACACATGTATAAGTCTAATACGACCACTTTTTAAAAGTGCAAGTATAGAAACGAATATTATAGTATCCCATTTATCTAGACCTTACTTAATCCTATAGTATATATGTCGTGCATATCATGCATTGTTTGAATTTAAGTTTTAATTTAAAAGTATAGTTAAAATTATTATTTCAATGAAAATATTTTATTTTTATTTTTATTCTAACTACAAGTTTTTACATTATATAAATTGAAATATTATTTATAATAATGATCTAAATTGCTACCTTAATTCGTAACTAATTTTTCTTTCTCATCATTTATTGTATTTTAAAAATGATAATCTATCAGATATTTAATCAATTATATATATATATATATATATATATATATATATATATATATACACACAACAATAATTAATAATTAAAATATTATATTTTATAAATAATTTCTAATATAAATTTAAGAAAATATTAAAATATTCAAGAACAATATTTATCCTTGCATGGTATGGGTCATTCAGCCTATTTTTTTATAGTATTAACTTGATACAAAAGATCAAATCTCATCACTTGACTTTGACTGACCCTAATGAATATGTCAAGTTGATGATTTATCATGTTTTTGGATTCACATCGCCTAAGAATTGACTCACGTAATTCTTAAAACAAAAATTTGTTGCTTTCGTGTAAACTAGTACGTTGGATGTGAATTTTGGCCAGACATGTCATGTAAAATATCAAACCAAACATATTTAGTGCATCATTACTTGTGTATCACGTTTAACTTTTTTTCCCCTCTCACTTATTGTTTGTCTATTTGTATTACCAAAAGTCACAAATTAATAATGGCCAAATAGTGGAACTTAAACAGGCCAAGGTCAAATTAGATTAGTCACAAATTAAGTATGGCCAAATAGTGGAACTTAAACTGGCCAATGTCAAACTAGATTCTTGAATTTTAGTAAGAGTGACTATTAAGTAATCTAAGATAAATTGAGTTTGATTTAATTTAAAATCCAATTTAATGAAACATAATTGAGTTAAGTTAAGTTCATTGATTTTTGTTAAGCAACTCAACCCGAACCAATCTTGTCTTAGTTGTGTTGGTTCGATTAGGTAATTGGATTGTCTAATTAAAATAATCATATATTTTAAAAATAAAATTTAAAAATACATATGAAATATCTAGTTATTTTGAGTATAATTAAGTACTTTATTATATATATATATATATATATATATATATATATATATATTCACTTTTTGAAGAGGGATAAAACAATTTGACTCTAGTGGCATCTAATATCTTTTTTATCGGAGGATTCTTAGGCCATCTCCAATAGATGGTCACATAGAGATTTTAAGCTGAAGATCTGTTCTTCCAAGATCTAGTTACTAGAGACATCCTTAAGATCTTCATGCTGGAGGTTTGGTTCCTATAAAAGAATTCTAAAGATATGCACGTTTTAAAAAAAAATTATTGTCTTTCTTCCTTACTGATTATTGCAGGGAGAAACAAATCCAAAAGAAGAAGAAGAAAGGAAGAAGAAGAACAGATCAATGAACAACGACAAATAGATTTGCCACATTCTATAACAATAACACAACAAATACATAACAATATAATTTTAAAGAAAATAATAAAAAAAAATCAATTACAAAATGCAAGGCCCGTGAAGGATAGACACAACAGTCGATGTGCGGTGGACGACGACGGTCATAGGAGCTAGATCAGAGGCTTGCGTGACCATGGGGCCCAGATCAGAGCCTCACGTGGCCATGGGCCTAGATTGGAGCCTTACGCGACAAAGCTGGCATTTTGCCCTCCGCCCTCGACGTCGAACAAGGTGTTGAAGGAGGAGGCAACAAGGTTGTTCTTGATGGAGCCATTCGCGCACCGTGAAAACATGGATCGTGTTGAGGTTCTCCAGTTCCCAAACCACCACGGCACAAAGATCGTGGCCATGTATGTGCGCTGCTCTAATCGCACGGGCACGTGGGAAAGAGAGGTTAGGCGGAGGAGGTGAGCGGGAGACGAAGAGAAAGAAATAAGATATGGGCAAAGGAGGTGGGTGGGGAAGGAAAGAAGAGAAAGAAAGAAAGAAGAGAGGGGTGGAGGAATTGGGTTGGGAAGGGAAGAAGAGAAAGAAATAAGAGACAAAACACCCAAAAGCAATTTTTGCCTATTATTTTTTTATCGTTACTGTAGCTTGCCAATTTTTTTTTTAACGTTACTTTGGCATGTTATATTTTATTTTATTTTAAATTTTTTTACAATGAACTTTTGTAAAAATTGGGTCCTATAAATTGGTCACTATAGGAAGCAATTCGCACACAGTTTTCACATTCTCATTCTAATTTCCATTGTCATTCTCAAATTCTCCAATTACAATTTTAAATCTTGTTTTATTTGTTCCTTGTAATATGGGTATGAATCAATTTAATTGGCAAGCTTATATGAATTTTTTGTAAAATTACCAACAACCCCTTTGAACGAAAATCTGCAACATCATCCTCCATTGTTTCCCTACATGCTACTACCACCTCCATCAATGAGTGAAAATTCTCAAAATCCTCCTCATTTCATTCCGTACTTGCCATTACCACCATCACCACCACCAATAATTTATAACCAATCCCCTTCTACAAAAAATTCTCAAACCTTTCCTTCGGTTCCACAAAACATCTTCAACACGTTTCGTAAGTCTCCCAGTAGTTGTAGTTGTGCATAAACTCCTTCAAATGAGGAAGTTGGTACACAATTTTCTACTCAAATTGAGTTAGAAAATATTACTGTAGAGGAAGAAGGAGGGAGTTCTACAAGGAAGAAAAAAGGCACACAATATTCTTTTCACCTGTCGATAGTGTGGTTGAGTATGTCAGAATCGATGAAAGCATTGCAGTTGAATGCTTATAAGCTTTTGTAAAGGGTATGAATGAGATATTTGGAGATGACTATCTAAGAAGGCCTAACAACAACAACATCAATCGCCTACTACAAATTAGAAAGGCACGTGAGTTTCTAGGTATGTTAGGTTTTATTGATTGCATGCATTGAGAATGGTAAAATTGTCCAGTTACATGGCAATGACATTATTGTAGAGCTGATCATTGGAAACCCACAATAATAATTGAGATCGTCGCATCACAAGACTTGTGGATTTGACATACCTATTTCAGAGTTGTATGTTCAAACAATGACATTAATGTGTTAAATCAATCCCCGGTGTTTAATGACATTATGCAAGGTTGAGCTCCTCCATTATAATTTACCATTAATGAAACGACACACAATATGGGGTACTATCTTGCATTTGACATTTATCTAGATTGAGCAACATTAGTGAAAACCACCTTAATGCCAATGGGAGAGAGCATTTGGTGTGCTCAAATATCGTTTCGCAATTATATGTGATATGAACCAATACGGGGTTCATTGTTTTTACGGATTGTCCTTGAAAAGGCTTCTTGTTAAAACATAAGAAAAAGGTGCACGTCAAGTGTTTGACGAAGAGAAACAAAGATAAAAGATAATATGAAGAAAAGTGGAGAACAAAAATAATGAATTTAACATTAACAAAATGTTAAAGAAAAAAAAAGGCGGGAAAGACAAGAAATGGAAGAAGACGCTATACCTTATGAAAAGTGACAAGTCCCGTGAGTATTCGCCACAAAAATTATAAAAACCTTTGATAAGAACCAATGTTTGGTCCAATTAAGAACCTAAGAGGAACTTCCTCTCACACCCTTTTAAAAGTGAAAAGTTTTTATTCAATTTAAAGGTGAGTACATAAGACAAATGAATGACTATTTATAGCCAACAAGTGATACCTCTCTCCTTTTTCTTTCCAATGTGGGACTTCAGTTACATATTCCTTATTCAAAATTATACTAAAAAAAAGTCTAATTCGCGTTGAACTTCATGTCCAATTTTCATCATCATAGATGCAGAATTAGGACTTGAGACTAGAAATACAAATTGTAGAAAATCTTTAGAGCTTTCAAACGCATCAAAAAACACCTAAAACAGACATCTAAAACTCAAGTTATGTTCAAAACATTGAAACAATTTAGGTTCTTCACTTATTGGTCTTTGGACTCTTCACTCATTTTTCTTGGTCCTCATCAATATGTGTCCATTGCATAATTGACAAATGGATACCATGAAGAACAAAATATTGACATGTATTCATACGATAAAAAAATAAGAACTTATTCAAGATAAGTATATACTTCCAAAATTTCTTCTTATTTCATCTTATTTAGAATGTGATATGATTTAAAAAAAAACAAATAATCTGAACAATTCTCCCATTGGCATGATTCTAGTAAGAATTGAAACTTTGAATTGGCCATGCTATTAATTCTAAATTTCACTACTTTGGAGAATATTCATACGTATGTAGTTCGACCTAAGGAAACTGCAATCTTGAATGGTGCCTATTTAGATGCATACCTGGATGATGTGTTGCAAACACATCTTAATTATAGCTTAGTTTTAGGTCATATTTGTATTGAATAGTTAGAAAATAACTCTAGAATTAGTCATATTTAGTATTTTGTATTACATAAGGCATTTTAATACCATTTAAGTGTTTGCAGGTCAAAAAGAGGGATTTACAGGCAAATAACAAAGGAAACAAGATCTGGAGCATCACGCGGGTCGCGCCACAATTCACGCGATCCACTTGGAAGACCAGAGAAGATCACGCATGTCGCGCCATTATTCAAGTGAGTCGCGTGAGAACTTCCAGGTTTAAGCCATTTCAGCTCTGACATTCCACGCGACACACTTGGTAATCCACGCGGGTCGCGTCCGTACTCAAAGAAATAAGCAATTCTTCACTGACCTTTCACACGAAGCACTTCAGGTTCCACGCGACACGCGCCAATCCTTTCTGCCAATCCACGCGACTCGCGTGGTATCGCGCGCAAGTCGCGTGGTTATGATTTTCTTTCCTGAATTAAGAAGATATATGTTTCGAAATTAGGAAGAAAGTTTTGCTTTGTTACTGTAATTAAAATACTCGATATATAGGAGAGTTTCTGGATTAATACAAAAAAGAGGGGCATAGAGAGACACACGGGGATAGAATTACACAGAGAATAGAGAGTTTTAGTAAGAGCAAACCCTAGGAATCAAGATTTGGAGTCAAAGTTCTGCATAATCATGTTTCATCCAATTGCTTTGGTGTTCTTGAAGCCTATGGCTAACTAATCATCTTATTGTGGAAAGGCCATGAACGTATGAGTTTCCTTCTGTAAATTGACTGGTATTAAATGCATATGTTTTGTTTATTTTAATTCTTTTCTGTGGTTAATTATAATCTTGTTTAGAATTGATCACTCTGAATGAGTATTGAGAGTTATACTTCGCAATGGACACGTTGGAATTATAACATCGGACCTGTTAAGATTAACACTTGCTTTTCACCTAGACATAGGGATGCATGAGTGCGGAGGTTATAATATGTTCTTTGATTGCTTGAACTGATTAGTTTCGCTAAGACATTAGGTTACAAACTCAGTTTAAAGGGTTAATTAACTAAGACATTAGGGATTAACTAAAATAGAAAAGACTTATTCTCCGAGTAAACATAACACGAACCCATAAGATTTGTTCTCTGAATTCTTAGTTTGACAGAATCGCTAGAAGGTTAGGGTTCTCGATCGAATTAAAGGGTTGAATCGCTGGTTATGACTCTAGTAGTTCTAGGATTTACGAATATAAGAGAGATTGATCTTATGTAAACTTCAAGATAAAATAATCAGTCAATTGAAGGAGGTAATACTTATAAGGGATTGTGCCTGACCACAATTATTTCTCATTGGTAATCTTTCAACTTAAATTTATTGTTTTATTTGATTTTTTTTTCTTTTTATCAATACAATCATTCAACAACTTTTGCGTATTTTTCTGTTCTTGTTCAATCATAATCTTTATAATTATTGCTAAAAATTACCCAATCCCTGTGGAGACGATACTTTACTTACACTTTATTACTTGTTAAACGATCGGTGCACTTGCCGTAAACATATTCGCATAAATCGCGCAACACTGGACACAACACCTCCAAATGTTTCTAAATAGACCATTCATTCGTCAAAGAAGAGCATAACATAATAGAAATCAGCAATCACACATTCACATATATATTGTCCCACTTTCCATTTTCCGTCATTTGCGGGGGAAACTCATCTAGTCTTGTTCCAAGTGGAGTTTGGCTTCCTCATTGGGAAGTAGAATCACTCTCTCCCATCATATGAAAAGAAACATGAGGAGCCCAGCCTATAGAAGAGAACAAAAATAAAAGTAAGAAACCAAAGATTGATGATGCCTAATTTAGATTAGCTTATACTACTTTGTAAAGCATTGTTTTAAGACTTTTCTAAGGAAAAAATGTTAAATTCTTAAAAATCTTATGGATATTTTAGGAATGTAATATTTTTATAAATTGATTTTAAATTATGGGAAAAGTTTATTTTTTTTATGCGCCCAATGATAATAATAAAATTTGAATTTAGAATCTCATGCAAATTATCTAAACTTCTCACCACTTGGCCGATTGAGTTAGGTTTGATTTATTTCAGGTCTCTATAATTCACTTAATTTTTTCTTTACAGTTGTTAAGAAGATAATATCCAAACTTGTAAGAGTTATATTTCACTTGTTACCGAAAAATGAGTTTTTTTCCATTCATTTGAGCACCATCCAACAGAAAACTGAAGGAAATATGAGCACTAAGGTAATAAGACTACTGTAAGTATAAATGTGTTCATATTGCTTTGGTTGAACTAGAAGATTACTCATTTATCAGTGTCCACTTTCTAGTTTCTCCCCATAGAGAAAAAGAAAACATGGAAAGTTAAGATGCAACACTACAATGAAGATTAAAGATCTAAATGACACTACTTGGGTATCTAATACTCTGCACAGCTTTTGTCCAACCAATTTCTTCATTGTTCTTAATTCCTATCATTCTTCATTGGCATGATGAAGTCCAAACATTAACATTCAGGGGTTTAATAAGTGACTTCCATTTCGGGAATAAACAACATTCGAGGAATCACACTGGTGTAAGGTCTTGCTGTGTTTACATAAGTGAGTCTATTTAGTAGGAAAATCCATGTTCAATTCTCACTATGTTCAAAATTTCTTTGGGTCAACGACATCTATGTATCGTAGGCGAGATTAGTTTCTAACTCAATGGGTTGGGATCAGTGGCGGACCCACGTGTGGGCACATGTCCGCACGTGCGGTCATTAAAATTTGGGTTTTATTTTTTTTTCTGTTAAAATGCTAAAAAGCAAAAACGCTAGCTTCTCTCTTACCTTTCTGCTTTCTCTGCAAACCCCGCGCCCTCAATCCGGCGCCTCCGCCTCCGCTCCTTCCACAGCCTCTGCTACGTCGTCGGTGACAACATTCCCGCGGAGTACCTCACTGGCTCACCCTCGTCCCTTCGAAGCCCGACGAGTATGAGAAGCTCGGCTCCTACGCGGCTACGCCCTCATCGACCTCCCAGTCCCAGCCACCTACGCCATGCGCTTCGTCGACCCCGGCGAGACTAAGACCAAGTACGCCATCGTCATCGGCGGTGCCAACTGCGGCTGCGACTCCTCCGGCGAGCACACGCCCGTGGCGCCGTTCTTGTCCGCCGTTCTCGCGCAACAGCCTCGTTCGCCGTCGGCTTGGAGACCAACCCAAAGGAAGTTATAGTTGGATGGTAAGTCCTATTCTTTTAACCCTTTACTATTTTAAAGTTCTGTGTATTGTATTCACAATGTTGTCAATGGGAATGTGGAATTCAATAGGTGGTCTTTGTTTGTTGAAGAAGCATGGGGCGTTGTGTGAAGTGGAATCAATAAACCCTCTCACTGTAATTTAAACCTTTATAGTTTTTATGCAATGGTTGTTGGTAGTCCCAAATTGACTATGATATGACCCAAATAGTGTAGTGTATAGAAGTGGTGAAATGGACTGCTGATTATGGTTATTCGGTAAGGGTTTTTGTTAATGGGATTCACTTATTGATGTGCAAATGGACTGCTGAACTCATTTAAGCTTGTATATTTTTTTCCCATTTTATTCCTTCTTACTCTTTATGTTCTAAGAGAATGTTCTATCATACCAGTTTATGAACCTCCTTTCAGTGTAGCTAATTATGGTTATTTCATGCAGGTATTCAACTGGTCTTGGAGTAACCGGTGGTAGTGCATTAATCCATGAATTTTATTATCGAGAAGTACCCAATCCTATCCATTTGACCGTTGATACAGGATTCACAAAGGGAGCAAGTACCATAAAAGCATATGTTTCACACAATTTATCTCTTGGAGATCGTCAAATTGCTGCATAGTTTCAAGAAATTCCTTTAGATCTTCGTATGGTTGAAGTTGAGCGCATTGGATGTATGTATTGTTGGACTTCATGTCTATTATATTTCTGTTTTCCTTTTATAAAGCTCTCCTGTTTTCTTGGGTAAAATACTTGCAAAAACTTATGTACTTGCTTTCATTAATTCATGAATGCAGCTGCAGAGAGAAGTGCTTCTATTTTCCTTTTACTTAGTCAATTATTAATATTGCTCTTGATTACATTTTCAAGAAAATCTTGCCTGATAAAAATTATTTGGACATAATGACATGGCTTTAGCTCTTAATTATGTAGTGTAGAAATCCTAAATGCAAAAACTCTCTTTGTTGTTAACGGGGTTTTGTTGATTGGTATCATGTTTAGCTATTGTTGATTTTGTGAATGCATTCATTGAGTTTGTGTTTGTGTTGTAATATAAGACCAATTTCATGAATTAAATGACAAGTTTTACATGTAGACATTTTTCCTTAGGCAGTAGATCCCGCGCTGCGAATTTGTAATCATTGGGATCCAATTGTGGGTTCGTAATAATTTAACAAGTCTCAATGAAAGGTAACTTTTTATACTAATTTATTTGTTATAACTGTTTTAATAGCATAAACAGTATAAATGTATAACTGTTATTTACTTTTTTATAACCTTATACATAAAGCGTTGATCTAAATTTTCTTTATAAAATAATTTTTCGGGGGTGCTGCCCCCGAACCCCCACCGCTAATTGTGTGGACATAAACTTAAATTCCTGGGTCCGCCACTAGTTGAGATCACTCGTAGTCTTTGACACAAGAAAAAAACAATATCTAAGAATAAACATAAAAACATTATATTTCTAAATTCACATTCTAAGAGGAAAAAACTTTTAATCGGTGAAATAAACGCACTCTTGATTTTTTAGGAAAGCACTTAAGCAATGCAAGTGGCCTAAATAGAAATTCCAAAGATGAAATAATAAAGAATTTGTACCATGTGGAAGGGTAGGCAAGGGAAAGAGTAGCAAATAGCAGATTGAGGACACGGTAAGTCCTGAAGCAACAAATCAACGGTAGTTAACACACATTATTTGCAAAATGAATATTCAAATTGAAGCAATAATGTATTGCATTATGATAACAATTGTAATTAACTAGCAAGAAACCAATAAGGCCTCCAACAAACACATCAGTCCAATGATGCCAGTAATCATCAACTCGAGTAATTCCCACAAGAGCAGCAATAAGTAAAGGAAGCAAGACTAGGCATAGTTTCCCAATATTGCCCCTACGATCAAACACTCTAACTTTTGCTGATAAGTACCATGAAAGGAAACCAAGGACAGCAAAGGACCCTGCATTTATTAATAACCAAATTAAAAAAAAAAAACACATACCACAATTGATAATTTTCATATTCAATGGTTAGAAAACCTTCTAAACTGGGATTAGGATTGTCCCAACAACAAGTGAGACCTAAAACAAATTTTAAAAGATATATTTTACTTTAAATATATTGGATATTTTTACTCATCATATGTCATCTTTTTGTCAATATATGATGCTCTTTTTATTTTATAAATAATAATAGCAAATATTTTTTTGCTAATAGATCTAAAATGTAAGTTTTAGTTGCTTTACCTTGAGTTGATCCTGCTCATGTCACTTGGAAAGATTTTGTATCCTTCCTTTATAACCGCTTTAATCCCGGTACAAAGAACATCACCATCGCCTTTATGAAACATCTGCATGAACCAATTCACATAGCATATCTAAGCAATCAGTATTAGATAGAAAAGGCCAGAGACAAGAAAATAAGGACTGAATGAGGAGCTTAAGGGTCAATTTGGTAATTGAGAGAACATTTATTGGCTTTTATTTCTTGATTTCACAAATAATTACAAAATGAACAATGTTTAGGATATGTTGAAAGCAAAAAAAAATCTTATTGTCACTATTACATTATAACAAATCTTTTTAAAGTCAAAACAATGTGACATTACTTTATAACTATTCATAAAACATGAAATGAAAGCAAATAATATTATGTCTAAAAGGCCTTAAAGGTTACAAAATACTAAGAATAAGAAGGAAAATACACAGGTATATACATTGTCAGGGAAACACCGTTGGAAGAAGTTTGGTCGCGGTCTACCAACAGCATCTTTAATGGAATCTGTTATGACTCCAGTGATTAGCTTGAAAACATGAGACCTAAGTTCCAAATTAAAGAATCCATTCCAATGAGATGATCCAAAAGCATAAAAGTCATAGTCATAAAAATATTAACATAACATGCTAAGAGAGCACAAGAGAATATATGATACCCAATGTTGCATGGTGTAAATCATAGACATCCCTTCTGGCAAAGTAAAATGCAAGAATGGGGATGAAAATAGAGAGGATCTGTTACAAGAATGATCAAGAAGTTAAGTTCTGCATCCTTGATGCTATAAGTTGTAATTATGAGGTATATCTCCATGGATTATTGGCATGATGGAAGCAGGTACCTACAGGAACAACCCACATGGGTATGGTATCTTCTATGAATGGAAAATAAGATCTTTCATCATGTCTTTTCCAACGTAGCGATGGAATGGTTCTATCATATTTAAGGCTCCGTCTATAGCAGCAAGAAGAGAAGAATCAACCAATCATATATATGACTTAGTGCCAACTTGCTTCCTGGACACTGGAAAGCCATTTTTTTTTCCAAGTATGGCTACAAAAGAAAAAAGCTCAATCACCTTTCTATTCATTTATTTTGGCCCAATAGCACTTGTGGTTTATCTGTAATGTTTAATGTGTTCAAAAATCAAAATGACATGAATGGCTTGACACATTGTAGGGTAATAAACTGGAAATTGAAGGCTTTGTAGGAATATAAAATAGGACAAAACTTAAATACAATTCCTTAATGCTCCGTTTGGTAGAAGCAAAGAGGATAGAAAATGAGTGAAGTGAATCGTAAAATATTCCATGACACTCATTTTTGTTCTTTACTTTAATTCAAAACTTTTATTTCTTTTCTTTCCACTCTACCAAACATTCACTAAGTAATTTTAGTGTTGTTTTCCATTTACAAATGGAGTTTCAATTTAGTAATCCGTGTAATAAAGTTTTGTATTAAGGTTAGCATAAGCTACTGAGATAAAACTCAAATTCTAACTAGAGAACTATACTAAAAGAATTAATGGAACTGCACCTAAGTTGTCCTATAAAATACACTCATAATTGTAAGTTTCAATATTAGGAACTAGACATGATATATGAATGCAAAATACATTCATCCCTCACAGTATGTATCTTATTTTAATCTTAGTATGATATATAGCCTGATATGTTCGCATAGGATCTTGAACTCTTGCTGAGTAAAGGTTCTCTAAAACTTATTCTTCATGGAAGATCATTACCATCATTGGCAACCTTTATTTTATAATTATGAAAAATATTTTATCAAATTTTAATTTGACCATTTTGTGCTAAGTTCATGCCTGCTACACTTGAATAATTCCTATGAAAGCAGTGTGTGAATAGCATTGCATCACGAAACATATTTTTCCTGTTCATTGGTAAGAAAAATATTTTTCTTCTTCTTTGCTCTTTATTTAATTACAATTTTAACAATCCAACTGTCTAGTCTATTGTATAAATGCAGTATATACAAGCATGTTGCATTTTGCTCAAAGTTAAATGGAGACTAACACATGACTAATTAAAATAAGGATAGCAAAGAAGAAACTTGCTAAACATAATTTGTACAATATACTTTCAAAATGTAATCATCTATATGATGAAGAAAATAAGCAGAAAAGGAATAATAGTCTTTTTTAGAAGTCTAGTTGATTTAAACTTGTTTCACATAAACATCTGGGAAAACAGATATTAACTCCATAAAATGCCTAAAGAACATAAATAACAGAGACACAATTAGACACATAAAGAACTGGTTGTGACATTAACGATCTAAAGTGAATAAATGTAAAGAATTAAAATTCATTAAGGGGCATAACAAGGATATCCGTTCCTCCTTTGGCAAAATCAAGTAAATATTATGTATGGTATATTGTTCATGAAATGTATGCCACACACATATGATCAAAGAAGACAATAACAACATCGACACTGGAACCTGGAAATTGTTATATAGATATAAAACACTGAGACAGACCCTGAAGAGAAAAAACTAAAGGAATCTAATTTGAAATAGGGAAAGATATGAACCTTTAGCTTTAAACACAAATGTTTGGAGAAAGAGATACAGAAAGGCATGGACGTGCTTTCTTCAAACTGCACGCCCAATGTCCACCGTAAAAGCTATGAGAGAAACTTCAGATACATATCAGAGTTTGAAGAATGATTTGAGGAAGAATTGCATCTTAGGATCTAAATTTAAGTGTTTTTATTACTTATTAGTTATTAGTAGTCTCAGTTATGTATTTATAGCATTAAGAATATTTTCTACTAACTAGTAAATCCTCCTTGATACACTAAAAGAAACCAACTATTTATAATATGATAGTAGACTTAATTTACTGGTTATGCATTTATATTTTCTACAGACTATTTGATTAATTCTTCATAAAACTAGTTCTAATTAGATTTTATTTAGAATTTCAGGTTTTAAATATAGAAAATTACAACTATACTTTAGCTAAAGTGAATATAAAATTACAATTGCATATAGTTAATGACTAACACAAATATATAATTATCAGTGATTGATATAAACTCCCTCCTCATATATGTGTTTATTTTTGGTAGTGAGTTTTGAATAATTTAATTATTTAAACAATAGAATATATTTTTTTTAAATATACATATAAATATATGCTGCAACAAAATTATGAGTTTTGCATCTAGAATTAATATTATTTATTAAGTTTTTTTTTAGAAATTTAATTCCTATCAAAATTAATTCTTATATCTCAAAATTGAATTTAAAAACAAAATTTTATTTACCTACATGATCATCGATCTACTGCGCAAATTCATTTCATGTGCCACAAAGGTGAAAGTTAACATAAACATACAATCATTGTCGATTTGTCATATAGTTCAATCTTAACATTAAGCCCCAAGATAATTGAACTACAAGCTCGGAACTATTCAATTTTACACATGAATTAAAAAATGATGTCTATTTACCAGTTCCTTATAGAAAAATCAAGTTCAACATTTGACTGATGGATATTCAATTTGTTTTTGATTAAATTGATTTTTTTTCTCTAATTTATTATTTAGATTTGATTTAGTCTTTTAAATTTTTTTGGTTTAATTTGATCTTTTAATTTTTAAAATTAATTTAATTTGATCATTTCATCTAAATTAATGTGACAATATTAGAAAATGTCTTTGTGACAATTTAATATCACTTAATACCGGTTTTAAATTATTACAAATTATGATTTTTTAACACTGTTAACTCAATTTATCCGATAGGATCAAATTGAATTATTTAAAAAAATTAGAGGATTAATTTTTTAATAATTAGAAGATTAAATTTTAAAAAAATTAATTTGAAATTTTCTTTTTGGCTATTCATTTGGTAAACCAAAAGTTAGACCACAAAAGGCAAAAAAGAAGTAATATGAGAGGGCATAAAGTTTATTTATTATTTATTTTGGTCAATAGTTTACAAATTAAAAAGCTAAAATCCCAAAGTCATGTATATTGGGCCTGATTCAGTGTTGCGCATCAGCAAGCAATTTGCCCCCACACAAAGGATTAAGGGTTGAGCTTCCTGCACCATAAACTTTTCTCATACACCATTATAAAACAGTGCATTTCCTTAATTACCCTTCCCACTTTCACTTCTAATTTTCAAAAACATTTTGGGCTCTTCCCTTTCCCGCACCATTTGCTCCGTTCGCGCACCCGCACCATTTGTTGGTCTCTCCCTGCTCCGCCATTGCTGCAAGTGTTGATACCAGCTGCATTGGAAGTGTTGAACAGCTGGTGGTGACCGTTGATACATCATCTTCTCCGTTTGGTGGGCTCGACATTGTGAGGTAAGTCCGTCGGGTTTTAATGGGTGCATTTGTGTAAGGAGGCTTTTGTGCGTGCCGTGTGGGTGTGTGGTGGGTTGTCGGTGCTTAATGGCTGTCCTTGGTGGTATGTGGTGGTCGGCAATGGCGGAACGGAGGCTTGGATGACCGGAAGATGGATACGGATCCGGAAATCCGCAGGACAAGCACGGATTAGGGAATCCGTAGAGGCATCACGGATTAGTTAATCCATATGGGGTTTACGGATTACACAATCCGTAAACCCCATACGGATTAACTAATCCGTGATGCCTCTACGGATTCCCTAATCCGTGCGTGTCCTGCGGATTTTTGGATCCGTATCCATCTTCTGGATTGTGTAATCCGTGCCATTCCAACGGATCTATCAATCCGTACAGTGCCTATTTGCTAAAAAAAAGGGTTTTCCAGGGAAAAAATGAAAAATAATTAAGGAAAAACAGCCAATATAGGTTAATTAAGGAAAAACATCCAATATATGTGCTTGGTTTTTATTAGAGTTGGACTTGAATATGTAGGAAGCTTCTGAATTCCAGTGGTTGAACCCTTAATATGCTGTTACTCATTGACATGATGGCAGCTAGAAGTATATTAAAATTAATATGCCCTTAATCTACTTGTGTCATACTTCCAATTAACATAATTTTGTGTAACATGTGGTCATACGATAATGTAATTGCAAGGCTGAAACTTTGAAAGCTGTTATGAGAACTTGTTATTGCAGCTAGCTGACTTTGATCGCTCTTTTGAAAACTTTGATGCTGTTAGCACAGTTACTTGTGGTATCCATTGTTTACACAATTTTCTTCAAATTTTTTCAATATGATCATAGTTTTGTTAATATTTACCAAGACAGCTAAGTTCATTTAGTATGGTTTGAAAGCATGCGAACATGCTTTGTATGTCTAGATTTTCATCGAAATAGTTGTTTGATTGAATATAAGAAGTAAATTTGGAAAGTAAAGGATGAAGCTTTCCATGTTATGTAGATTTGAGTGTCGAACACTTTTTGACAAAGTGTTGACACTTGTATGATATGAACGGATTGTTATGTCTGAAATACATAATGCGGATGTAGATTATGGCTAGGACGAGAGGAGGAGTGCGTCGCCCTGTTGGCCGAGTTCGTGATGATTCCGAGATTACACATGGCAGAGGTCATGAGCATCATGCCCCGGAGCGGCGTAGGCCCACTGCATCAGCACGTCGTCGTAGGACGGGTGTTGCTATTGACGATGTTCCTGCCGTGCAGGAACCACACGTGGAGACGGCTGATCCGGTCACTGAGGAGGGTGATCCGGTCACCGAGGATATGGACATAGTGTCCGAATCTTTCCCTGGAGGGCCTTCAGATTCATCTGTTCTTACCGGGTTTCGCGATCATGTGGCCGTACGCGTCTGGGCCGAAGAGGTATTCACATGTACCTGAGTTACATAGTCGAATGTCGTCATACATTTGGTTATCCATGAATGTTTTACCTTAAATAATATGTTAAATGCAGGATCGTGCAGAGTTGAAGCTTGCGTCCTATGGCCGTAAGGTCATTAAATTTGGGAAGCCTGTACCTGAGATAGAGGGCTTTGTGGCTGCCACTGGCCTCAGTCCATTGATTGGATGCTCAGTGGAGACAGGTGATAGGGGGTTGCTATCCGCATTTGTCGAGCGGTGGCACCCTGAGACATGTTCATTTCACTTGCCCGTGGGTGAGATGACATTGACACTGGACAACGTGTCATCACTGCTGCATCTCCCTGTTATGGGGACATTTGACTCATTCGAGCAGCTGGAGGTCGGCGAGGCCATGACATTGCTGGTGGACGTACTTGATGTCACGTTGGAGGAGGCTGCAGCAGAGACATCACAGTGTCATGGGCCTTATGTCAGACTATCATGGCTCCGGGACACATATTACACGAAGGTCGAGGCGAGGCAGTGGATTTTTGCCGCCAGGGCATATCTACTTCACCTTGTTGGCTGCACATTGTTCGCCAACAAGAGTGCCACACATATAGCCGTGGTATTCTTGGAGGCGTTTTGAGACTTCGACCGATCTGCGGGATTCGCCTGGGGTGCGGCTGCTCTGATACACATGTATCAGAACTTGAGCTACGCATGTCAGCATCACGGGAAGCATCTTGCAGGATACATCACTCTTTTACAGGTACTAATATCGTTTGATGTGTATAATTAGAAAACCTTATTTTATATGTCTTTTGTTTCCATTATTTGCTGATTTGCATGCTTTTACATTTTTAGTGCTGGATATACGAGCATTTTCCTACTATAGGAAATGTTCCTGCTGACCAGCACTACGACGAGAGGCAGCCTCGATCCTGCAGATGGACGAGTGCGAAGGCTTTACCTGTGGCAACCTATCGTAGACGTATAGATAGGTTGACACCGTCAGATATTTGTTGGACACCGTACGTTGACCATCACCCGCATAGGGAGTTTCAGTCCATCAGTTTATTCTCCGGTTTCCTCAGATGGGGTCCTCAGGTGTGTAGGTATCTACCTGAGAGGGTGCTTCGCCAGTTTGGCCATGTTCAGCATATTCCACCGCAGCCAGTGGCAGATGTTCATTCTGTGGATGACATTGAAGACAGGTGGGTTCACTTTGCAGAGCACATTGTGGACACCGGAGACTTGGTTGATTATCCAGCTCACTGTGGTGCTGCATACATGGGGTGGTTCTTCCGCATTTCCCATCCATTCATGACTCCATCTGCGTATGAGGAGGCGACTTCCGAGATTCCACCACTGCCTCAGCGTGCACCGACCCATACCCATTCCCATGGTCCTTCTGATGCACCCCTTGATGGACCTGGTCCTTCTTCTGATCCAGCCACGGATGGACATGGTCGTTCTTCTGAGCCACCCAGTGGTGGACATGAGCAGAGACCACTTTATGCCTTGGTATTTATTGTTTATTTGATAAGTATTTATTGTTCCATTTCAGATGTTCAATTTCTTAACCAAATTGTATTGTTTATTTGCAGCATGCGTGCCAACGTGTTGCAGAGGGCCTCCAGCATATGCTTCAGATGAGGATGGTCACAGAAGGCACAGATGCATGGAGCATGATAGAGCAGCTGCTTCAGCATGTTCAAGGCGTGACTGAGGATGGCATTGTCTACACCCAAGGTCGACGGAGTCTCCGACCACAGAGGAGGCGTCTTGATTAGCATATGCTTTGATCTATATTTTTTATTGTACATTGATTATTCCATATGAGATACATTTGAGTAGCATAGGCTTTGAGTTGTATACATTTCACTTCGATTGACATATGAGTTATTAGCAGTCATTTATTGGATAGTGATTGATATATTTTGATCGATATTAAAGTATAGTTCATGATGTTGCACTTACTTCGTTCTTTACTTACTTAAGACACGCAACATGTTTTTAATGATTCACATTCATTAAACAAGTAAACACATACATTTCAACTGTCAACTGAGTGTCTAAACATTTCCCAAATCAACATATTCTGTGCGTAACTTAATCGATTTGGTATACAATTGCATTCGATCTACGTAATGGTAAGGCCACTGCTGAGCTTCGGTGGTACAGTGTCTAGCCCACAAACATGCCGTCAACGGTAATGGACAATTGTCAGTCAGAGTAACCTGTTTCAAATAAATTGTTACAAAAATCATGAAGCCCATAAATTAAACTTTAAGCATACATCGGAATTAAAATATTCTGTGTGTTACCTTAACAAAATGGTTGCCAAACACAATGCACAAAACTCGATGAACACGAGGATCTGTAAGAGGTTGGCCCCTAAGAGGAAAAAAGGTCATACTTTGCTGTCATGACAGGGATACTAGGATGATGTTATATCTTGATGCAATGACATGACCCATGTCTGTGATATCCATCCACTTCTCCATCGTTACCTGCAAACCGTACGTTAATAACACATGCATTCCAAATATAATAGTTTGGCAAATAATGTTAAATAAAATAAAAACGAATTTACACCTTCGACAATCCATCAACTAATAGGGACCGCTTTAACATTTCAAACCTATGTATCCCACCAAACAACACAATGTATTGATCGGTCCATTGTGCAAGTTCCTTAAGGAGATGATTATGCACTAATGACCAACCCTCTTCACCGTAACCCAATAAGGAAGCAATAACTCGATATCCGCAATTTCCATCAGCTTTGACATCAGTAATGTCAACAATATATTTGTGCATAAATGGATGAAATTGATCGAGCATAGGAACCATTCGGTACCTATTTAGAACATCAGATGAGGAGCTGCACTGTATGGGAGTAGAGCAACTGTTCTGCACAGAATGTAACTCATCCACATACTCGAAGTAAGACGGGTCTCTTCTTGTCAATCGTTCGTGCTTGGAGATGTTTTTCTTTTGAGCACCTTTAGTTTTTACCTTAGCAGCTGGAGGACACATCGAATTCTTATCAGGAAACGCTATTTCTTTAAGCTTTGACTTTAGTGTTATTTTTCCACACAAATCAAGCTTATCAAAACGATTAGATATAGCTTCCATCTCATCTGTTATGGTAACTTGGTTTTCATCTTCACCATTATCCGAAAAGTTTAATCTCCGCCAAAACACATGCACGCTGTTAATTGGAATGCTTGCAAGAACATACTTAGATAACTCACATGCACAAGGCAAACCATACGCTGTTCTAAGCACACATCCACACCGAGACGGGTTTTTCCCCGCATAATGCACCCTCTCATACTCAGCAGCAATTTCATTTAATGCATACCTGGACACCATGCCAATGAGTCTCTTGTATAAGTTCACTTTAAAAACATGTCCAACCACATGTATACTTGTTTCCAAAGATGCCTTGATTTCAGTATGTTGCAAGGTTATCATATTGTTCATCGCATCCCAAACCGTGCATAAATCACCAAGACTATTCTGTAGCAACCTCTTCAACGTCCAATGGGCAGACTCAACCCTGCAATTTACAATATTATCAATTAATTATCAAGACTTTAAACATGTGGGAATGAAAAATAAAGACACCAAATGTTACCTGTTTGTTGTTGTGTTCCCAAAATGCATCACTTTGTTTGTCCAAGCTACCACAAATTTTTCTTTATGGGGAGTCAACCAGGTGTCCTTTACGTAATCAACGAACGTTGGCCACGGACCACATGCAACCTCAAACGCTTTAACATAATCATCAAATTCATTCTCCTTAGCACAGTCGACAACACCTTGCCATGCTTCCATCACATAATCCCATGCATTCTGTTGTCGAATATAAGTTTTGCATTTCGCTTTCACATTCTTGTCAATGTGAAACCTGCACAATAAATTGGTTGCATCTGGAAAAACGGTCTCGACTGCACTCATCAGTGCTAAATCTCTGTCTGTAACAATGACCTTAGGGAAAAATTCACTCTTCAGAAAAATCCCTCTAAACCGTTCAAGGGCCCACACAACATTGTTCGTACGTTCTGCCTCTAGATATGCAAATGCAGCAGAGAATGTCAACCCAGTTGGTGTCACACCAACAATGTCAAGCAAAGGTAACCTATACCTGTTTGTTTTGTAAGTGCTGTCTATCAAGAACACCATATGATATGCATTGCTCAATTGCACAGCATCCGGATGTGCCCAAAACAAGTCACGCACAACATTTTCACCCTTCAATCGATGCCAATGTATATACATGTCACGCTCAAGAAGCTTCATTAGCTGTTGCATTTCAGTATTAGTGCCTCTTGTACGTGTCCGGTATGCATATCTTGCATTGTAAATTTGTTTCAAATTTGTTACATTATCTGCATTATGCTCCTTCAATGTTAGCAGAATATTTTTGGGCTTCACCATCACCCTAGTCATATCAGCAACAATGTTTTTCTCCTCATCAGTCATTCGACCAGCATATGGGTGTCCACAAAATGAGTTGGCCAATGCATGATTATGATTACCACATATTACCTTCACCATCCACCCTTCACTTCGTGCGATTGGTTTAGCCCGCAGCTTAAAAGGACACTCGCATTTTCTACTACTTGTGGTTGCTGGTGTGAAACCTTTTTTCCATGCTCTATACTTTCCACTTCTTTCACAACCAATTAACACAAATGACGTTCTTCCTATTTTCCCTGTCTTGGTGTCACTCCTCATGATAACAGCCACAAAACCATTCTCAGACGCCACAGAACGAGCCCACTTCAATACGGCATCACGCGATTCAAACACCTACACAAAAGAATAATTCATATTTAATGTTCCAAACATACTCATTTAACAACTTTAACTACATTCCTATTCTTTAAGTTTAAGTCATCAACATAATCACCTCATCTGTTTGGAACGCTGCAGAACAATCAATAAAACAGTCATTGTCCTCAACGTCAGCAGGCTCTGGTCCAATGTCTTCATTCATGTAAATATCTTCATCCATTATACTCTCGTATATCCATTCATCGCTGTCCATTCTAACAAAACAAAAAACAATTTAACATACCTTGTAAAAACACATACACGCTAAATAATAACATTTACTAACATTAAAATTCCACACAAAAATCATATTCATTAAACATTTAATACAAAAGCCTGACTGAATTGGGACAAGCCATTTGTCTTAAGTAACAATTCCTCACTTACAAAGTAATTTTGAACTTATAATTCTCTTTCATTAATCACTACATTTCATGTCATGCTGAATTGAATCCATGTCATACATAATAGATTAATTATTCATAATAACACACAATGAGTATCATCACCTCAAGTGATTATAAAACTAGAGTGAAATCCAAACATTAAACACAATTACCATTAAAATTTATAGGTCTGACAACACAATAAAAATATTCAAAAATTATTAACCACAAACACACAAAATTTAAGTACATTTAAAACATAATATTCACAATCCGTATATACAAATTCCTTATTTATATTTAAAGTTTTTTTTTTCAATTAACATTTCATTTTTAATTTATTTTTAAACTTTTTTTCTATACGGATTATACAATCCGTATGGCATTTACGGATTGATCAATCCGTATGGAATTTACGGATTATACAATCCGTAAAGGCCATACGGATTACACAATCCGTAAATTCCATACGGATTGATCAATCCGTAAGAGCTATACGGATTGTATAATCCGTATCGATCTTACGGATTGATCAATCCGTATGGAATTTACGGATTGTGTAATCCGTATTGCTCAAGCACCATTACACTACGGATTACCGAATCCGTACGGCTAAAAAAACCACTCACCTCAATGGCAACCTCCGCGCTTCCTCTCCAGCGACACCAAACCTCCAACTGCAGCTCGCACACCTCTGAAAAGCTCACCAATGGTGATTCCAAGCAATGCCCAGCTCAAAAATGGTGAAAAGAAACAACCACACTCCGCGTTCCGACAAGCATAGCTGCTGTTATTTGACCGTAACATTTATATATTTTTATCATTTGTTAAGGGCATTTTGGGTATTATAAACAATTTAAATGGTGTATAAGAAAACAAAATGGTGCAGGAAGCTCATCCCAAGGATTAAAGACACAAAGCCAGACAACATAGTAGTAAACTAATAAAAACAACAAATCATGAGCAGCATATATGTTCCACTGTCCTGTACTTCAATAGCCATGGGCCTCACTGACCCCACACACTAAAATGCAGCCTTCACCACTTTCACCCAGCTCCTACTCTCACCAATCACCATTGACACCAACTTACAAGTTACAAGCCTCCAAAAATATTTCAAACTATATATATATATATATATTTGTTGACACCCAAATGATAGTTTACACCAAGAGAGTAAACAAAAATAGAAACATATAAATATAATAAATAATATGAAAAAAAGAGATAAAAAAATATTGACAGGGTGATAAAATTTTGGAGTGTCCAAAACTCAGGACTCTAAAAAAATACACATCCTTAAAATCAAATCTTGAAACTTGAAAGTTGAAAACTAGAAATCCCCAAGGCCCTACCAAAGTTGCAACTGACATGGTAACCAAGATTGCATTTTTTCACCCCTTCTTCCTTCTCCAGCATCACCAAACATCACAACACAAACCTCAAATGCCTACTACCACCACCACTTTTTCGTGCTTCCTCTTCACCTTCCTCATCACCACTTCCACCATGGCTTCTATGGTTGGAGCTGTGGGGGTGAACTGGGGCACTATGGCTTCTCACCCACTTCCACCCCACAAGGTGGTGAAGCTCTTGAAGTCCAACAGCATCAACAAAGTCAAGCTCTTTGATGCCAACTCTGATGTTCTTCAGGCCCTTTCTGGCTCCAACATTGCTGTTACTGTGGGTGTTCCCAACACTATGCTCAGAAGCTTGAACTCTTCTAAGAAGGCTGCTGATAGCTGGGTCCATGATAATGTTACCCGCTACATACCTAATGGCGGCACTGTTACTCGAATCGAGTGAGTCAGATTATAATTTCTTGGCTCTTTTTTTTGCCCCTTTTTCTTTATAATCGAGTGTCACTATTCGTATTAATGTTTTATTTTTCGATTTTTTTATTAGTAATTTAATTCTCAATACATGGTTGTTTTGCTTTGGATTTTTTTTATTACTTTTTTAATTTACTGATGATCATGGACATTGTAAAAGTTTTTTTTTTTTTTCCAATTATGTGTTTGTTATTCTGCTCTTTGATTAAACATCCTGAAGAGTGAAACAAACATTAGTGTCTGCATGAGATAAGTTTTTATATTATAGAATGATGTACTTGGACCATTGAGACTATATATCAAGAAGAAATAAGGATGATGTCAAATTTGTTGAACTTGATCCTTTTTGTTAAGTGTGAGTCTGTGTTTCTTTTCTTTATTAATCAGCTTCCTTGGTTCACTGCACATTTGCCCTTCACTTCCATATATATCGCCACTTCTAGTAGAGTTGAGTGCTGGCCTCAGTACTGTCTTGCTAGTCCATATAAGGAAATAATAACAGGTGAAGAACTTATGATATGTTGCAAGCTACTGCTTTGTAAGTTTGCAAAAGTCAGTTCAGCAGTTAGTGAAAATGTGACATACATAAAATGCTTCTTGTTTGATCTCGGATGGGCACTCTTTAAGTTTGCTCTTTTAACTTTAAGAGTTAGTTTTTGTAAAACATGATTATTTTCTCAGTATTCCTTGCTAGGAGAAGGAAAAGCTAGTCTGCAAACTTGTCTAAATGTTCGTTCTGTACCCTGAGAATGCTGATGCTGTAGATATCTAGTTCCATTTATGCCTTAATAATATGAGTGAGTTTTAATAAACTCCTCAACAAGTACTTGTAAGACAATAAAATAATATGAAAAGTTCTCACATAAGTTAAAACTTATTTATGCACTTCAACTATTTTGTAAGTCCCCCCACAGAAGTTTACCTAAGACTCATTGTCCTCCAAGCTTTTGTGAAACATTTCTAAGGGTTGTGCTTTCCAATTGTCCTTCAAGATTTCGTGAAACACTTTTAAGGGCTGTGCTTTGTTACCAAAAACGCAATTCATGATCATATTCAATTATCTATGTTCTTCCCCTGTAGTTGTAGAACAAGCATATCTTCCCTTCCTTTTGTCACAATAATATCGGGGGAATATTTAAGAAGGTAGAATAGAATCACATAATAGAATGCTCATTACTTGATAACCGAACCACTGCGATGGTTTCAAAAGCAAGCCCCATTCTTGTTGGGAAACAATGTATATTAGGAAATTCATGTTTGGAATGACAATCTTGTCTTTTATCTTGCTTAGGAATTAATCAGCTAACAGAATTTGACAAGCTACTAAAGAAATTCATCTAGGAGGTATGCTCTGGCAGTATGGCTAGAACCATAGAACTGCACTGTTGAATATCTCTCTCTGTTTTTAATTGAACTCAAGTTGATATAAAATGAATTATTTATCTGTTAAGTATGGTTCCTTTTATATATGGTTCTAAATATAACTCTTGCAGATATGTTGCTGTTGGTGATGAGCCATTTCTTAAAAGCTATGGTGAACAATTTCATCCCTTCCTAATTAGAGCTGCTATGAACATTCAAGCAGCTCTAAAGAAAGCAAAATTGGACAGCAAAGTGAAAGTTGTTGTTCCATGCAGCTTTGACAGTTTCGAGTCAGGATTTAACCTGTCCTCGGGAGTGCATTTCAGGCCTGACCTCAACAAAACCATGATTGAGCTCCTTGCATTTCTTGATAACCATGGATCACCTTTCTTTATGACCATTTCTCCGTTCATAACCCACTTTCAAACCAAAAACATTTCGCTGGACTTCTCCCTCTTCAAAGAAACTGCACACCCTCATAATCTTAGCCATAAAACATACAAAAACAGCTTTGACTTGAGCTATGATACTGTGGCTACTGTATTATCAACATCAGGATATCCTAATATGGACATTGTCGTGGCAAAGATTGGTTGGCCAACAGATGGAGCTGCCAATGCAAGCTCAGACCTTGCAGAAACATTCATTAAAGGCCTTATAAACCACCTTCATAGTAACTTGGGGACACCACTTAAGCCACACAAGCCACCACTTGAAACATACATTTTGAGCCTTCTCGATGAGGACCAAAGGAGCATTACATCTGGAAACTTTGAAAGGCATTGGGGTTTGTTCACTTTCGACGGCCAAGCAAAGTACCATGTGGATCTTGGCCATGGTTTAAAGAGCCTCGTGAATGCTCAAAACGTTGAGTATCTGTCTTCTAAGTGGTGTGTTGTGAACAACAATAAGGACTTATCAAATGCTACTGCCAGTGCTTTAGAGGCTTGTGCAAATGCTGATTGTACTGCACTGTCTCCTGGTGGATCTTGCTTTAACATCAGCTGGCCTAGTAACATATCATATGCTTTTAATAGTTACTATCAGCAGCATGATCAGAGAGCTGAAAGCTGTGACTTTGGAGGTCTAGGTTTGATCACTACTGTTGATCCATCCATGGATCATTGCAGGTTTCCTATTGAGATTCGCGTCTCTCACGCAGAATTTCACAGGATGTGTAATTTCCTGCGGGTGATTTTACTTGTAACAACCCTCTTGGTGTCTTTGGCGGTTTGAGTGAGTTTGACATGGGTAACAATGAGGGGGGAATCATATTTTGGCCTGCTGCAATTTTTTTGTAGATGTATATTGATGAATTGAAATGGTTAGCACTTTTATTTTATTTTATTTAATTTACTCATGCAGGTTAGATATGAAGGATGTCACTTTTCATTTTTACTCATCACATAAATTTCTGATCAATCAATTCCATGTGGTTGATGTGAGATTACTATTTGCGGAAATTGAGTGAAAATATCATCATAAATATTCATGATTTATGCAATAAGGTACTGGGGTGTCCATGATCACTGGAATATGCATGAAGAGATACCATTTGCGGTCAATGCACACAATATAGAGGCAAGGGGATATGTCATAACAGCATATGTTTTTTATTGACAAAAGTTGATTCAAAAGAATGCTTTATTTTCTTTCTGTTACCTTAAGCACACACAAAATTTGTATTCTCCTTTTAACATAATTTATTTTATATCCAAGGATCAATTTGAATCCTAGATCATTTGACTAAGAAATACAAATAGTTATTACTTGTGTCAATTATGGTCGTTGTTTCATGAGACTATAATTTGTTGATGCTACCTATATGAAGGAGTTGTTTGTTGTATTTTTACTACACATATTAAAAAATCACTATAAGAAAACAAGGAACAAACTGTTCTAGCTTTAACAATAAGATGTAACAGATTATTCAATGTTTATTTACTCTATAAAAAATATAAAAAGAACATTTAATATTTAATAAAGTGTTTTAAATGTCTTTTTTTTTCTGAAGTGTTTTAAATGTTCATTGACTATTTTCTGTAAAAACAAATGCAAACACAATTCAAGTTTCATCTAATCGCCATTCGCTATAAGACAATCTTTGAAATTTAGTATTTATTTACATTAATTAAAACATTTGATGATTCTAATAAAAACTTGCTTTAATCCGTTTTGAAGGTTGATATCAACATTTTTATTTTATAATTTGTTTACATTTAAGGTTTTATTATGTATTATTCCGAGGACAATTAAGAAATCACAATAAAATAAAGTTATTAAAGATTACCACAATGATATATTGATAACATTAAATATCACAATAAAAGCTTTCATTTTTTGTACAATTTTAAATTTTCTTATAGAATCATATTAGTCTTTTCTATTTATTAGATGAAGAAAGTTTTTTAAAATAGTATTTTTTACAATATTATTTAATTTTGAATTATTATTATTATTATATAATTAAAAATTGACACTTTTATAATAATCAATTTTAAAGTTATACATAAGACTAATTTTTAATTGGCTGAAAAAATTATTACTATTATTATTATTATTATTATTATTATTATTTAATACAGTCTTGGTTTCATTGCATTTTTTACCTTCAATTTTTCACTTTTAGTGAATTTTATCCCAATAAATTAATTTGATCAATTTTACTTCTAATTTTTAAGAAAATTACAAATTTTATCCCTTATCATTTATCCACTGATAAACACAAAAATTGAAGGTAAAATTTATCAAAAAGAGAATTAAGCAAAGTTATTCGAGATATGTAACACCCTGTGTTACATGATATCAAGGAATTCTCAGTCTTGATTAATTGGGATAGTGCATCACTGTAAATTCTTAATATTTTTTTAATTCTTACAAATAATAATAAATAAATAAAAACCTGTTACAGCTTGCAAGAAGATAGAAGTATAGAAATTACGTGAAGCTTCACTTGTGAAGGGACCGACTGAGCTAAATTTCTGACTAATTTGAATTGATTTGATAAGATAACGTGGGCCGCAGTGAATGAGGGCTTCAAGACCATTTTTTTGGCCCATTTTACAGTGCTTTCTTTACTACTTCACACACTCGCGTTTGCCTAACAAATCTCGTTGATTTTTCTTTTCTCGCGGTCCCTAGGAACCCTAGATCAGGTCATGTCTGGAGCGTACGGTCAAGACGGCGGCGGTTCCGCGCCACCGTCCTATGGAGCCAGCGGCGGATACAGTTCTGCCGGTGGTTACGGTGCTGCTGGTGGTGGTGCTGGCGGGGGAGGCAGTTATGGCGGCGGAGGCTATGGAGGAGGAGGAGGCGGTGCCGGATACGGTGGTAGTGATGGCGGTGGAGGTTATGGAGCCAAAGGCAGCGGAAACGGCGGTGGATATGGTGGTAACGATGGTGGAGGTTATGGCGGAAGAGGCGGCTACGGTGGAAACGACGGCGGAGGCTATGGAGGAAGAGGCGGTGGTGGAGGCGGTGGTCAAGGTGGCCGGGGAGGTGGAGGTTATGGTGGTGGATATGGTGGTCGAGGTGTTATTTTCTTTTACCTTTTTTTTAATCGTTTTATCTTTGTTAATTTATTTATTCTTGTACATGTATCATGTTCTTATTTTATGTGAATTTATGCAGGAGGTGGTGGTGGTGGATTTCAAGGCGGCGATCGTGGTGGTCGAGGTGGTGGTCGCGGCGGCGGCCGTGGTGGAGGCAGAGATGGAGACTGGCGTTGTCCTAACCAAAGGTTTTTATTTTATATTATTTTTAAAAAAATTCTCTGGATAATATTTCGTGTTTTTCATTAGCTGAATCTGTGAGAATTTTGCTGGTGTTGATTTATGTGTTTAGCTATTTGATTTTGAAATTCTCTTGTATAGTTGTGGGAATCTGAACTTTGCGAAAAGGGTTGAATGCAACAAATGCGGTGCTCCGAGTCCTAATCCCAATAGTTCTAATGACCGTGGTGGCGGTGGATATAACAGAGGAGGAGGAGGAGGAGGAGGAGGAGGAGGAGGCTATGGTAGCAATCGAGGAGGAAGAGGTAATGACTATAGCAGTGGAGGGGGTAGATCTGGTAGTTATGATGGAGGGAGAGGCAATGACTATAATAGTGGAAGGGGTGGTAATAGTGAAGGTAGAGGTGGTTCATATAGAGGTAGTCAAGGTAGAGAAGATGGTGGTTATGGTCAAGTTCCTGCTCCTACTGCCCAATCTTATGGTGGTGGTGGTGGTGTTGGTGGAAACTACCCACCCACTTACAGTTCTTATGGTGGTGGGAATGCAAGTTATGGAACAGAAGCAGTTCCTCCACCTGCAAGTTATACTGGTGGACCTAATTCCTATCCTCCATCATATGGGGGTAGCGTGGGTGGTTATGGGGGAGATAATCAAGGGGATGGACGGAGTGGTGGTAGATCTGGGCCTCCTGCTGGATATGACAGTAGTTACGGTGCTGGTAATCGAGGTGGATTTGGTGGATCTTCTGCAGAGACCCCTGCTTCAGTGAAGCAGTGTGATGAGAATTGTGATGATACATGTGACAACTCTAGAATCTACATCTCAAACCTACCACCAGATGTGACTATTGAAGAATTGAGGGAACTTTTTGGAGGCATTGGACAAGTAATACTTTGATCTTTTTACATTAGAGTTTTGCACAAGTAGTAGAGGGTCATTTTGTTAATTTTGATAAATATATATGAATGGAATGTCTTGAGTAATTTCACATGTTTTTATTTATTTATGAATAAGTACATTTTTATGGGTTATATCACTGGTTGTGTTTAATATAAGAAATACTTTACTTTCTTGTGCTGGGGAAATATGATTTTTTCCCCCTTCTCTTACTTTAACTAGACAGAACATGCCTGTGATTTTGTTGCATATTTTTTACTGTTTAGGTTGGAAGAATAAAACAGAAGAGGGGCTATAAAGATCAGTGGCCTTGGAACATAAAGATTTACACTGATGAGAATGGAAACAACAAGGGTGATGCTTGCCTTGCTTACGAAGACCCTTCTGCAGCACATTCTGCTGGCGGTTTTTACAATAGTACTTCATCGAACAATTTCCTCATTTCTATCTATCTGTATATTTAGTGAGTGTTTCTCATAAAGGGACATTAATAATGAATATTGAATTTCAGATTATGATTTGAGGGGTTACAAAATCAGTGTTGCAATGGCAGAAAAATCTGCACCAAGAGCTCCACCTGCATATAACCAAGGGTAACTATTACACACTCAATTAATATTGACTGTTTTCATTATTTCATAACAAATTTTGAAGGTCAATGCCATTGAAATATTTAGTTGTAGCACTGTTGTTATGCTAGTCCCGTGTATTGGGATATAAAACTTATGTTATATTTCTCACTTCATAAGAATATATGTCAAAGATGAAAGTGTTGAACTTATTACCTACGGTAAAAAATGAAACACATTGAATTGCTGGTTTTAAAATTTAGTTTTTTGCTTAATCAATTACGTTGGGGTTTGTTCTGTACATTTAGCAATTATTTATCAATGAAGTGATTTATTACACAACTGATCGTTGTGTATGAATGTTTCCTTGTCTTAATTTTATTTTTCTTGTTCTATAGGGGCAATAGGGGTGGCTATGGTGGAGATAGACGCAGAGACAATTATAGAGATGGAGGTGGTTCAGGGCCTGATAGGCGTGATCATTATGGAAATCGTTCTCGTCCGTACTGAGAACTTGGACATTGAACGTTTTATGTACTATGAATTGTGGGCTGAGGGTTTAATTATTTCAGTTGGCTGGTTTCTTAAACTGGAAGCAAAGAGGTAGGTTGTTCACTCACTTTGAGCAATACCTCTTCCGCTCCTTTTTGTTTCTAGCTGGTGGGTTTTGAATTTAAACCAGGGATTAATTTAATCATGTGAATGTTTTTTTAGAGGCAAGTGGATAGTCTCTCAATTGCTTGCTGCTAAGGTAGGTGTTGAATATTTCAGGTGAGTGCTGCTTTCAAGAAAATGTGCCTAATACTTGCTTGGAAATTAAACCATGTGTCATTATGTGGATAAATGCTTGCATTCCTAGCTCATCCCATGTGGATTCTGGTTCAAGCTGGTGATGACATTAATTAATAGAATGCTTTATGTCGGTCATTGTTCCATAAATCAATAAATCTTAGTTACAATATTTCAAGTGAAATCTATTTTTGCCAGGAAAGTAGTAATGGTAGCTTCTATTTACTTTAAATTAAAGCCTTTACAATCAATCAATTAAGAGTGATACTATCGTTGTCTGATTGAAAGTGAGGCCCCATGAAGTCTTGTGTATTTCTTATTTACTCTACACTTCGATGATTTTTGATTTAACTGTTCTAAGCAGCTTAAGGTAGAGCTAAGCTTGTGAGCTAATTTAACACTGAAAAGAATGCAATTTACTTTATCGTTGTTGTTTGAAGTTTTGAAATCCACATCATTTTGAGGCGGAACCTAGGAGTATGCATATAGCAGCAAAAATGCTATATGAAAGCTTCGTAATTGAAGTTTCATACTTTGATGACATTTCTTTTTTCATGAGTTTTGAGTAGCAAAGCTTAGGGACAGCGCTGAATAAGTGAAAACATTGCAATATTGTACTATTTATCTTTTTTGGAGATTAATTAAAGTAGTTCCAAATATCATTGCAGTTCAAGTAGTACATAATGCCCAGCAAGCTTCGATGAGGTTTTTCGTTTCATGATTAAGTAGTAGATCAAAACTTATATCAACAAGCTTCTAGATGGGAAAACTACTGTTATTGCATAAACTTTACCTGAAGCATGTAATGCAGAAACAATTCTTGTATAGTCTTAACACACTTTTTAGCTTTCCTATTGGTTTGTTTTCTTATTTATATAGCTAATAGGGAAGTTAAGTGACTTTTTAACTTTTATACGCATGTGTTGTTTTTAGCAAGCTAGCTATTGGAGTTCGCACTTCACAGTAGCATTCCTGTGCTTATTCTCTGCAATGCAAGTTTGTTTCTCAAATGAGTATAGTAGTATTGCTAGTTTGTTTTGCGGTTCCCATTTCACGCTTCACACATCTAGTCCCCTGTGCCTTTTGCATATTCAGTATCACTTGCGAGCAGAACTTTCTTCTTTGGCTATTTTGGGTGTGAAATATATGGTAGCTTCTTACCGGCCTTGTCCACAGAAATGTTTTGGAGGGGTATATAATTCAATTGTACTTCGACAATTTGTGTTCTAAATTCTAATTGTGTTATATGTAGCCTGTTAAGGATTTCTTGTTCTTTGATATCACCCTTACAGGTTAGTGTCTTGTTTAATTCCCTTGTCAATCTTCGAGACATTTTCATAGGATGAACCTAAATTTTAGAAGGAATCTAATTTAGTTGGTTGACTTGAATGGGAGTGTTGTAAATTTCTTGAGATTGTGTTCGATTCTTATAGATAAAAATTTCCTTGTCTTGACCTTTTATTCTTGGGTCTTGTTTTCTATTTTGTTGGAACTTCCCGTGCGCTGTAATATTCATTTAATTATTTCAGCAACATTGTTGTGCAAAATGTCTTGGGTTTTTGTTAAATCCTTGGATTAAAACATATTCAATAATATAGCAAATTCAACACGACTGAGCGTTAAAACACATGATTGAGCGTTTTGTGATCAAGTATTGGATCAGAGGGTGAGAAAACGAGTGTTTTCTTTTTAAAATTCCATTTGTAAGTTTTCAAAAGATGTACTTCTGAGGTGATACATTTATAAATCAAGAAGATTTAAACTGATATTATGGATTTTTTATATTTAATACTATATATAAAATTTGTCATACATAATATTTAATGAATCTTATATAACAAATTAATTTTATTAGCATATTTATAATCATAATAAGGTTATTTTCTTTAATCATTATGTTAAATTGTATAAAGTTTATAAATTGTAATGTATGTTAGTAGCCAGAATAATTGCAGTTGTTTTGATAATAACGATCTCATTAAACAAAAAATAAAACATGTTCAACAAACTCTATTTATAAATTTATGTATGAATTATTTATTTATGAGTCAATTTTTTATGTTAATTAAAAATAAATGTGATTAAGATGTCTCAAGTTTGAAGAATTGCAGAGATTTCTCGTATCAAATGTTTTAGGACATATTATCTATAGGTTGAAAGAGTAAAAATAATTATGAATGATTATTGCTTTGAAGAGATAAAGAATTATATACAATAGGTAAAGAAAAACATGTTAATTTGTAAAAAAAAGAGTCTCAAAATTTGAAGGATTTGGATGAGATTATTTGATGTGTATTTTTTACTTAAAAGTCTTATAAAATTTATTAAAATTCATGTTGAAAAAGAAATTATCAAAATTTACATACTTTTAAATATCATAAGATTTTTTTTTACGTTATAAACAATCTTAATTAAATATTATCGATTTTATAGAATTTTATAAAAAAATCTTAATGATTTTGATTGGATATCATAAGATTTGTTTCTATTATTTAAAAATTTAGATAGAATATTTCAAGATTTTTTTTTGAAAAAAGAAAATCTTTTAAAATCCTTTCAAATTCTAATTGAATATTCCCTTAATTTCATTATAAATGCTAGATTTTTTTTCTTCTTAATTTCATTGAAAATGCTTATGAGAGCTATGAAGATAAAACTTTACAAGTGAACAGAATTTTCATTACATTTGCACCAAAATTTGTTTGATTTACGAATTACATTAACCAAAAGAAAAGAAGTTTGTTGAAAACCAAATAACTAATAGGATATATACACGTATAATCGGTTAGTTGATACGTAAAAGTTCAAGTCCGGTTTCACAATATAACTTCGTAGTCATTTTTAAAGACTTGTAATAGCAATAGTACACTAATCTTGGTAATGATAAAAGAACAACAATTTTAAAATAAGGTGGTGTTTTCAACTGATACTAAAAAAGTTTAAGTGAAATGAAAACTTTTAAAAGTATACATTTTTTAAAAGTCAAATAATGAAAGGAAATTTGAAACGCTAGCTTTTTTTCTTGAAAGGATCATTGCTAGCTTTATAACTTACTAAACATTGTTTCATTTAATACCTATAAAAGTATTGAAGTTAAAATCTTATGATTGAAAAGTCTATTATCACAAAACATACGTGACAAGTGATGTGGCGTTTCAACACGCACATTAATTCTTCATGTCAGTCCTGACACATGAGTACGAACATCTCGCTTTTAACAGTCGGACTACTAGACCGTACATGTTATCTCTAACACCTCATTATTTGAATATTAACAATAATGTTGCAACCTCTTTATTTCAAGTGACAGGTACTCAATTATCTATAAGCTACACATATCCATAAGCTACAATTATTTATTAACTATTATCTATAAACTAGTAATTATCTATAAAGGTTGTTACAATTATCTATAAGAAACATGTTCGAGTCAAACTTGAACAACTTTAAGGAAACCCAACCTATCTTGCTTGTCAACTTCATCTAAAAGAAATACAAAGACACTGACACATTAGGTCGAATGTTGAAGAAATGACACAAGATCTTGAAGGCCCTCACCATAGCCCAACTATTGGGGGTGAAGCTGAGAGGGGGCTACATTCAAGTGCTCAAGCATAGTATATTGAAAAGAATTCTAGGGAAGAATTAAACACAACACCTCAAAGAGGTACCAGTACATGACAAAGAAGGATGGACAATCTGGCGTCGCCCTCAGAAAGGGGAAACCCTCACTCCCGCAGGCCTGGATGGCCATCTTTCACGAGTTCTTAGGGTTTGCCAACCTCAGTTGATGTCGCAGAGCAGTGATGCTTGCCGCAGAGGTAATGGAGGATCGATATTTCAAAACATCGCTCCTCACCCACTCATAACCAATGATGACAGGAGGGGACGATGACGACCTAACACTGTGGCTACATCGCACACGGGGGAAGCCCTAGTGTCCCCGCTACCACTTCTTCTCGTTCCCCCAAAAATAGAAGGGGGAAGAATCGTAGTGACTGGCAAAGGTTTCCCATCCAAAGAGGCGGCAAAAGGCCGCACTCTCCTACGGAGGAGAGAAGTACCTCCGCTAACATCGCGCAAGTCCACCCCTTCTCAAAATAAGAGGACTCGTGACTCGCTGTCAGAGGCTCATCGACGAGTCTCCTTCAAGGAGGAGTCATCGATTGAAATAACCTATCGGTCTACCAAGGGTTGAGGAATCGAATCCCCAGAGCCACTACCGCCCATACCCATGACAAAGTCAGAAATGAAAGACATGATCAAGAGAAAGAATACCTTGAGAATGAAGAAGATAGTTGAAAGAGAAAGGGATATCATGAATCGCAAGCAAGAAGCAAGGAAGGTTTTATGAGAGAGACAAAAAATTCAGAGTGACGGTGATAAAAAACCAAACGTTCACTCATTTTAAGTGGAGGTGTGACTCTTCGGTAACTAGCAAGAGTTGAAATGACACCCTAAAAGTTCACACCACGGTGCAACTCCACTCACCCACGAATCGCGTGTCCAATACGTGTCCACTCCAAAAGTGACACGTATGCAAGAGTACCACATTGCGTTGCACTCGCTTGTAGCCAACGGTTAAAAAAGGGCAAAGTTGTCAAATACGGACACTCCACTCGCCTGACACGTCTAACTTCACCTTCAGAACAAAAAACATGTCCTCCTTGGACAACTTAACAACAGCAACCCAGATAACACTTATCCAGGATGAGGGGATTGACAAGCTTGATAAACCTGCAACTCTTGCACCTATCGAGGTTGTAACCATCAACATTGGACAACATTTGTCCAGCTTGGGGGCTCGACAAACTCGCGACCCTCCTACTTGTCAAAGTTACTACCCTTGACACCGAACAATCTCCCTCGAGACCAGACATTCTCCCTATACACCAGACAATCTCTCTCGACACCAGACAATCTCTTTCGCCCGCAAGCTGGCTCAGAGCTTGGGGGCTTATGTACTGTCCAGGGTCCACAAAACACATGTGACATGTGACGTGGCGTTCAAGCATGCACGTCAACCCTCAATATCAACCCAGGAGCACAAACACCTCGCCCTTAGTTATCGGGCTACTAGACCGAACAAGTTATCTCTAACACCTCATTATTTGAATATTAATTATAATGTTGCAACCTCTTTATCAAGTGACAGATACTCAATTATTTATAAATTACAATTATCTACAAGCTAGTAATTATCTGCAATGGTTGTTACACCACTGTAACAACCTCGACAAACAAAGACTTGAAGCTCGCACTTTATAAGTTCAGGTTCTATCTCACCCTTTTTATCTCATTCTCACCTAACTCAAGTACATACTTGAGCGTTAGAGTCTTTTGTTTTGCAAGTCTCCTCTCTTGTTTCCTAACAAAGGGTACTCACAATTTGATGTGCGAGATCATGGAATCTACTTTGGTTACTTCCACCCTGACGTCGATCAGCTCCAAATTTTGGTAAATACAAAAAGTAACATCTATTTACAAGTGTCTAAATTAAGCATGCTGTGTGTCATACATAAAAAATTCAGTAGTGGATGTATTCTTATATTTTTTTCATTACGAGGTTATAGTTGATTTTTAAGATCGTAATTATACCATTGATATAAATTTAACCTACGGAAGAATTATAGGCGCAAGATAGGTCTGCATGATTTTATATTTTTATTGTTTGCTCAAACCCATGGGACCCGTGAGGACAGTATAGGGACATTGAGAGACATTGAGCAAAAGAACACCTCAAATTTCCCGGTTGTCAAGCCTTTAAAAATACATATTATTTTTTAACAATTATATTTATAAATATTTTTTAATCCAGTAACAAATATGAGGCCGACTTTAATAATTTTTAATTAATAAAAAGTATATTAAAAAAAGTGTGTTAAAAGGGTGTTGCAACTCCTCGTACATTAATACATTAATAATGTACGTGTCACTTTTAGACTTGGTAAATGTTTTTTAAGGAATCGCTTTTTCTATTTATTTCATTTCTTCCTTTTAATTTTGCATTCACCAGTCACTTATTATTAGTATTATTTTAAAAAGGAAAAATATATTTTTTAACAAAATTAAAAGTTTAATAATTATGCACCAATAGTCCAAAATAATTTTAAACTATTTTTGTTTTTGAGAAAAGTAAATAGAATAAATCTTGTTGAAAAGAGAATATTCAATTTCAGTATGCATTCATGGTTCGTCTAAGGTAGATTCTTATCATTTTTAATAAAAAAACCTACTTTTTCTTCTACATATTTTTGCACTATTTTTTTTCTTCATTTTAAAACTCAGACCGTTTTAAAATTTCAAAGTTGGAGTTCTCAAACACGTTATCTTAACCGCCAATTTACTCTCCCTCCCGTGCAATGTCACACTCTGTAGACGAACAACTCTCCTTTCTTTGCTCCCTAATCCAAAGCAGAACGTCCTCTCTCTCTCTCTCTCTCTCTCTCTCTCTCTCTATATATATATATATATATATATATATGTATATCCATCTATAACATTTCGATTTCATTTCTTGCAGCTTCTGCGACTCAACCCTCCGATTTCTTGAATCGCTTTTGGTCTCCAAGGACGTGAAATCGTTGATCGAAGTTCGATCCAGCTTGACGCAACTCCTCAAATCTGAATTCTTCTCCGTTATTCGCTCCATCGCCGCAAAAATCGTCCGCGCTGTCGCTCTTGTCGGAGATCAACAGTTACTTGTACTTGTACCGCTTCTCAGCTTAACAATCTTCTTCTCGGAAAAAAAAACGTTGTCTCGTTCCATTTCTCGTGCATTCTACTAGCTCAACAACTTTCCTATTGAAATCTCAAAATCTCAAACAATACATACATACTTAGCAGCGAGTGTATGTGCTGATTTAATAATTAGTTGCTACAAAACGCCGTTGTGCTATTTTTTTTTCTTTCTCTTTTGCATTTTCAAATTCCTTTTTTGCAAGAGTTGTTTGGTGTTGAGATACGAGGCTTTAGTTATGAGAGAACACAAGTCCGCTAGTTGTCAATGGCTGCAAGTTTAGCCTGCAAAATGGTTAAATTTTGTGGAGAACGCGTGCACAACGGCTTTCACGCCGTTGCCGAAAAGGTACGATATATAACGCAAATTATAATCTGCGATATGAAACCTAGCAAATTTTGTTTAGAAAAACAAACTTAGAAGAGTTTTAAATTCGTGATATAAAATTGTCTCTGTATTGTTATTGAACCATACCTGAGGGTTTGTTGTGTAAATAGTTAAGATTTCATGAAGATGCTTTTGGCAATTTAGGTTCTATTTGAATAAAATTCTATATAATGACTTTAAGTTACAAGAGAAGAGAATAAGAAGGTAAAATAATTAAATTAAACTTCTATAAAAAGTTATAATCAACTTATTCAATCACTTTAACTCTTTTAACTCTGATTTAACTTTTCTAAACGCTTTGTGGTGCATAAGTTTATAAAAGAAACTTGATTTATTTTACATTTGATTTTCTTCTTCTAGTAGTATGTATGGAGAGGTTTATTTAAACATAATGTTAGTAGAGGTTAGTTGTGTCTGTATCACAATTACAAAAACACCCTTTAATGACACGCTTTCAATGTCGGTCGTGAGATAACCGCCTTCGTTGTATAAGCGATGACATTTTTGTAATATTTTGCACTTGGCAAAGACGGTTATTGACTAACCTGTATTTGTTTATTGACCACGACGACGATTATAAGACAACCGTCTTAGTATCCAATTATTCAAATACGATTTTTTAAGAAATTGTCGTTGTCTTCAATAAATTCAAATACGGTTTCATTAACAATCATATTTGAAGTTCCCAAATTTATAACCCTAAATTGTTTTTCCCTTTGGCCCCCTCTGACACCATCGGACAAGCTGCCTCGGTCTCCTTGTAAAACCATATCTTCCGCTGTCGACTTCAACCATCAGATTCTAATTAAGGTTCCTCCGACACCGTTGCAGTTGACATCGTCGTCGTGGGCGAAGCGAATTTGATGTGGTCACGTTACAAGGTATTGTTTCTCCTTTATGTATGCATGTAGCTCCATTGTTTGTATATATGTCCCTCACGTAAACAAGTCTGTTCATATTTATCTCCCTACTCATCAAACTCCAACCATGGGTCATATTGAGCTAGTGTTACAATTATTATAATTTTATATCTCTGTATGAATTGCTTTTGCTAATATGATCATACCTTCTTAGCTTCATTTTTAGTATTTTATTACTGAATGTTTTCCTTTCAGGAATTTCAAGTTCTACACAGTCGATAGCAAAGTCATCTTTGGAAATACCTGATTTGTCACTAGCCCCTTTTTCATCTATGGGTAGGGGTAGTTCAAACAGTGAAGCCTAAAAGCGGATAGTCGTTACTGAGCCAAAAATATTTCAAGAGGTATCAAAATAGGTAATAAAGAAGGTTTGAGATGCCTTGTCCTCGTTCGTGATTGATTGCTTTTGGTTTTCTTATATGCACGAGTTGGTTTACTTACATTAAAGGCATGTTTGATAAACCTACAAAATTATACGTCGAATGTGTTTTGCTTGAAAAGATTATAATTTTAAGTGCTGAAAAGCTCATTTAAGAAAACTTAAAACATTTAGATGCTAAACATGGCAAAAGAACCTAAATATTACATTTTTAATAAAAAATTACGAATTTGGTGCTATTTTGAAACATATTACCAATCTGGTGTCTGGGTCACGCCCAGAACTGGGCAGGAGTGGTCACGCCCAGAACCAGGCGTGACTGGGGGGTCAGTCAGGCCTGGTTCTGGGCGTGACCACTCCTGTCCAGTTCTGGGCCTGACCTACTCTTATATAAACCCCCCAATTTCACTTTTCGTCCACTTTTTCCATTTGCGCCTTCTCTCTAAAAGTTCCTCCTTCTCTCTAAAGCTTCTGAGTGATTTTTCTCTGCATCGAAACTCTGTCGAAACTCTGCCAACAAGTAAGTTATTTGATTAATTATAGATATTATATAATATGTTGTATTATAAAATTGTTTGTGACATGTGAAATTGTTAGTTGTTAGTGTTTATAGTTTAGTTTTGTAGAATAATGTTTAGTATTAGGGACTAGGGTTTAGGATGAACGGTTTAGGTTGAGGGTGTGGGGCTGAAGGTCTACGATGTAGGGTTTACGGGTTAGGGTTTACTGTTTTTGGGTGTAGGGTTTGGTTGTTAAATTTATTTAGTTCATTTTAGGGTTTAAGGGTTAGGATGTAGTTTAGTTTTGTAGTAAACTGTTATGTATTAGGGTTTCAGGTTTAGTTTAGTGTAGGGTTGAGGCTGTAGGCGTATGATTTACGTTTTAAGGTTTTAGGTTTAAGGTGTTAGGGTTTAGGGGTTTATGGTTCAATGTTTAAGGTTTAAGGTTTTAGGGTGTAAAAGTTAGGGTGTATGGTTTAATTTTAGGGTTTTTGGTTTAGTTTAGTGTTGGGTTTAGGCTGTAGGCGTATGGTCTCAACGGCATGCGAACTTTTTTATTAGTAATGGCAATAACATGTTGTAACACAATATTTTGAAATTTATGATCTCTACAGCGAAGCTCTACAAAGAAGTTATTGTTTTTCTTTAGTGGAAGAAATGAGTTCAAGTGGTGAGGAGTTTGTCCGTGTTGTGTTATTTTTTAATGGAAGGAAATTTGAAGGGCCACAGTGTGTTGTTTTTGAAGGGGAGAAAAGGCAGACACGTATTAAGCGAAGCTCAACAATGGGTGAATTACATAAGAAGATACAACAAAAATTAGGTTTGCAGGACAACCAATGTATCAGTTTGCTTACGGGAAGATTATGGCAACGTCAACAGTACATGGGTTTTTAGCTTGTGGATGATGAAGACATAGAATTGCTTATAGAAGAATTTTTCAAGCTGCCAACGAAAGATTTTCTAGAGTTGTACGTGGACTTTACTGTAGCAGATGATGTTTTAGCCATCAGGTTAGTTCCTTTAAAGTCTTCTATGCCTACATCGTCATATGCTGCTCCATTTGTAAACGTGTCTGAGGAAGATTCACATGACCCAACTTGGGTTATAGATGGGGATGAAGAGGATGACGATGATGAAAACATTGCAATGGAGGATCGTCTTCTTGAGGAGGATGCTAGCGCGTCGGATAATGACAACGATGGTGGTGTGCATGCGACTGGATTCGAAGCAAACACTGATGTGCGGGGGTCGTCTGAAATCCGTCATGATCCGGACGTAGGATGTACACAATCAGAACAACTTGTTGAAGGTATGTAACATGTCAAAAATTTGTATATGTGTATGTTATAGTATTTTAGTGTGCATCTTATATTTATTCATCTGATTTTGTATTTGAAGGTGCTGAGGTCACTCCTTTTTGGGATGGAATTCCTCATTACACATATATCGATTGGAGTCATTCAAGCGAAGAAGAATCTTTTATCGGTTCCGGTTCCGGTTCAGTGCAGGGTCCATGGCAATTAGGGGATGCGTTGTTTGTTAAATAGGAATTCGCCTCCAAAAGGGACGCACAAATTTCTTGTAAGCGAAACCTCATGAGGGAGCATCAACAAGCATATGTGGTTGAGAGCAGGCCAGATAGATTTAGCATGAGGTGTATTGCTCATAACGAGGGTTGTCCATGGAGGGTTAGGGTAATTAAAGCACCGTTCGATGAGAAGTGGATTGTTTCAAGATGGGGGGCAACCACAATTGCCTGAATGATCATATTTCATAGGGTCATAGACAGCTTGATGCCGATGTTATTGCTTCAGTTGTAGTAGGTATGTATTTTTTCAATTTCCTCTATATGTCTTCCATAATGGTTCATTAAGGTTGTTCATTTTAATGTGAATGTTACATTTGCATTGTTAGGAATGATTAAGGAGCAACCGTCTGTGTCGATTGCATTGGTTCAGGACAGGATCACCCATTCATTTGGATTTAGAGTTTCATATCGTAAGGCCTGGTATGCGAAGCAGAAAGCCATGGCAATGATTTACGGGAATTGGGAAGAATCGTACGCATTTTTGCCCAGGTGGTGTAGGTACATGCTTCATTTTTCACCAGGTTCTTTTTATGATATTCAAACCAATGATTATTTTGTGGCACGTCGACTGGTACGGGGAAAACGTGTGTTTCATCGCATGTTCTGGACTTTCGGACAGTGTTGCCAGGCATTTAATTTTTGCAAGCCAATGATTCAGATTGATGGCACTCATTTGTATGGGAAGTATACAGGGAAATTGTTGATTGCCATGACTCATGATGGCAATAATGAATGTCTGCCACTGGCATTTGCCATAGTTGAGAGGGAGACCTTGGAAGCCTGGGCATACTTCCTTGCTAACATTCGCTTCCACGTTACGCAAAGGCAAAACATATGTCTCATTTCAGATAGGCACCAGAGCATACTATCTGCTGTGGCGAATCATCCTGGTTGGCAACCACCATATACTCATCACGTGTTTTGCCTTCGTCATATTGCCAGTAATTTTAATCAAAAGTTCAGGAATCAACGCTTGAAGAAGACGCTGATGAATTTAGGTATGGTTAACAAGTAATTTGAATATATTAAATGGATATATCCGTAACTCGATTAGTGCTAATGGTATGATTGTTTTGCAGGTTATACTCCCTGTATGTCTCATTTTGAGGTGGCGTTAGCACGATTCCATGATAGCAGTCCTGAGGTTGCAGAATGGATTGATAGCATCCCCAAGGAAAAGTGGACATGTGCATATGACGTAGAAGGGAGGAGATTTGGCCATATGACAACAAACTTGGCTGAATCAGTCAACAAGGTGTTGAAGGGAGCAAGAAACATGCCTATCGCTGCTCTGGTGAAGCACAAGAACAGCAGATTGGTTGAATATTTTGTAACCAGGGGTCTGGCGGCTATTTCACATGTTGAGCCTTTAACGCGGCATTGCAAGATTGTGGTTGATGCTATGAGGCATAATCAGTCTGTTGCCACAGGGCACCACGTAGGCACATATAATCTTGATCAAACCAAATTTGAGGTGACGGAGGGCTGTGAGACGTCATTTTCAGTGAATCTTGGAGAGCGTTTTTGTCAGTGTGGCAAGTTTAAGGCCTTCAAATACCCATGTAGTCACGCCGTAGCTGCTGCTTTACATATTCGTCAGAATCCATTGCAGTTTGTGGATGATGTCTTCCTCGTAAGTAATTTGGTGCAGGCTTACTCAATCCCATGGCAGGCAATTGGTAATGAAGCTTCTATTCCACCGAGTGACGGTCCAGTTATCATACCCAACAGGGAAATGTTGCGTGGAAAGGGTCGTCCAAAGGCCACTAGAATACATAACGAGATGGACGAAGTCGAAACTAGCCAAAGATGCCCCAGATGCGGAATTTGCAAGGCTGTTGGACATAATCAAAGAGCTTGTCCTGATCGTCGGCCTGTTTCATGATTTTTTATACGATGTTTGTAATACTAGTTGTATGTAAATGCATTTCATTTTAAGGTTTTATATTTCCGTTTCAGAATATGTTTAGCCTTTTATCATGTTGATCAATTTGCATAACAAAAATATGTTTTGGACATGAAAAAAACAATGATGCCATGAATTGAAATAATCAGAACAATTGAAATAACCACACTTATTGAAATACGAAAATAACAACACTAATTTGCAGTTTCACATTCCTTCTTCAATTTCGCCTACGGGTTTGCTAAAAACGGCTAAGATGTGTATTGCAGAATAACGTTTCCAGTAGTTGGATTTGGCTAACACCTTCAACACGTCTGCATCGGTTGTCAACTCTTTTATCTGATATTCGATTGTGTTGTCTGAATAAGCGTAATGAGATGGCTGTCGAAAAAACAATTTTCTTACCACCTGTGAGTTGTGAATTCCATAAGGGGGAACCTCAACAGGCGCAACTTGCTTGATTAGGTCCTTCAGTGTTTCAATGTTGGATCCTGAAGGAATTTCAAATCTTATTGGATTTGTTCCAGTGAATGCATAACCCACAAAATCGGCTTGCCGTGGTATCTTCCACTTGCTGTTGTAATATAGCATTGCATCATGTGTTGGAACGATGGTGGATTGAAGTAGGCTGAGTATGCCATCGGGTGTTCTGTTTATGCTACATAATATTTCTATAGGCCCAACGCTCGACATTTGTTCATTGCACATTAACATTAAGCAAACATCGTTATCGTTGGTCAGTTTAAGAGAATGGAAAAAATATTGCTGACCTGGATGTAGGGATGGCTGCCTGTAGTAGATTTCGTCAACAAAATGGTCACTGCTAAGCATAAGGGTGTCGCACATCCTACTCTTGAGTGTTTCAAAAGAACACTCATTGGGAACCCGCATTGGTATTGGAGAACTGGATTCAAAATAAACACCTGTTTCGTTGTGCTTCATCAATCCATTTGGAAAAATGAAGGCTAATTTGGAGTTAAGAATGGTCTGACTGGTTGTTTCTCCTAAGAATGCCACAGTATTCAGATTGAATTTCGTTGTGGAGGTCAATTGTGTGGGACTGTCTGACTTATATAGCGTTCAATGACGCCCAAATGTAGGCGTGACACCCCTATCTGTCACGCCTAAATTGGGCGTCTTTAGTCACGCCCTAATCGGGCGTGTTCAGTCGCGGCCTAATTGTTGGTATGTCGTGATAAAATGAGGAAAGTACACAAGTAGAGCATGTCTTTACATATGCAGTTTTTAATGTGCCGAGACCAGATTTTTTTAGTTTACGCTTAAAATTTTTGCTAGAGTCCTAGTCTACATTATTGTACCAAAAATCACAATATAATAAACATTACACGAATTTGGTGTTATAAACGTCTGAATCTCAAATAAAGTCCACTACAAACTAAAATACTAAATAAACACTAACATAACACAAAAATAAAAATAAAAAAACTAGGACTCAGGTGGCCACCGCTGACGACGCGCTTGACAATCGGGCAACTTCCGTCTGACAAGCCGCCGAGAAGAGCCTGGCTGAGAAGGGCCTGCCTGGTGAGGGGCTTCCTGAGAAGGGTCCGTCTGGGGAGGGGCTGCCTGGGGAGGGTCAGCAACTGCAGGTGGATATGGATGTCCCTGATATGGCAATGGTGGGTGGGGATAATAAGGAGATGGGGTCGCATGTTCTGCAGGTCCTGGCCAATCCCAACAACCAGCCGGAGTATAACCAACATCATCCAAGATGTTGTTAATTTCATCAATAGTCAGTCCGGTGTCAGGAACGTCACTGCTTGTCCCACACTGCATGTCACTCTGCCAACTGAAACCCTGATGGCCCATGTCCCCATGCTGTCTCGATTGCTGCTGAGATGATGGATAATAGAAAGCCTGACTGTCGTATGTAGGTGCTATAAGCGGAGGCCTATAGCAACCTTCCATGCGAGGCCTGGGAACTGGTATGGGCTCGCGAACATCGGGCATGGATTTCTGGCGACGCTCTAATCCATGTCCCTCACGTCTCCCACGAGGAACAACCACATGCACCTGTGGGTCATGCTGAAGCTGTGATGGGGGTGCAGGTGGGCCTGGCTCCTCCAAGCGACAACTCTCTCGGAACATGCACATAATACGCCCCACCTCCTGGTTCAAGTAACCCAAGCTGAATCCAGGCCAGTCATTACCGCTACTTGTAGAGAACAACATCTCTAGGCCATCAAACTACCAATCACACAACAAATTCATTAGCCCAAACAATAACGCCATTAAAATGTCAATTACTTTACAAATTAAATTTAAAAACACTTACACCACGGCCCATCCTGGCATGGAATTTCGTCACGTATCGTTTTCCATTCTCCCTGTACCAAACCATGTACTCATGGCTTGGTGACATCAACCCAGTCAGTTGGGGGGGCAGCTCTATGTGCTAGTCCCTTCTCTCCCATCGACGGATAAAGGGTCTTAGCTTACGACTCCAATTATCCATTTGTTTGCCTCGCAGGGATAGGTCATGCACGCCCTCCAACT
>CM023951.1:20051927-20085787 GCA_013407115.1 Glycine latifolia | reverse complement strand
GCACCTGGAAGGGTCTGAGGAAAAGATCGGGGATGGTCAATGCTAAAAGGTACAAGGGATCAGAACCATGTTCCGGCTTATCTACAGGTTTCGCCGGTCCCTTGGGTTCTTGTTTATCCTACACAGTTAACAACAAAAGGTTAGCGATCAGCTTAACTGCATATGTGACAAATCATTTGTAATTCATAAGAATTAAGGCAAAAATCAAATACCTTAGTCAAAATTGTATGTACAAGGTGTGTCGGCCAAGCAAGGAAAGTGTTGAGTGCCTGCCTCACTAACTGAACCTCGTCAGTGGGAACAGGGACGCGATCGTCTCCATCGCGTACTTCCTTAACACTAACCTTTACATGATCAGCGGCAAGAGGGACGCCGTGCACAGTCGTGGATCCCTCATGAACTCTGCCAAGGGCAACAAGGCGGGGAGGATTGTCATCCACATACAACCCACGCCTATCAGATGCACCTGTGTCTGGGTCATTGCCCGAGGGATCGACACAGCTTCCTTTGGTGCTGACACGGGCACCAAGAGGACAGGACTGAACCTCCGGAGGCTGCATGGCACCCTGAGACTGGATGTGGGACTGCAGCTGGCTGAAGCTCATCATCACTTATTGCGTAACTCTTTCGGTGATCGACTATGTAAGTCGATCCGTGATGGACTGCTCCAGCTCAACCCTGATATTGTCTTTCAGGCGATCCAAGTCTTCAGGCGCCATGGATGCAGATTTGGACTTGCGAGAGGATGATGGAGCCGGTCCGAAGTACTGAGTGATCGTCATACCAGCTCCAGCACCACGGACACGGCCAGGATGCTCCGGTCGTCCAATGGCAGCAGCCAGGACATCCTGGCGACCACTGGCGACAAAAGAACCCTGTATGGATTGCTCTTCCAGGGAATCCTGCAATAAAAATAAGAAGATCAATTTGAGTCATAATTTGTGAGACGAAAATTAATTAAATGTGTATGAGCTTGTTGTGTGACTTACAATCCTCTCAACAATCTGTCGTGCCGCCTCCGAAGTCATCTCGTCGGTCTTCTTCGTGCGAGCAAGCTTCCACTTCACGTGCCGGCGCACAGGGGACGGAGGATGAATGATGGTCCCCGTGCTGTCATCACGAGTTGCTCCCTCCAGTTGCTTCTTTTGTTTTTCCTCCATCAATCTCTTCTCTAGCAACTCGTAACCCCCGCGTGACAGCACGTGAGGTGCAGTGTTTTGCTTCTGGATCGCCTGTGCCTTCTTTCTAACATCCTGTAACAGGTAGACACATAGGGTTAGCAAATAGGAGACTGTATGACTACCTAAATGAGAACTTGTAGGGTTTTGTAAAACAACATACCTCCCAGGAAGCTGCTTGCCGAGTCTGACAGAATTGGGTCCACTGTTCGTGACTGATGCCGTATTTACTACATACAGCGTCGGCATCGTCGTCGTTGCCTTCTGCGAGGACCCATTTCCGCGTCAAGTCTGACTTGAATTGCCTCCACCGCTCACCCACGGTCTGCAGAATCTTCTTCTTTGTCCGTTGGTCAGACGCTTCAGGGATATCAAATTCAGCCTGCATTAAAAGGAAGTTAGTTTTCAATTTAAGCTAACATGAACAACATTTTAATTGTGTAATGGTTTAAATTGTAATACCTGAATGTCCTCCCAAATCAAGTCCTTCTGCACTAAAGACACTTCTTTCCAACTAGGAAGGGTGATATCCACCTTGTCTCTGGCCACGATCCCAAGATATGTCCTCAATTACTTTGCCTGAGGACCATCAGCCTTCCCTGTGCTAGGATCCACATGGACCACCGGTCTGTGAGCACCAGGAGCTCTAGTAGCCAGTGATCTCAGCCGTGTTGCTTTCCTCGTCTTCTTCGATGTAGTCGACGAAGATCCTGCCTCAAGAGGAGGATGTGCTGACTCAAGAGGAGGAAGTGGTGACTCAGCACGCGGAGGGGAGCTGGGTGGTGTAGTCATGATCCTGTAAAACACAATAACATAGATCAATAAAGTTAACTTACAAGTTAAGTTACAAGAACACATATGAAATTGTACGTACAAGGCGAAAATAGTTAACAAACAAAAATTACATTAGCTGATGTTAATTAATTCTCCTTCATCATGATCATTACGATTTGCATAAACATCGTCAACCTCGTTTTCTGTGTTGACGTTAGCTATTTGTGTAGAGAAATGAGGCACACTTGTATCGCCGGTTGAGTCATCGTCGTCAACATTAATGCCAATGGTTTTTCCGTGTAGTACCACTGACCACCTTTCGTCACACGGATCTTGTACATAAAAGACTTGTTTAGCTTGTTCTGCCATGATGAAAGGTTCATCTTCGTAAGCTAGCTTGTTAAGATCTACCAAAGTAAATCCTAAATCCTCGGTTCGCACACCACTGTTGACATCAACCCACATGCATTTGAAAACACAGACAGAGAAAGTAACATAATTAAGCTCCCATATGTCATTAATGACTCCAAAGTAAGGCAAGGACGCCAAACGTGGATTGTCATCATTGATAGTAGCAAAGTGCTGTGACTTAGCTCTTAGACTAACCCCACTGTTCTGCATGGTGCTCTTCTCATCTTGTTGTTTGGTATAGAAGGAGTACTTGTTGATATCGTACCCTTGCCAACTTCTCACATTTCTTTTTGGGCCATCTGCTAACTTCCTCAGTGTTTCAGATGCAGATTCATCAGCAAATATTGTATGTTTAAACCAATTCAAGAATGTCTTGTTATGCTCTTTCAACAGCCTATTCTTCGTCATTCTTGGATTACTTTCCTTAAGTAGTGCTTCATGACGAACAATATATGGCAGCACTTCATTACTGTTATTCAAGACATACAAATGAGTTTGATACAATTCCTGCAATGAGGGCATTATAACATGTAGCCCTCGTGTACCTTTTCCTCCCACTCTGTCCTCATGTCGCAACTCGGGAAGACTAATAGGTTTTGCTTTCTGAAGGTACTCTGAACAAAATTCAACCGCTTCTTCTGCAATGTACCTTTCAACTATGGATGCTTCAGGACGGTGTAGGTTTTTTGTATACCCTTTCAAGATCTTCATGTATCGCTCGATCGAGTACATCCATCGTAAATAAACTGGTCCACATATTTTAATTTCCCTCACCAGATGAACAAGTAAGTGAACCATTATGTCGAAAAATGACGGAGGAAAGTACATCTCCAACTGACACAAGATAATTGCGGCCTCTTCTTCCAAGCCATCTAACTTTGCAGGGTCCACGACTTTCGTACAAATGGCATTGAAGAAAAAGCACATGCGACTTATAGCATGCCTGACTTTGTTAGGCAAAATGTTTCGAATCGCCACGGCTAACAGTTGTTGAATTAACATGTGGCAATCGTGAGACTTTAATCCAACTAGTTTTAAATCCTTCATCTGTACAAGGCTCTTAATATTTGAAGAGTATCCTTGTGGCACTTTAACTCGGCGTAGACAGTGACAGAAACTTATCTTCTCCTTTCTTGACAAAGTTTGGCATGCTGGAGGCAAGTAAATTTTTGTACCATCGGACCTAGGATGTAACTGCTCACGTATACCCATCTCAGCAAGATCTTGACGAGTGTTCAAACCATCCTTTGTCTTCCCTTGAATGTTAAGTAACGTGCCGATAACACTGTCACACACATTTTTCTCCACATGCATAACATCGAGACAATGTCTAACATCTAGATCAGACCAGTATGGAAGCTCAAACAATATGGACCTCTTTTTCCATAAGCATGTATTTCCTTTCTGCTTCTTTTGAGTCTTTCCAAATACAGTATGGATGCCCTCAACCCGCTCAAGAACCTGGTCCCCGGTTAACGGAGTCGGTGCAAGTTCATGCTCTTGACTTCCGTTAAATGCTTTTTTCAATCTCCGATAAGGGTGATAAGGTCTCAAAAAATGTCGATGGCGAGTGTAAACTGTTTTTCTTCCATGTTTAAGTTGCAAGTAACTGGTGTCTTCCTCACAGATAGGGCATGCATGATGGCCCTTAACACTGTATCCACTCAAATTCCCGTATGCAGGAAAATCATTAATGGTACAAAATAGCATTGCCCGCAACTTGAATGTCTCCTTACGATAACCATCAAACACTGCAACCCCTTCATCCCACAAGTTTGCCAAGTCTTCAATCAACGGACTAAGATAAACATCAATGTCATTTCCTGGCTGTTTTGGGCCTGATATCATCATAGACAACATCATGTATTTTCGCTTCATACACAACCAAGGAGGCAGGTTGTATATGACAAGCAAAACAGGCCAAGAGCTGTGCTGAGTACTTAAACTGCCGTACGGATTCATTCCATCACTGGCAAGTGCAAGCCTTAGATTTCTTGGCTCTTTGCCGAACTCCGGATACAAACGATCAATCTTCTTCCACTGAACTGAATCTGCCGGATGTCGGAGCATCCCATCAGAGTTCCTTCCCTCTGCATGCCATGTAAGGTCTTTTGCGTCATCTTCATTAGCAAACAGACACTTAAACCTAGGGATGATCGGAAGATACCATAACACCTTCGCGGGAGGGCCTTTCGTTGAACTCTCATCACCACCACATTCGTCATCGTCCTTCACTTTGTACCGTGATACCCCACACATGGGGCATTTATGCATTTGTTCAAATTCATTTCTGTACAATATGCAGTCATTAGGACAGGCATGAATTTTTTTATACTCCATACCCATCGGACAAAGTATCTTTTTCGCCTTATAGTAACTGCTTGGCAACGTGTTTTCCTCTGGAAGCATGTCCTTTAGTACCTCAAGCAGTGAACTGAAGCTTTTATCACTCCACCCATATCTGGCCTTGACATTAACAAGAGTTAACACCGTAGACAACAGTGTCAATGAGTCTTTGCACCCCGGATACAACGGCTTCTTCGAATCACTCTCCAATGTATCATACATAGGGGCATGGGCTTGCTGAAAAGACTCATGTCCCAGATCACGAATCATATCATCCAGTCGATCTCCGATGTCAACATCAACCCGTTCAGTCTTCTTAACCCTCTGCGTGTCTGTCAATTCACCATGCCATATCCATGTCGTATAAGTCTTCTTAATCCCATCGCACAGAAGGTGCTCCCGCATGTCTTCTAGTGATTGTCGTCTACCATTCAAACAATTGATACAGGGGCAGAAATATTTTCCATCCCCATCCGGTCGACTTCTTTCGAAGGCAAATTGCAAGAAATTTTCAACGCCCTCTTCGTACTCAACCGTCATGCGATTTGCATTCATCCAACTTCGATCCATGTTATTAACAACTGTGTGATACTGACAATGTTATTCCATGCATGCAAACCTCACTTTTTTCATTCAAGGTGGTGGTCCTATCCCATTCAGGAAGACATATTTTTAAAGTATATTCATATGTATAGGTTGAGTGTCTTATCTTAAATTTGACTAAATTTCGGCAGCATTTCGCTTTGGTCTCCAAGTACACGAAATGAAAGCAGTGACATCAGTTCCACCACAGTCAAGTATGCACCCGGAGAACAAAGTGAAATGCATTGTATCGAAATTTCATCATATTTAAGACAACACGCACAACCTACACATAGGAATATACTAAAAAAATACATGCCTTCCCAAACTGTCCAAACGGACAATTCGAGAATCAATACAATGATTAATCCAAACTGTCCGGAAGAATCACTGTAATGAATCTCAAACGGGAAACTAAGGTTCACTCATAATGAACATTAATTGTATATACAAATAGTCATTAATGGCATAAAACAATGTACAAAAGTACGCATTACATATACAAGCTAACAAAATATGAAAGGCATTCGTCAGTACCTGAGATGATGGTCAGTGACAAGGTCGAACAATGAATCTGGTGATGATGATACAAAGAGGCAAAGGACAACTACATACAAATTATGTTGAACAGTCAAGTTGTTATATTTAAAGTTGACACATACGATTATATATGTAGGATACAATTGGAATTCAAGTGACTCTTATGACAAGCCTTACCTTTGGTGAAGGAGCAAAGGCTGGCTGTGGATTGGGTGCTACTTATGGGGGTGTAATTGGGGTTGCAGCCTCACTTGGTTGTTCTTGCTGCAAAGAATTAAAAAACAAGTATAGGCGTTGCGTATGTATGTCAGAAAAATGGACTAGATCAGAAAACATATATATAATAAAAGTTTTTTTTGTCAAGTACGTTATACCCCAACACTATTTGTTACCTATACAGCGCCACTTAACTCGGGTACAGCCCCACGTCACTTGGGTACAGGCCTATCTCAACTGGGTACAGTCCCACCTCTCCGACTTATGGTCCTGGGTCTCTGGGATATAGTCCTACAAGTCCAGCTTATTCGCCCACCAGTCCATCCTACTCTCCCACATCACCCAGCTATAGCCCCACATCACCCAGCTACAGCCCCACATCACCCAGCTACAAAGTAACTTCAACAGCTTACAGCCCCACTTCACCAGCTTACAGCCCCACATCTCCTTCCTATAGTCCAAGTTCACATTCTTATAGTCCAACTTCACCTAACTACAGCTCCTTTTTTTGGCTTTTTTTCTATCAGAACAGCAGAACAATTAACTACGATAATTGTGTCCTAGTTCAACAATGTAACTTTCGAATAAGATTGAGATATAACTTTTATATAGAAGTGTCTCGAATCTATTATAACTTGACATATATAAAGACATAACCAAGGGTCTAGGTTAGTTGATTCAACAGAGTACATGAATTCAAAACAAAGAAAAAGGAAAATATCTTGAGTTAATGTGCTATTTCTCTACAACATATGCAAAACTAAATTAACTAATTATCTGCCACTACATCACCTATTTGAGGCCTGATTTAAAGAGATGCATGTTCTCACAGCAGGAACAGCATCTTATCATCAGTCTTGATGAAGTTCTTCCAAACAGCTAACATCATTATTCAAACCATTCGCATGGAATAAAAGCTATTTTGTTAGTAGTGAATAAACCAGCATAGTTTTCTTTTAATAATAAGCACTTGCACCTAATTACTACTTGTGGTATGTAGCTAGCGAAATTTCATGTCAAAACTAAACAAGCACTATTACCAAAATAAAGAAACAAAAGTGTATATCGTATTTGATATGTGAAGTTTGAACCTATTGAGAGGGTGTAGATCGATTAGACTAGCAAGTATCAAGCATCAAAGATGAATCTAACTAAAAAAAAGATTCAAATTATTCTTCCAAACAGCTAACATCATTATTCACTCTTTGACATGAATAACCAACACCAACAACCATGGAATAAAGTCAAGTACCTGTCAAGCTAACACCAACAATGCCAACCACGGTCTCGACCAAATGAGGCCTCCTACTTTGGAAATCCATGCCGGTAACATAGAAAATGAATACCAACCAGTTAGTTCGAAATGTGGGTTAGCTTTCCTCAAACATAACAGAGCAAAAGAGACACTACCTGAGCACGTGCGAGTCACAGCAAAAGTGAAATGTCTTTGTTGCAAGCAGACCAAAACACTGAGAAACAACACAAAAGTAATTCACCATACCAGAAAACAAAACTCTAATTCTAATTAAGAAACAACACAAAACATACATTAACCATGCATGGGACCATTAATCAGTAGCAACAATGTACATTAAATCAAGCAAAACCTCATAGAGGCCACACCACATTTGTAAATACCCATTTAAAGAGAAACAAAACCTACACCAACACTGGAAAATAAGCTACCCAAACAGAAAAATAAGCTCAAAAGAAGAAGAACACAAATGCAGAAGCGTCGTCATAGTTGTTTACCTTGTCAGACTCGCCGGAAGCCGCGACCTCGACGAACGGAAATGGAAGCGCCGTGACAGTAAAGGTGCCGACAATGACACTTGGGATGAGGTCGCGAGTGTAAAAGCTTACGTTAGGGATGAGGGAAACGCAAGTGTCAAAGCTGAGGTTAGGGATGAGGGAAAACAGAAGCGCGCGACAGTGGTGATATTTGATTTGGGGACTGCTATTTTAACAACGACAACATCGGTTTTCATACAAAATCGATGTTAACTGTTTCACGTTAACATCAGTTTTATTAAAAAAACTTAAAAACCGATGTTAAATTGTTAACGTTAACATCGGTTTTGTTAAAAATACTAAAAAACTGATGTTAACTGGTTCAATATAACATCGGTTTCCTTAAAAACTTAAAAACCGATGTTAACTGCTTCAATATAACATCGATTTTGTTAAAAATACTTAAAAACCGATGTTATATTGAACCAGTTAACATCGGTTTTTAAGTATTTTTAACAAAACCGATGTTATATTCATCCTTTATTTACGATTTTGCCACCGCGTTTTCGTTAACATCGGTTTTTTTACAAAACCGATGTTAACATGGCGATGTTAAAAGCTATTTTTTTAGTAGTGATTGTTGGTTGTTGTTTTAGGTAGTTCTTATTCACTCAATTAACACGTTGATGGTTCTTTCCTCTTGTTTTTCTACAAGACAAATTTACTCCTTCACGCCGTTGACATCACTGCATTCTCTTGTTGTGGATATTGACCATATTTTCAGGCATGTACTGTGTGTGTCAGTGTTTTGTGGATTATACATGTTTGTTGATATGTCAATTACCTTTTGTCATAACATCCAGTGCATAGTTGGTCAACCTTAGTTCTCCGTTTAAGGTTAAATTCGATGATTAATACGGATAGTTTGGATTAATTGATGAATTGAATCTTGAATTGTCCGTTTGGACAGTTTGGGAAGTTATTTATTTTATACATAATTCATACATATAGTTTAAGTATGAGTTGTTTAATTTAATGAGATTTCGGTTTGTTGCATCTTCCTTTGTTCTCTGAGTGCATACATGAAGGTCGTGACAACAAGTCACCGCTCTCATGTTGTGTAATTGGAGACCAATGGGAAATGCTGTCGAAATTTCGTTAATTTAACCAAACCATACTTAACTTTTATGTATGAATCATGTATAAAAGATAACTTCCTGAATGGGGTAGGGCCACACCTTTTTGACTATTAATCTTTCATTCACATGCATAGAAGATTTACAATATGAAAATGACAGCTAAGTGAAACCATGGATCGTACTTGGATGAAAGCATCGCACATTAGTGCCAGTACTACAGTGGTGTTGAACAATTCCTACAATTTATTACTGTGAATGCACCTTGTCTGCATGGAAATTATTATGTCCATGTTTTAAATGTGTGAATAGCAGACGACAATCAATCGATGACATTAGAACACATCTAATCTGCCACGACATCCTTCCGAGTTACACAAAATGGATATAGCATGGTGAATTGCCAGACATGCCAACAGTCGAGAACATTGTCGAGGTTCATGGTGATGCAATAGATCGTATAGAAGACATGATACGCAATCTTGGAGAAGAGAATTTTCAGCAAGCACATGCACCTGTGTATGACAAATTACAGAGTGATTCAGAGATCCCTTTGTATGAAGATTGCACAACCTTCACACGATTGTTAGTGGTCTTAGCTTTGGTTTACTTGAAGGCAAGATTTGGGTGGAGCAACAAAAGCTTCACAGAATTGCTATCTTTGTTAAAGAAAATGCTTCCAAAAGATAACACTTTGCCGAAAAATCATTACGAGACAAAGAAGATTCTATGTCCTGTGGGAATGGAGTACCAAAAAGTAAATGCATAATGATTGTGTGTTGTACAGAAATGAATTTGCTGATTTGAAGAATTTCCCGACATGTGGGGTATCGCAATACAAACTTAATGACGATGAAGCTAGTCATGATTTGTGCATAAATAATAGTCGTCCAGCAAAAGTGTGTTGGTATCTTCCAATAATTCCAAGGTTTAAGCACTTGTTTGCTAATGCAAACGATGCAAAAAATCTAACTTGGCATGCACATGGCAGGAAAGTTGATGGTCTTCTCCGACATCCAGTCGATTCTCCACAGTGGGCACAATTGATCAGTTGTATGCAAATTTTAGGGACGAGCCAAGGAACCTAAGGCTTGGTCTAGCTTCAGACGGAATGAATCCTTTTGGTAACCTTAGCACTAACCACAGTTCTTGGCCTGTGTTGTTGATGATTTACAACCTCCCTCATTGGTTGTGCATAAAGCGAAAATACATTATGTTGTGTATGATGATATCGGGTCCAAGACAGCCACAAAATGATATAGGCAAGGTTGATGTTTTTGACAGAAATCTGCATGAGACCTTTGTGATGCGTGCCATGATTTTTTGTAACATTAATGACTTTCCAGCATACGGCAATTTGAGTGGATATAGTGTCAAAGGCCACTATGCATGTCTTGTTTGTGAGAAAGAGACATCATTCATCCAACTAAAACATGGCAAGAAGATTGTATATATAAGGCATCAAAGATTTCTGAACCTTTATCACCCATATCGCTGATTGAAAAAAGCTTTTTATGGAAGTCAGGAGAAACAGTGTGTGCCAAAGCCTTTTAAGTGGGCATCAGGTTCACGATCATGTTCAGGACATCCTCACTATCTTCGGTAAGACCCAGAAGAAAGATGGTAATAACAAAAACATTTGGAAGAAAAGGTCAATCTTTTTTATCTTCCATACTAGTCTGATCTTGATGTAAGACATTGTATAGACGTAATGCATGTTGAGAAAAATGTCTGGGATAGTTTAATTGTCACCCTCATTAACATTAAAGGCAAAACCAAGGATAATTTGAAAATTCACCAAGATCTGGTTGAAATGGGTATACGCAACCAATTACATCCAATTATTAAAGGTCGACAAACCTATTTGCCACCAGCATGTCACACATTCTCAACAAAAGAGAAAAAAGCTTTTTGTCAATGTTTACAAAGTATAAAGGTCCCACAAGGATATTCTTCAAATATCAAGAGCCTTGTTTTTGTCACTGATCTCAAATTGGTTGGTTGAAGTCTCATGATTGTTACGTGCTTATGCAACAAATATTGCCTGTAGCGATTCGGGGTATATTGCCTGACAAGGTACGGGTTGCCATAACTCGATTGTGTTTTTTGTTTAATGCTATGAGTAGGAAAGTAATTTGACCTGATACAATTGGATAACTTGGAGAATGAGACAACTATTATCCTTTGTCAATTGGAAATGTTTTTTCCTCCATCATTTTTTGACATAATGGTCCACTTAATTGTTCATCTTGTTAGGGAGATCAGGTTGTGTGGCCCTGTGTTTTTACGTTGGATGTATCCAATTGAGCGATACATGAACGTGTTAAAAGGTTATACTAAAAATCAATACCGACCTAAAGCATCCATTGTTGAAAGGTACGTTGCGGAAGAATGTATTGAGTTTTGTTCTGAATACATTGTTACAGGTAAACTTGTTGGGATCCCAGCAAGTTGTCATGACCAGTCACGTGGAGGAAAGGGTACACAAGGGTTCAATGTTGTAACCGAGACTAGAGACGAGGTTTCACAAGCTCATTTGTATGTTTTGAATAACACGCATGAGGTTGTGCCCTACACAGAAACTCACAAACAAATTGTGGCCTAAGCTCACCCAAAAATGAACATGATGAAGGTTTTGCAACTACATAATAAAACTTTCATTAGCTGGTTTAAGGCAAAAATCTTCAGTGATGACAATGCTTCCTCAACATTACGACTATTTGCTGTTGGACCGAATTTGAATGTACCCACTTGGAAGGGGTTTGATATCAACAACTACTCCTTCTACACTAAGTCGCAAGATGATAAAAGTTGTGTTCAAAATAGTGGGGTTAGTGTTGATGTTGATTCTGAACACTTTTGTGGTGCATCTGATAACAACCCAATTAGAGCGTCAATGCCATACTTTGGCATAATTGAAGACATCTAGGAGCTTGATTACAGTGCATTCCAAGTTCCTATTTTTAAGTGTAAGTGGGTTAATGGAAATACTAGTGTGCATCAAGATCGTCTGGGATTTACATTGGTAGAACTAGATAAGGTCGGGTACAAAGATGAACCTTTCATCATGGCAGAGCAAGCAAAATAGGTGTTTTACATACAAGGTCCGTGTGACTCAAGATATTCAGTGGTTCTACAAGGAAGAACATCAACTATAATTCATCATTTAGGTGATGATGCAGCACTTGATATTTGTGAAATGACTGCTTTCTCGACTAGAATGTCGTCTATAGTTGAAGACAATGATGTTGATGATGAACACGCCAACTGAAATGATCATGATGAATGTTTATGGGAGAACAAGAATATATAACTGCTAGATAAGAAAGTAAAGTATTTATTTTATATAGGTTTTCGAATTATTTGGTTTAACATTAATATGTCTCTAATTTTGCATAGTAAAAGTGATTCAAATAACTGATGTAATATAGTTGTTTTTTTTTTCACAGTGATGGCGACAGCCCCACAGTCCCTTCCACGTTTAGAAGATAATCGTTCTGAGTCGACGTCCAAGAAAAGTAGACAATCGACCTGACTAAGAAGCTTGGTTGTTAGAAACTTTGATCAGCATAGGCCAACGGTTAACATTAATCTTGGAAGTGGGAAGGCATCTGGGCCACACAAAGAAAATTTTCACAGCTATATTGGGGTTGTCGCAAGAGAAAAAATATCAATTGTCCATTCTACTTGGAACGACGTTCCTGAATCGTTGAAGACCCTAATATGGGAGGACATTATGGTAAAAATGAATACTTCATATGTTTGTTACAATAATAATTAAGTGAATAACATTGTATTTCTTTAACTGTTACATTTTGTGTTCACATTGCAGGGAAAATTTGACATCCCAAAAGCAGATAAAGCAAAGAAGGTCATGTCATCAGTTAGCACTAAATGGAGACAATTCAAGTCTTCCTTAACCACTAAGTAGATATATGCTGATGCACAGAGTGAAACTCACCAGCAGCCTTGGTTGAAATATAGTATAGATGCACAAACTTGGGAGGCATTTATTGCTAGTTGGAAAACACCTACTTGGCAGGTAGTTAGTGATTATTTTGATTGTTGGATTAAATTTTGTAACCGTTAAAGGAGTTTTAAGTCAGTCACATGATTATGTTTTCACTTGTTAACAGGGAATAAGGAAAAAGGCACAAGAAATCCAAAAAATGAATGATTGCCCCCACGTACTGTCTCGTGGTGGTTATGAATAGCTTGAGAAGAAGCTTATGGAGGGAAAAAGATGCAATGAATACTGAGCATTCATCAATGGTCGATGCCCCTCTATCTCCAATTCCAAGACATGTCATGTGAAAGATGGCCCACACAAAGAAATATGGCCACATGACATCTAACACCACACAAGAAATATCGGATAAAATTGTGAGCTCAATGAAGCTAGTTTTATTTTTGTTGATCATCCAGTCATACTAAATGAAATGATATTATTGTAACTTCATGGTTGCAGGACTCTTTACAAGAACAGATGACACAAGGTAGCTTTGTTCCTCATGGTCAAAAAGACATATTAAATGTTGCCATTGGACGACCAGAGCAGATAGGGTTCGTGTTGCAGGGATAGGTGTGACCATAAGGCAATACTTTGGACGCACATCACATGCCTTAAGTAGTTCATCTGCATCCATCAACCCCGAATAGTTGGCTTGTATCATCAAAAAATGTAAAGGAAGAATGTAGGGGAGAAGTAGAGGAGGAATATAAAAAAAGTCTCTAGAAATTGAATAAAGAATATGAGGACAAGGTGAATGAAAAAGTGAAGGCAACAATAAAGATTGAGTTAATGCAAATTCCAACCCAACATTCACCACCGATTGACGCAAATATACAAGAATTAGCTGCTCGTGTTAGCACAAAAGGAAGTTGTGCTGAAATAGCAGCCAATGCATTTGGTGAAGATAATGCTACTGCTGGGACAAAATGTATGGGGTTGTACGTTGGTTGTCGTGGGTCGTTGATCCTAGTTACGTTGGGTAAAGTTCACAATGTCCCCTTCATTATTCACAATGTGGATTACGCTGATGATGTCACAAGAGTCAGTGTTGAAACAGTTTATGACGGGGACGCGGAAGTTTCATTTTTGACGTTAGAGATTAAGTATGTGAAAGATACCCTGCGGGCATTCATGGCATGGCCCAAACTATTGATCAAAGCATTATCTCCAAAGGTAGACATTTGTGTTTTACGATAATTACATTGTATATACCAATATTAATTTGTCATCAATTACATGTTGTCATAATATGTCTGATTTGTATTACTAGGATTCACTGAATTCCTCAAAAAAATACCTGAAGCAGTACAAAGGTCCACTAAGGTGTGTGCAGTGGATCCGTTGGATGAATTGATTAAGATCGTATACGATGTTTACCACAGGCCTGTGGAGTTGTCATGGGATGGGTTAAAGTTTGGGATTGCAAATGTAGAAACATCCTTCTTTATAACAGATTCAAATATTAATGAAATTATCGTAGGTGACAAATATTTGAATATTTCTATACTACAGTTGTGGATTATGTAAGTATAGGGGCGTTAAGTGTCATGTTTACTCATTTATGGTAGTCATTACTAATGCGATATATATAAATAACATTTTCACTTTTATCTCAAATGTTAATAATAGGTTTCTGGATCAGTCGAGCACATCGTTGGGTTATGGTTCTGTGTATGGGTTCTTTGAACCTCAAATGATACACAATGCATAGGATAGACGTGCTGACTGTCAACAATACATTCAAACATTGGTCAAGGAATCACATCGACAGTTGTACCTAGGAGCTTATTTGAATCAGTATGTTTGTTTCATATGGTATTAGGACATTTAGTATATGTATATGTGGTTGCTAAGCACGGAAACAATGCAGGGCCCATTGTTTTATGTCCGTCGACCCATATAGTGGTGTGGTTTTGTTCTTTGTGTAAGAAGCCAGACACTCACATAAAAGTTGTCATTAACAAGTCAGTTCTTTTGAAATTTCATATTTGAACATTATCAAGCAAATTAATCCCTGCAAGATAAAGGTCATGCGTTAACCCACATGTATGTTGCATTTGGTAAATTAGTGCACTTAAGACATTGAATACCGGTGTCGATAGTAAATGTATTGTAGCTGGACCACATTGGATTAAAGTCAAGGTTAGTCATTTAATTGAACATCATGTACGTATGTGTATACATTATGTACTATTCCAATTGTGCGATTTAAACATGTTTCTTCCTAAATATAGAGCAATGTTCAAAAATGAGGCTTTGAATGTGGATATTACGTAATGCATTGGATGTGGAACATAGTGAGTGGGGGTTTGAAGAATGAATGAACCAAGGTATATTAACTTGAACCCGTTGCGGTGTTAGTTTTGATTGAAACTGTTTTGGTAAGTGTTTTACATGTAATTGACTGGTTTGTATACCTATTTACTGTTGCAGTGGTTTGGTGATGGTACAACGTTAGACATGGAGGACATAACAACAATAAGGAAAAAATGGGCAGAATGTTTGTTAGAATTTAAAAAACAATCATTGTATGTAGGATATGATGGAGTATGATTTGGATTGACATTATTTGTATGTTAATTGGCTAACTTTGTGACAATTATTTGAGGATTTAAAAAACATATGTGGGAATGTATTTATGTTTATTACCTTTTGTCAACAACAAAGTCCAACATATATATATATATATATATATATATATATATATATATATATATCCATTGTATTTTGTGCGGGAAACGTGGTGACTTTGCAGGTATTTGATTAGGCGGAGCTTGATTGTAATGGTGATGGTACCCCATTTCAATGGATTAAATGGTAGTCAGGTTCAACAAATACATTTTTGAAGTTTTAAAGTTTGTGCAACAATGTAGTATGTTGCATTTTATGCATAGTAAGTAACCATGTACATTTTGTATTATTAATTAGGCAACATTGGTAACATATGTGCTGTCAATATGGAATAATTGTAGGATCACAATTGGTGACATTTGTTCACCTTTTGTTGCTGTTGTTGTTCCCTATAACCTATCATGCTTCTAAGGTAAACTTAATGTTGTACCATAGTTTGGAATTCATGAATGATTGCACCAACATGTATGGCCTAACAAATAGGTTTCTGCTTTAATTCTTGTAAAACCGAGTATTGAAATTAAATGACAAGTATTGAATTAAGTCATTTTGAGTTACCTATTTGTAACTTACATATAATATAAGCTCTTCTATTTATTATTTTATATTTCTCTATGTATGTTGTGATATGTTTTCTCTTAAAAGCCAGAACCTTGTGTGTAGCCTATAGCATAATTCCCATCCCTTAATTAAGGTATGCCTTATCGATCTATGTGTCTTATCATTTTGTTGCTCTGCTATTATGTGTGCCTTTGGCTACGGAAGCTTTGGTGGCAATGAGTTTGTTCATAATTATGTTTTGTAAATTTCCACTTTATTCATGTTAAACTGAAGGAAATATGGAGAATTTTATCTATTTTTTGTCTGATTAGTCTCATTATTAAAATAGATAACAAGTCAACCAAATCCTTATATTCATGTCTACATTATTGACTAAAATTTGTTCGTTTCCATAGTTTTTACATCATATTATATTTTGTCATTTATATCTAGAGTGGTGGATTTTCTGTTGCATCTGATGATACAAAAGTTGCAGTTGTTATTGGCCTATTCAAGGTATACCTATTTAAACTTATACTTCCAAGGAAGAGGGATCATTTTGTGACACATATGATAATTTTTTTGTGATTGATGAGGTTGTAGTTACTAATGACTTGGATTGTTGTCCTAAAAGTTGATGATTTAGGGAGAAGACCTCTGCTGATTGGAGGTGTCAATGGCACTGTAGGAATTCCAACACATTTTAAACTAAAAAATTCTTACTATGCTACAACTTGTCATATGCAAATGGTTATTTAGTTTTGTTTGATTGTTGGAGCTTTACTTCTTTATGTTGGTTGCTACCAGGTAAATGTCTTTTGTACTATGTGTGTCAGCAACCGAGCATAACCTTCATGAGGCAGTGATGTTGTGTTAGAAAGTAATGTTACAAGTTAGGCAATTTCTGCATGCAACCAATCGTCCTCAACAATCACATGCCTTTGACCATTTTTGCCTTCTATTGTTGCACTTCTAGATATAGATTTGAAATTCAAACAAATTTGTTAGGGAATCTTATGTTGAATATTACTTTTTTTTGGGAAGATACGACTTTACTGTTTTCTTACATAAGCTGTGGTTCTATATGATTTTTTGTCCCCTCTGTCTACATCTTGAGTAAATTCATCCTTATGGAAAGGTCTTTGTAGTCAAACTTTTTGTGAGAAATCATGCAATTACTTAAGGACAATATTATGAAATTTTATAAATCATCAATAAAAATTTACAAACATAAAGAAGTTGTGGTGATAGATAGGCAGCGGTTGGATGGTTGGTTATTACTATAAAGCAGTAAGTGTCTCACTACTCCTTACATACATGGTATCTTTACAGGTTATGGTAGACCGCATCATGTAAAAAAGACTACACTACAAGAAAACTTAGAAAAGAAGGGGTCTACTTTGCCATGGCAACATATAACCAATCAAGTTTAGTTGAAATTGTTTCATGTTGGACTGTTTTACCCACTTGTCTCTTTTTTTTTCTTCTTTTCTTATTTTAGTAGCTTAAGGTTTTCTTTTACCCTTTTTTCTATCTTGTTACACTGGTGTGCAAGCAAGTGGTATAGGACAAATAGATAGATAGCCTAGTGAAGTATTTAGGATTTAACATCCAACATGATCATGAATTCATCATACCAACATATTGGTTCCAATTTGAACTACAATCTAGTTAGGTAGTTGCTTTTCTAGCCTTTTTTTTATTATCTATGCAGATTGGTATGTTCTGCTATAGTGGATAGACACCTGAATAGGTTGATTGTATCAAAAAAGAGTTTCATATTTACATGACCCGTACCTGTAGAATCACGTAATTATATACTGCAAGATCCTGAGAGACGAATATAGGACTTTACTGTTTTCTTACATATATGTGATTGTGTTACAATATGGCTGGTCTTAATATAGGCAACGTTGGATATGTTGTTGACGCTACCCATTGGGTTACAAAAACATCCTAGATTATTATTCTCATACACAACATGTGTTTTGGGCTTAGATGGGAATAACTTTATGGGGTTTACCTTGCATATTGTATGGGATATGGCAGTATATACCCATTTTTATAAACATATTTTTTAGCACTGTAATGAGCATCACAAAATAACATCATTTTTTTATTTTATTCTTCGAGTAGTAGATTGAATAAGAGGGCTTTATATATGATGAACAACCACTAACTTCTTTCTTACTACACTATGACATGTATTATTCTTGTTAGTGAAACTTTGTGATTGTTAAAGCTAGAATGGATAATGAAATGCTAATTAATTTTATACCCTTTATAAGCTCGATTGAGATTGATCATATGACCATGACTAATTTTTTTTGTGTATCGATTTCTAATAATTTTATATAGTTATAAAAAATTGAAAAATTTAGGAAAAGGGATTTCTAAGACAGTTTTCAAATGCAAAACCGTCTTAGAATGGTTATGTAATACATTTTTTTTACATAAAAAACAATCTAATAAGGATATAAAAAATTCAAACACATAAACTAAGCTGTCTTAAAATGTGACATTCTAAGACAATTGTTATCCATAACAGTCTTAGTTTCATGTTAAAAAAAAAAATTGAAGACATAAACTAAAATGATTATAGGGTAAGAATCGTCTTAGAATGTCACATTCTAAGACGGTTCTTGCCCATAACCGTCTTAGTTTCATGTAAAAAAAAAGTAAAGACATAAACTAAGACGGTTATAGGCTAAGAACCGTCTTAGAATGTGACATTCTAAAACGGTTGTTATCCATAACTGTCTTAGTTTCATCTTAAAAAAAATTAAAGACAAAAACTAAGACGGATATAGGGTAAGAACCGTCTTAGAATGTGACATTCTAAGACGACTCTTACCCATAACTGTTTTAGTTTCATGAAAACAAAAAAATTTAAGACATAAACTAAAATGGTTATACATTCTAAGACGGTTGTTACCCATAACCATCTTAGTTTCATCTAAAAAAAAATTTAAAGACAAAAAATAAGACAGTTATAGGGTAAGAACCGTCTTAGAATATGAGATTCTAAGACAGTTGTTACCCATACCTGTCTTAGTATCATGTAAAAATAAATAAATTTCAAAGACAAATACAAAGAAGGTTCTAAGCTAAAAACTGTCTTCGAATTGGACTTTCTAAGATGGTTCATCAACCGACGTCGAAAGTGTTACTTTTCAACGACACTCATTACAAAGACGATTGTGGAACCGACATCGATGGGGTAAATAATAGACGTAGAAAGCGCTATTTGTAGTAGCGAAATTTCTGCTTTGCGATCAGGCGTGTGAAATTGCATTGTCATGCCTTGGGAATAATGATGATTTGAAGCCTGGAAGAGACAGTTTCTGAAAACTTGAAGGCTATTATCATTGAGATTACAAGGCTAGGAACTGTGCAATGGCATCTGTTGCTTCATGATCTGGTATCTCTTCACCTATCCATTAATTGCATTGGAGATTCACGTGATTAATGTTCTTCTTCTGAATATGTCAATCTTTAAAGCAGATTTGAGTTACGAATCATTTTTCAGATTATGCAATTCAGAGTGATAGCAGCGAAATTGTTTGGTCCTATTGCTGCATCCATCTCTTATATTCAACTTTGCCTCTTTGGCAAAGTTTCTCATGATTTAAACTGAAAATTCTGCATAAGTGTGCAACTTATGCATTTCTTTGTTGTTGTATTTGGTTAGAGAAAAATGACTAGGCATCTTTTTGCCGAAGATTCGATTTGTGATGGGAATGTGTATTTAGGTTCTCTCTTGTACATTACTTATAACTGTCTCAAGAGTGTTTCCATGTTTTGTAGGACATGTTTTATTCTTTTTCCCAAATTTCTCCACTTTTCTCATTCATGATATAATTTTATTTTTGGTTTCTCTGATGTTATTTACCTGTTTGAAGTTTGTTGATAATTAGAAATTGGTGCTTTTATCTTTTATTCTTCCTCTTCTTTGTATAAAATCATACACTTCTTTGAATGGGTATATGGGGGATATTGTACTTGTTATTCATTCTCCCTGAGTGGCTAGTCGCACGGACATTGATATTTAAACTAGATTTTATATACTTTTCAGAAACTAATTCATTTTTGTGCTTTATGAGTTGTGATTAGTTACTGCTAATGCTATTTCCTCATATCAACTCAGGTGCAGACGACAGAGTACCTAAAAAGGAAAACAACGGAGCGGCAAAAACCGAACTTAATATACACAGAAAAATGATGTCTAGCAAGCATTTCTTTCAGAAATGGAATTAAGAGACAGAACATGCGAAAGTTACGTGAACACCAAAGTCTCCAACAACAGATCAGTGGTGAATTAGATGGATGAATCCAAATTTGAGGTTAAATGTGTTGGAGTTTATGTTTAAACTCCATGGGTTAAAAATAAGAGGTGGGTTGGAAAATGGAATGTGAAAGTGTGCGTGGAAAAATGAGAAATAATTTTTTTGTTATTTTTTGAATAGTCCCACAACTTTTGAATTCCCTCCGTAACTACTCCCAACCGCTCCGATAATGAACGATCGCGTTGGTTCACCACCAACGGTTGCGATGGTTTGCCACCAACAGTCACGATGGTTCGCCGCCAACGGTCGCAATGGTTCGTCGGCAACTCTTCAATATGGTTGTTTGTTGTCTATATATAGACACAGAGGCAATCAGAAAATATGAAAGAAGTTTTTTTTAATCTTCTCACTTACATGCTGCTGCATTTTCATATCACATAAATTCTTCATTCTTTGTGTGTGGTTCCTCAAGCATTCGCTTTGTTCATTTGGGCTGTTGATTGGTAGTGCCACCGATCTTCAAACGTTGATCTGTTCTATCATGGGAGGCAATTGTTCATCAACCTTTGGCATCAATTGGAGGGAAAAAATTGTCTTAAGGAGACAACCTTGTTGGGCTCGGATCCTTTCATCTCTTTACATCTATTTCTATTTCATACTCATCATACAGGTTCCATTTAAATCGTTTTGTGCAGTTGTAGTATATTATATTGTCCCTCTTGACTACTCAGATTCTGACCCTTGTGCAATTGGATGTATTCCAATTCTAAAGTATTAATCATCAATAACAATCTTAAGACAATTTGTTTTGAATCTGGGTTCAGTATATTCTATCTTTCTGTATTATATACTATTTTCTACTCTTTGTACTTTTGAACGATTAATCTGTGTGATTAATCACTATTTCTGTTTGTGTAACAGAAATGACTTCGACAAGTGGAAACTTGGTCAACAACAACAAGCCTCCCTCTATTTCTACTCCTACTGAAAAGCCTGAAAAATTCAATGGGGTTGATTTCAAGCGTTGGCAACAGAAAATGTTGTTCTACTTGACAACCTTGTGTTTGGAACATTTTCTCAAGGAAGATGTGTAATGTCACTAATTAAAATTAATGTAATTTGGGTGATATTTGCATAATTAAGAGGCTTAGTATTAATAAAAGAGGATTAATGAAAGGAGGGGCACTTTGGTCTTTGTTTAGAAGTTAGGGTGTGAATATGAGATTGCTGAACGCACCCCCCTCCTCATGATAAAACTATATCTGACCACACTTCTCTCTTTTCTTCTTCTTCTTCCTACATGTCCATATCCCTCCTTTGCACCCAAGCACATTTCTCTTCACTCCTTGATTGGCGGCTGAAAACACAAATTAAGCAAGAAAGGAAGTTCTTCTCCTTATCCTTTATTGTTGTTGAGTATTGGTTGTGAGCAATTTGAGAAAAAGAGTAGAGCTAGGAGCTGCCCACTTCATTTGGAGTAGCTAGGCAGAATTGGAAGCTATAGAGAGCTTGTTCCACCCTTTAATTTGATTCTTTGAGCTCTAAGGGTGGTACCCTCCTCCTATTTCTCCTTGATTCTTAGAAATCATAAGGTTAGGGTAAGGTTTGATGAGGGTTTGGAGTGAAATTGATAAATGTTGAGTATTGGGAGGTGGGACAGTTTTAATGTATAATTTGGAGTGTGTAGAAGTTGATATAAGTGTTGAAATGGTGTTCCATGCATGAAACATACATACATGTACTTGACAGCAAAGAACGATGATCTGGTCAGCCATGATGTTTTGTACATAACAGGAGCTATCGGTATCCAAATGGTCTAAAAATGGTGCCATTTGAAAGGTAAGAGGTTTAAGTTTGTTCTGGAATTTTGGTACTATTTTTGAGGTTCCTGGCATTAATTGTGCAGAGTTATAACAGGCTGTTATACCCTGTTTTTATCAGATTTTACAGGTGCAAATGGAAACCTTGCAGAAATTATATCTCATTCTAGGATGATCCAAATTGAGTGATTTCAATGGCGATAGAAAGATATGTATGTGTAATTTATACCCAGGTCATTTGGATGAGTATCCTGGTGTTGGCGGGCGTTTGAAAATGGATGGTTGGACTGATATGTTGCTGTCAGCACTGATATAGTGCGTGACAGTTCTAGTATTTTAATTATGACAGAGGCTGTAGTTAATGAAATTGAATGGGACTAGACTTGTTTGAAATATGAGAGATAGATCTATATGCCTCTAAATTCCCTTGATTTTAGGAGCTTCCTACAGGGATTTACGATTTTTCTAAGTGGGTACAAAATCTGCATAATTTTATGCATGAAAATTTTTTTTCCGTGTGTTTTAGTATAATTAAATGCCTTATACAGATAGAATGGTTGTTGATTCATGCTTGTGTGCCTTTGTATAGGCGTGACACCGAGGGTGTCAGTGGCGGAGACCACAGTTCAGGGATAGGACAGCAGAGCACTGTTTTGTCAGGTGAGCTCTAGTTCTTGGGGTTCTTCCCCTCTGAGTTCTACTACACTCCGAGGAAGTGATGGTTGCATACATGATTCATATGCATTGAATTGGATGTTACAGCTTTCCTCATGATAATATGTATACCTATTTTTGTGCTTTGTGTATTGTTGCCTTTCGGATAGATCTTCTGGCCAATTAGATAGATATGGACCTCCCTAGGAGTAGAGCGCAACTCCTAGTCGGTTTGCTCATGTAAAGGGTGTATGATCCCTTAAGACCATAGATAGGTGATTCCGTTGCGGTTGAAGCCTATTCTCGGAGGTTCCATATTTGTGCATCCATGTGTAAAGGGGTAGCTCTCGATGGGATGGCACAGGTGTGAGTTCCAGTCTCACACTGGGGATTGAGAATCCCGATGCTGATGATGATGCATCTTTGGTGGGCGTAGTACCGCAGATATACAGTAGAGCTAGAGAATGTCTATGTGTTGTTGTGAGGACCAGGAGGCCTGTTGTTGTGATGCCTTTGATGATATGCTATCATGGAAGTGAGCCAGAGGGAGGAGAAGCCTCTAAGAACCCTGAGCTTACTGAGATTGTATCTCACCCCTGTTGGGGATCTTATTTTTGCAGGTGATGCATCTGGCAGAGATGATGGGTCCCAGGGCGGAAGGCCCTAATAAGGACAGACACTATATAGCTACGTGGGCAGTACTTTGAGAGTATTGTGGCTCACTGCTTTATGTATATGATGTTATTTTGTACCCTACGAGGGAAGATGTGCGTACGCATATATTTTGGATCCTGTATGGATTGTGATTTACAGACGTTGTATATTTTATACCCTCTTATGAGGATGTGATCTGTGAGATCATGGCACAAAGTGCCTATTCTTTTGTATAGCCACAGTGATTGTTTTGACGATGTATATATATATATATATATATATATGTGTGTGTGTGTGTGTGTGTGTGTGTATGTGTGTGTGTGTGTGTGTGTGTGTGTGTGGCTTCTGATTCTCCTGATATATCTGTATGGACATTATTGTTTTACCTGTCATTCTTTATGATATCTGGATCGTAAGGGCTAGTTGTGGTGTCTTGGCATTCATATATGTAATTGTGGATACTTACCATACATGATGAATAAAAAATATGGTTTTGAAAACGCTTCCGTTGGTTTTAATTAATTGATTTTAAATTAATTATCGCGCTGATCTGATTAAATATCTGTTAATACCCCGGATGCATACAAGGTGTTACAAGATGCTCCGAAGTTGGAAGAAGGAGATGAACATGATAAAGAGAAGGTTGTTGCGGTTGATGCATGGAAGCACTTGAAAATACAATGAATATCTAATCTAATAAACCAAGAGGGGAGGGGTGAATTGGTTTTTAAAACTTTTTAACTTTTCTTGAAATTCAAACTCAGCGGAAGATAAACAATGGATCGTATCTTTAAACCAAACACTATTAATAAGCAATTTTCTCTTTTCCAATCACTTAACTCTTGTGCTGAAACAAAATCTGAATTGATTCACAAACCAATACCACAAGCAATTGAATGTAATGTAAAACAAAACACAATTACACACAAATTTATACTGGTTCACCTCTAACCATTTGAGGCTACATCCAGTTGTCTTCTAATCTAAACCAGATTAGAGTTCCACTAACAATATTCAATTCTTTACAAGCAATCAGCCAAGTCTCTTTCACCCACCCTAGGCAAAATTCTAAATCTAATCCCAAGATTTATCTAAAGACTTAGAACCTGAGCACACCACTCAGTTCTACCCACTAGAAACCCTATCTAGTTATGCTTTAAAGAATTCTAACTTGTTACATGGACAATTACAACACAAACAGTAAAATACAGAATTAAAATTCACAAAGAGTTAAGCATAAGGTTCAAGAAGGATATCACCTAAACTTCCTTTTGCAGCTGAAAGGATTTCAAACAAAATTGATAACCTGGTGAAGAATGCAATGCCTTCTTGAATGATCTTGAAACAAACTAATGCATGAATGATCACTAATCACTTTCTTCTTCTATGCAATCTTCATGTTTTTCACTTCTAAGAACAACAAGACTTAAAAGACTCTGTAAAAACTCTTTTATCACTCAGAGAACAATAATACTTTTGTATGAAATGAGTGCTTTCGAAATCTGTCTCATAAAGTCAGAGTCACTGTATGCCTATTTATAAAAAAACAGATATAACAGACTGTAATCGATTAATTCGATAAAGTAATTGATTATTTTAATGCAGGTAATCGATTAAAACGACTATTTAATCGATTAAAGTGTTCTTAGTAATTCTGGAAATCTTGAAAGAACATAATAATCGATTATCTCATCTCGTAATCGATTATTTCAGAACACCAGTGAAAAAACACAAGCAGAGGTAATCGATTAAATCCCTTTTAATCGATTATTACAGTGGAGTGCAGTTTTCTCTCTAGCACAATTTAATTGATTACGATTAACTGGTAATCGATTAAATCACCTTATATACTACACAGGTTTATGCAGAATGCTTATGTAATCGATTATTTACCTATGTAATCGATTATTGCAGTCTTTAAACATTTTATGCATGTTTAAAACACATCAATGTATTTCTAATCAAATGCATATGTTATTATTTTATACCTAAGCATGAATGCATGTTGGATTGATTTTATTAGTAGCTGCAAAGGGTTATTTAGGTTATTCCTTTTAATGAACCAAGCTTTTACAGACAAAATGAAAATTACAAAGCATGAATCAAATATCAAAACTTTTCTTCTTCAGATTCTTCAATCACTTGAATATAACAGCACTTTGATTTCCTATGCAGAAACTACATCCTCAATGGTCTAGACAATTCCTTGTATAATGTGTATAGCACTTTCAAAACCAGTAAGGAACTGTGGGACAGTCTAGACAAGAAATACAAAACAGAAGATGCTGGCTTGAATAAATTCATTGTTGGCAGATTTCTGGACTTCAAGATGGAAAACTCTAAGAATGTGATGAGTCAAGTGGAGGAACTTCAAGTGTTAGTGCATGAAATTCATGCTGAGGGGATGACCCTGAGTGAATCATTTCAGGTTGTTGTGGTTATTGAAAAATTACCACCATCCTGGAAGGATTTCAAGAACTATCTCAAGCATAAGTGCAAGGAGATGACACTTGAAGATCTGATAATGAGGTTGAGGATAGAAGCAGACAACAAAGTTGCTGAAAAGAAATTTGGCAACAATCCTATGGTCTCTAGGGCTAATGTTGAAGAGGATCAAAATCCAAGAAGCGGAAATATTCCAATCATGGAAATGCTAAACAAGGCAAAGGTAAAGGCAAAAAGTTCAAAGGCAATTGCTACAATTGCGGTAATCTTGGCCACCGTGCAAAGGATTGCAAAAAGTCACAAAAATCCAAAAAGAAGAAAACCACTCAAGCCAACTTGATTGATACCGCTTGTGGATAAGTTGAAAATCTCAACTTAGCAGCGATGGTGTTGGAGTGTAACCTTGTAGGGACACTAAGGAGTGGTGGGTACTAGGCATGTCTGTTCATCCAAGTGGATGTTTTCTTCCTACACCCCTATGAAGAATGATGAGAAACTATATATGGGTAACTCTTCTGCTTTAAAAGTTGAAGGTATTGGAAAGATGGCTTTAAAGATGACTTCTAGCAAGGTTGTGACACTTAATGATGTGCTTCATGTGCCTGATATTTGCAAGAACTTAGTGTCTGGATCCCTTTTAAGCAAGAATGGCTTTAAACTTGTATTTGTTTCTGATAAGTTTGTACTTACTAAGAATGATGTGTATGTAGGAAAAGGATACCTTAGTGAAGGCCTTTTCAAGATGAATGTAATGACTGTAACCAATGGTGGTGTTAGTACTAATAATAATGTTACTTCTGTTTACTTGCTTGAGTCTTCTAATTTATGGCATCAAAGATTAGGACATGTTAATTTTAAATCAATTAAAAGTTTAGTTAATTTAGATTTATTGCCTAAAGTTGAATGTTCTAATACTAAATGTCAAGTATGTGTTGAATCAAAAGTTTCAAAATTACCTTTTTCTTCTGTTGATAGATCAACTGAACTGTTAGATTTAATACATACTGATATATGTGATATGAAATCTATACCGTCTAGGGGTAATAAGAAATATTTAATTACTTTTATTGATGATTGCAGTAGATACTGTTATGTTTATTTACTTAATAGTAAGGATGAAGCACTTGTGGCTTTTAGACAATATAGAAATGAAGTTGAAAATCAACTTAACAAGAAAATTAAGGCTATAAGGAGCAATCGTGGGGGGAGAATATGATGGCCCCTTCGAGGAATTCTATATAGAGTCTGGCATTATACATTAGACGACTGATCCTTATGCACTGCAATCAAATGGGATTGCAGAAAGGAAAAATCGGACATTAAAAGAAATGATGAACGCTATGTTAATCACGTCTGGTTTACCACAGAACTTGTGGGGGGAAGCCATTTTAACGGCGAACTATATTATTAATAGAGTCCCTCACAAGAAGACAAAGAGCATATCATACGAAGTATGGAAAGGAAAGCAACCATCCTTGAAATACTTGAAAGTGTAGGGGTGCTTGGCTAAGGTCGCGATTCCTAAACCCAAAAGGTTGAAGATCATACCTAAAATCGTGGATTGTGTATTCATTGGTTATGCACTTAATAGTAGTGCTAGTCGGTTTTTTGTTTATAAATCAAATGTCTCAGATATACATGTTAATACAAATATTGAATCAAGGGACGCTAGGTTTTTTTAGGATATATTTTCGTATAAAAAGGTATATGAACCAAGTGGTAATGACAATGATAATGTTGTGAGACCTCGGGAGACTACAACTAGTGTTGATCCTGTAGAGGATGAACCTAGACGTAGTAAGAGGCAAAGGACCACCACATCCTTTGGACCTGATTTTCTAACATATCTGTTAGAAAATAAGCCTCAGACGTATAAAGAAGTTGTAACGTCCCCAGAGGCACCATTCTGGGAAGAGGCTATCAATAGTGATGTTTTGTCCTTTGGACAGAGATGTCCAGCCATGTGACTGGTATGTTAATGTTGGATTTGTTTGCCCTCTCTCAAGTACCTATGGGAGAGGTACCCTAGAGATCAACGGATCACTGTGCACAATAATATAAACAACATAATCAAGGTGTGGGGTGTGTGCATATTGACAGCTAAAAGAGAGAGGGTTTTGAATGTGCTCACCTTTTAGGTTTAATCCCATATTTATAGAGATTACCTCTAGGGTTTGTTGCTGTCATATCTAGATTAGAATCAGTAGTTGAGATCCTCTTGGATACTATTGAGATTTTGACTTAGACTGTTTCATCTTAGCTGTTAGCCCTTCTTAGGCTTTCTATAATATGTGTCTTTGTCAGGTCCGTAACAATTGCCCCTCAGCCCGGTAATCTGGTAGTCCAGGTTGCCGGGGTGTATATTATATTGAACTTCCTGTGCATCACATTTGCCTAAATTTTTAGGCTTTTTACTTTACTAACTCAGATATATTCTCGAATTTTTCAAACCAAAATAGGTTTATTTTATTTATGAATTCAGACAAATTCTAGAGTTCTATCCATTGAACTCTGATTCACTTCGAAAAATCATATTTTTATCCTAGTTTCAATGAATTTCAGATTCACTTGAATTCTAACTATGAATTGCCCCCAGACATTAAAGCCGAGTTGAATTCTGACCATGAATTTTTATTCCTTCTTGTGATTGTCAAATATCCGGGTTTCGGGGTTTATCTGTTTCAACGACAGGTTTCTCCCCTAACCCGGATTATTATAAGAAAAGACACACCTTTTGATTTTTGATAAATGAACTCAAACACTTTTAGAGTTCTATTCAATGAAATCGGACATAATTCCGAAATTCATTTTCACATTAACATATGAACTCAAACACTTTTTAGAATTCTATTCAATGACTTGGCCAAAACCAAAAATATCTTACGTAGAGCCTGCTTGAATATTCATCTGGTATTAAAAACCATGTATTATATTATGTGAAGGTTTCATCTAAATCTCCACATTACCTTCCAGCTCATACGATCGGAATTCAATCTGGACCAAGGGCAATCTGTCACATGTTCAAACTCAGTTTTTAACCAAGATCTTAAACATTTCAACCTAATCAGGGTCATCATGACGGTTCACCTTCTTAGCCCAGAATAAAACTTTGATGCATCATATCCATGAAGGTTTATTTTTCTACCCCCATTTTATCTAAACCCGGATTTAAATATCTCAGTTTCAGATTTTTAATTTGGCATTGCCTAAGTTTCATTAGCTGAAGGTTTTAACCAGTTCAGGTTTTACCCTTAAGCAATCACTTCTTGAGTTTTTAACCCTTTCTTTGGACAGAGATGTCCAGCCATGTGACTGGTATGTTAATGGATCTGTTTGCCCTCTCTCAAGTACCTATGGGAGAGATATCCCAAAGATCAACGGATCATTGTGCACAATAATATGAACGACATAATCAAGGTGTGGGGTGTGTGCACAGTGACAGCTAAAAGAGAAAGGATTTTGAATGTGCTCACCTTGTAGGTTTAACCCCTTATTTATAGATATTACCTCTAGGGTTTGTTGCTGTCATATCTAGATTAGAGTAAGTAGTTGAGATCCTCTTGGATACTGTTGAGATTCTGACTTAGACTGTTTACTCTTAGTTGTTAGCTCTTCTTGGGTCTTCTATAATATGTGCCTTTGTCAGGTCCGTAACAAGTGAAATTGAATCCATCCTATCGAACCACACTTGGGAATTAGCAGACCTTCCTCCTGGAACTAAGCCTCTAGGAAGTAAATGGGTCTTCAAAAGGAAGATGAAGGCAGATGGCACTATTGATAAATATAAAGCTAGGCTTGTAGTCATAGGTTATAGGCAACGCGAAGGCCTCGAATGCTTCGATACCTATTCACCTATTACAAGGATTACGTCCTTTAGGATGTTAGTCGCACTAGCAACATTGAATGGGTTAGAACTACATCATATGGATGTTAAGATAGCTTTCTTAAATGAAGACCTAGAAAAAGAGATCTATTTGGAACAACTTGAAGGGTTTGTTGTTCTAGGACAAGAACGAAAAGTTTGTCGCTTAATTAAATCCCTTTACGGGTTAAAGCAAGCTCCAAAACAATGGCATGCGAAGTTTGATAAAGTTATGTTATTGAACGGTTTTAGTATTAATGAATGTGACAAGTGTGTCTATATTCAGAATATTGAGAAAGGGTTTGCCATAGTCTGTTTTTATGTAGACAACATATTGATAATGGGTAGTAATAATCAAATGATTAAAGCTACTAAGCAATTGCCTGCCAGCAAATTTGACATGAAAGATTTGGGAAGAGCAAATGTTATTTTGGGTATCAAAATCCATAGGACATCAAGAGGGTTGGCTTTATCACAGGCTCATTATATTGCTAAAATTCTTGAAAAATTCAAGAGTTTAAATATAACTCATGTGAAGAACCCCAGAGACTCTAGTCTTCAACTATCGAAGAATACTGGTAAAGCTAAAGCACAAAAGGAGTATGCTCAAGTAGTAGGCAATCTTATGTATGTTATGAACTGCACTAGACCTGATATTGCTTATGCAGTGAGCATGTTGAGTCGCTTTACGAGTAATCCAAACGTGTAGCATTGGAAAGCTATGGTAAGAGTTTTAGGATACCTAAAGCACACTCAAAACTTTGGTTTGCATTACGAGAAGTATCCTACAATTATTGAAGGATATTGTGATGCAAACTAGATCACATGTTCTAATGACACTAAATCCACTAGCGGATATGTGTTCACCCTTGGTGGGGGTGCTGTATCTTGGAAATCGTCCAAGCAGACTTGCATTGCAAGATCAACTATGGAATTAGAATTTATCGCTTTAGATAAAGCTAGTGAAGAAGCCGAATGGATTCATAATTTTGTTGAGGATGTTCCCAATTGGCCAAAACCAGTACCAGCTGTAGGCATACATTTTGATAGCCAAGCTGCCATTGGAAGGGCCAGGAACGTCATGTATAATGGCAAGTCTAGACATATACGTCGTAGGCATGATACCATAAGACAACTACTCTCGAATGGAATAATCTCAATAGACTATGTAAAGTCTAAAGGGAACATAGCGGATCCATTAACTAAAGGGATTCCTAGAGAGTTAGTTGAAAATTTGTCGAAAGGAATGGGTTTAAGGCCTATCAATTGTTGATCATCGCGGTAACTCTACCTTGATGAGTGGAGATCCCACGAACTAGGTTCAAAGAGACAAATAAGTCATGATCGACTGTTAAACACTGTGGAGTTTTAAACTCATACTCATTTCTATTACAAGACAGTGTATATGAAGGTAAGCATAACGACTTTTAATGGTTTCTTAATTTGATGTGTTCAGATGATGTATGTGGAGGTATATCACAAGAAACCACCTATGTGAGTGTGAAGTGAGGGCCGCTTCAATGAGAACTTAAAAAAGCCGATTCTCTACCACACTCACAGAACCAGGTAGGTGTCCACGGCCAAAATGGACACAACAATGAGGACCAGCCATGCAAGGGAAGCAATTGTGTGTCTCCTATTGTCTTCGTATACACAATAAAGGTCGACGATTCAAGGCATCACGACCACTGATTGACCTAGTATACCCGATAGGTTTACACTAGAGAAGGTTCAAAGGTAACCCCTACCTATCTCAATGCAATTGTTTCTCGTCGAGGAATCACACTTGCATACATATTCATATGCATTTAGTCATGTTGAATTGATCTCTTATTCATGTGGGGGATTGTTGGAGTTTATGTTTAAACTCCATGGGTTATGAATAAGAAGTGGGTTGGAAAAAAATTAGGAAAAGGGAATGTGAAAGTGTGCGTGGAAAAATGAGAAATAATTTTTTTGTTATTTTTTGAATAGTTCCACAACTTTTGAATTCCCTCCGTAACTACTCCAAACCGCTCCGATAACGAATGGTCACGTTGGTTCACCGCCAACGATCACGATGGTTCGCCGCCAACGGTCGCGGTGGTTCGCCGACAACTCTTCAATATGGTTGTTTGTTGTCTATATATAGACACAGAGGCAATCAGAAAACATGAAAGAAGTTTTTTTTAATCTTCTCGCTTACATGCTGCTACATTTTGATATCACATAAATTCGTCATTCTTTGTGTGTGGTTCCTCAAGCATTCGCTTTGTTCGTTTGAGCTGTTGATTGGTAGTGCCACCGATCTTCAGACGTTGATTCGTTCTATTCTGGGAGGCAATTGTTCATCAACCTTTGGCATCAATTGAAGGGAACAAATTATCTTAAGGAGACAACCTTGTTGGGCTTGGATCCTTTCATCTCTTTGCATCTATTTCTGTTTCATACTCATCATACAGGTTTTGTTTAAATCGTTTTGTGCAGTTGTAGTATATTATATTGTCTCTTTTGACTACTCAGATTCTGACCCTTGTGCAATTGGATGTATTCCAATTCTAAAATATTAATCATCAATAACAAAATGATCAATTTAATTGTGACTTCTTTCCAATGAACTAATTCATTATTGTTTAAGCATTGTGAAGTTTTTAAATTTCAGTCTTTTTTCCATTTGAGTATTAATCCTTGATTAGTTTCTGGTGTTTTTAGTTTTTACACATTGAAAGAGCAAGTTGTTAATTTACGCCATATAATATTTGGTAAGTTAACAAAGGCAGTAGTGCAGTACTATATGATTATATACCGTCTGTGCGCAGCTATTTAATTTGCAAATCTGAATTTCTTTTTCCTAATAAACTAATATTCTTTTTGTGTGATCAGTCGAAGCCTATAGGGCAGATTGCAAGCTCCTCTTCAAATTTTGTTTCATACGCTATCCGCACTCTGACTAGTATACTCGTGTGTTTGGCTGGTGATACCTACGTGGATTCTCCATTCTATAGGAATTATGATGTCAGTTGATTCGTTAACTTTAATAGTTTAACAAGATAAACCAAAGAACGAAAAAAATGGTTAAACCAGCCCCTAGTAATAAACTAATACTCGAGCAATGGTGGGAAGTGGTTGTGCTGGGCTAGATGTTATAAGGTATGAGCCTAACCTGTATTATAAATCAAAGGTTGTGACTTTTATTTCCTGCACATCCAAGTTGCTTTCCTGCATTTTTGTGGAATTTTTTTTTTTTAAACTTCCGGATTGATCAATCCGAAAATCAAAATCTGTAATAAAAAAATTGTGTAGGAGACAACTTGAAAGTGAGAAACAAGAACCATCAAAGGTTCGAGACTAGTTTGTTCACTTGGAGGAGCTTGTTCCGTTTACTTGATGTTGGTCATGTTTTAAGAATTGATTTATAACCTTTTTGAAAGTTTCATCTTGTTGAAAAACGGAAAATTTATTTTAAGTCTATTTTTTTATCATTTAAAAGTCTAATTTATAATAAAATCTATTAAATGAGATTTCAAAAATACTTCTAAATAACCTAATGAGTTTATCTTATATGTAGATTAGTAAGTTTTAAGTTCTTAAATAAACTAATATAATTTCAAATTATATATCATAGTAGAAATTTAAAATGTTATTATATCATAGTAACAATTATTTTTAAGATGTATCAAGTTTATATGAACTACACCTGATTTAGCGCCCGTTGGTAGTTATATAATAAATTTGAGTCTTTATTTTTAAGTGAGATCGTTTTCTCTTATTACTTAAAAATTAATTATTGACATCGTCGAATAATATACTAAATATTTGATTTGCTTGATTGACTAACTTTGTAAAAAGAATTTGCAAAAAACATCTGTCTAAACAGGTTAGTGGTATTAATTTGTATCCGACATTATTCCATGGCATACTTCACGTGGCTTGCATGTCTAATTTTTTAAAAGAAAATAATAAAAACTTGAGTGGAATTTTCAAAGTTTTAACACCCCCGTCCGTGAACGTCATATTTAAACATGTTGCTGAAATCTTATCATTTTGTATATAATTTCACAAT
>CM023951.1:20015240-20051917 GCA_013407115.1 Glycine latifolia | reverse complement strand
TATATATATATATATATATATATATATATATATATATATATATATATATAATTCATCTCACAACCCAAAAATTTTATATATGCAAATAGTTTTTTCGTGGAACTTTTTAAGGACCCGCGTATATTTGATCAATAGTTATGTTATTTATGTTAAAAATGTTCATCATTAATGTCACTGTCGTATTCTAATATTACTCTCATTGTCTCATTTCTTATTTCCTTTATTTTTTTTCTTTTCTTATCATCTAAATATATTCAAAATGGGGGTGGAAGTCGATAATTATTCAAAATAAAAATTAAGGCGGCCCTGCAGGCAACAGATCATGATCATGTGCTTCGTAATTATTATTATTATAATTTACAAACATATGCTTTGCGTAGAGTTGGTCATATCAAACAAGCATGTTGAAAATTGACGATGATGATCGCATTGAGAACTGAACTCCATTTGCTCATGCAGATATATGAATTGAATTTTGAGGCCAGTTTGCCACTCAATGCCACAGCTAGCAAATTTTCTGTCTTGCTTAATTTGTCAAACCTTATACTTCTAATTTCTCCAACTTCTCCGCTGGTGTCTAAAACTCAGGCCAGATTTACTTGACTTTGAGACAAAAAAAATGTTTAACATTTCTTTATTGAAAGACTGAATTTGTATATTTTATCTTTTAAATTGATGTATATGAGTTAATTTTGAGTTAATTATTCCATCATTAATTCAATATTATCTATGAATAGTAAGGTTATTAAACTCGCGATTTTACGTAAACTTGTGAAGGTCCCATAAATTTGACTCGTAGAATCGACTTCTAAACTCATAAGAGTTTTTTACTCAATATAAAAAATATATATTAATATTCTTATATATAAAATGATAACTAAATATTTGAATCCTAAAATAAATCAAAATAACAAACTTTAATAATATTTCAATAAATTAATATAGTTCATACTCAATCAAACATAAATTCATACAATACAAAACATAAGTTCTTAAAGTAAAAGCATTTAAAAAACATACAAATAGTTCAAATGTTCATCAATCGTTTAATTAAATCATCTCCAATATCACCATCACTACCATCATCTTCATCTTCATTATCTTCAAGCTCTATCTCGGTTGAGAAGTGATCTTCAACATTATCATTCAAAAACTAAATTGTCAATATCAAATACATCCAAAGTTGGATCACTTAAACTTCCTCCAACCAAGTTGCTTCCACAATTACTTTCACCTAGAGGTTGCTCAATTTAGACATTGTCTTCATCAAAAATATCATCTCCTTCTTCTTTTATCCACTCATCATCATATTTCATATTTTCAAATGGAAGATCGAGCAACTACTTTTCTCATTTGTCTATTTTTCAGCTTGAAGTCGTACATCACATAAACTAAGTAATTCATCTTCTTTTGATGCAAGCGGTTTCTCCTCTTTGTATGAACCTATAAATAACATAAAAAATTGAATTTCATAACTTACTCCGAGTTTAGTCCGATTCTACCGAGTTTACTTCGATTTTACTAAGTTTACTGTCGATTCTACTCAACTTGCGATTTTACTCACGATTTAACTCGTGGAGGCACAATCGTAAAATCATACAATTTTACGAGTTAAATCACGATTTTGATAACCATGATGGATAGAGTATACAAGTTGGAGGCTTTTACCTTAATTTTCTAGGATTGAGTTAGACTTATAATCCATAATTCATGACCTATTCTAAATCTATTTAATGGGTTAGTCACTATACAAGTGTTAGGTGTGGGGATCCTCAATGGGAATCCTCACCTTACAAGTCAATTTATTACTCCTTTTATTTCCATATATAAGACTCAATTACATAATTTATCAAAATTAAGAAAAATGATTAATTTAGTTGATAACAATAAATTTGTCTTAAATTTATCATTTTTTTTCAAAAATATCATTGACATTAATACTCTCATCTGACCTTCTAATTATTTATCAATATATTTCTCTTCTTTTAATCAGAGATCTAGTCTAAAAATAATTAATGCAAGAAATATTATATATTGGATCTTATAAAAAAGAACAAATATCATTTTAAACTTAACAAAGAGAATGAATATTGATATTATCTCTAATTTATATGGAACTTGAGTATTTTTAAATAATTCTTCCAAATGAATTTCAATGACTCAAATTAAGATGACTTTGGAACACTTTGGCAGCCAATTTAGCTACTTTTTTTTGTTCTTATTTATAAGATTCAAGTTTAAAATAATATTTATTTCTTTTTTATAAGAATCAATCTATAATATTGTTTGAATTAATTATTTTCAGACTAAAAATATCACTCATTAAAAGAAAAAAATAATATATTCATAAATCATTAGAAGAGAAAGAAGTATTAATGACAAAAATAATTTTTAAAAAGGTTACAAAAATAATTTTTAAAAAGGTTAAAATTTAAGACAATATCAATTAAATTAATTGTTTTTTCTTCATCTTAATGAATTAGATAATTAGATGGTATATAAAGCAACACAAGGAGTAATTTCATAGTCACTTTCACTGTTCTAGATTTTGAAGACCAGGCTTGTTTCAAGAATCGAATCTTCCATATCACCAAGGCAAGGCAGGGAGGGCCATTAATTGCTCTGCGTTGGAGCTTGCATGTCACATTTTTCTTCAAGAATAGTGAGAGATGTTTGTTTTCCTTCTATTCATTAATAACATCAACCTACGCGCGCAACCAATATGAATAAAAGATTATAATACTTCAGTTGATGGTTTTATGTTTCTTTATATTCCCTTTTCACAACTTTCAAGAGTTTGGCTGTTTTGAAAGTTGAAAAGCAGTAAGTGATAGAATTAACCATTAAGAAATTCAACACACATGGCCCCATCATGTCTATTATTTCACCCTAGCAATAGTAAATTATAGAAGAATCACCCAAATTAAGAACAAAACATAAACTTGATCTATAAGAGAAAGGCATATGCAAATATTGACTGAAACAAAGGAAATTGAGTATGCTCCTGGGAACAGAAGATAGGAATCATGTGGAGAGCATTTAATGCAAACAAAAGGAATAGGTGTAGGGTTTCACAGCTAGGTACAGTTTTAATTTCAACCTCTCTTGAAATGGGATTTTCCTTTTAAAAAATTCATAAGGCCTTGCTCTATGTCGGATCAATGCCATAAATTAATTTAATCAAATGGGTTGTTTTCATCTATCAATTATATTGTCATAAGTACGTACTGATAAGGAGATGAGTAATGCAACATGGCCACGCTTGCATGGTTTGCAACAACGACTATGCAACAATTAATTATGTTTCTGCTATCGCGAATATACAACTCATCCCTTTGTTCATGAAGATGATTTATATATATATCATGCGCTACTATTAAAGATAGTTTACCTTTGGAAACAATTAGTGGACCCCTGCCCTTTCTGTTCACATTGTTGTGACCGATCAAAGTTTAACGTAGGGAGCATTTGTTTCAAGTTATAATGTTGCATTCTCAGAAATCACATGTCAACATGAGTAGTACTATTTCCATGAGATTTGGATTTTGTGGTGTCGAATTTGATAATGACATTCATACGTATAGATTAGAAGAGGTTTTTGTTTTAACGTTATGGTGAAACTAAACATACGTAAGTTAACGCATAACTTTACTTGTAGTTATATATTCACTAAACAATTAGTGGAAAAAATTAATGAGAAATACTAGTAGGTACGAGATGATCGAATTGCACGAAGTTAAATATGAACTATTTTTTAATTAAGCATATTTTCCGTCAAACTTTCTTTCTTTTAATTTTTTATTTATTATTTAAGCAATTATATGGAACAATGCTTTTTCCTATGAAATTTCAACAGTAATATTCTGTACCATATAGCAATGCTCTAAATCAATATGCCACCGACAAATGATGTCTTTGTCAAGACTTCTAGAGTCCCATGTGTATGTGTGAATCGTTTCTTGGTTAATCTCCTAATTACAATGATTTAATTTTAAAACTTCTACGGCCTAACTCGATCATGGTTGAACGTTATCGGAAGAATAATATTTTTATTTTTCATTTTTTTGACAAAATTTATTTATTTGTCATTTTTAAACATTTATAACATATTTTATACTAAAGAAAGAAAAAAAGAAGAAAAAACAGAGAAAAATTAAATATGAGATACAATTAATAGATAATGTAATGAAGAGAAATGGAGAAAAAAAGTATATAAAATATTATAAGGAATTTAGTGTAAATAACATTACTCTTTTGCGAATATAATTAATACGATCATTAATTAAGGTTCTTATGTCGTAAAAGATAAAATATGATAAGTGTATAATGTCTTTCTGAGGACTGTTTCTATTTTATGTGAATTGAGGTTTTGAATTTGGTCTTAATGTCTTCCCATGACTGACCCTTTAGGTTCTTTTTTTAAGAGAACCCTTTAGGTGATTACTTAGTAATTTAAATTTGTAATTTAGAAATTTTGGTTTAAACTATTTTAATTCAAAATCGTACAATTCTTTAGCCTAGGAATAAAGTTAGATTTGATGCATTTATTTATAATTTCCTAAACCTAATGCTTATGACTAATTTTGTTTTCCTATGCAATTAGGGTCCATAATTAGGATAAAGGATATTTTTTTGAAGGCGTTGGGATAAAGGATTTATCTATCAATTAAGGAATTGGGGATAGACTATATTAGAATAATCAGATGTAGTCAATCACACAGTAAAAAAAAAAAAGGATTTAGAAGAGAAAAATATTACATTAGGGAAGAATTAAAGGGATTTGTATACCTACCCAATTTTTTATATATAATTGTTCATCTGTGTTTGTTTCTTTTTCATTATAATAAAAATTTAAAAATCTAAAATAACCATTCTCTCTTATTTTTTGAATTAAAATAGTAATTAAACTGATTGAATAATGTTAAACCATAATCCTGATGGACACTATACTTTGATTTAATTTTTGTATTACTTGTACGCCTAATACACTTGTTGATGTTCTGTTCAAGATAAATAGGACATGTCCAACAAGATTGCTGGATAATTAATATGGGATCAGACTCTCTCTTTCTCTGAAGATGCTTATGGTGTAGAAACACCTCAAGGAAGAAGATCACTTCAGAATGAATACACAACACAAGTGGTGTGCAGTATGTGCTCTGTGTGAATGGAAAGAAGAGAGTCAGAATGTGTGTCCCTTTCTTCATGGAGGATACTCTATTTATAGGATACTGACCTGAACCCTAATGAAGTGGTGGTTTAAGGCCCATGATCTTTGGTCGGGATCTTCGGTTATTTGAATAACTGAGTAGCAGTGGTTGTTATATCTTTCTGTTGTGATATTTGTTGTACCCTTAACGGTTAAGGTATTGTTTTGTTGGGAATAGCTAACTTGGCCTTAATGGGCCTTTTTCCTAATTGGGCCTATCCGTAACAGATGCCCCCCCAGCCCGGTTATCGAGCACTCTGGATGACCGGGATGTATTGCTGAATAGGCTCGTCCTTCGTTCGACAGTTCCATGCCGGAATGACTAGCCCGGTCTAGAATATTCATCGAGGAGTCCTTGTTCTTGTCGGACCGTATTTTGTCTCCTTTCCAGCAATAACTATCTAGTTGCGCCCATCGAAAAGTGAAGCATTTTCGTCTTTGGAAATGCCACATATCCCGATCATTTAATGCTCTGTCCTTTCTTAGCACGCTTCAATCATTTCCTCCCTAGCAAAATGACGCTTTTACCCCGCGTGTCTTTTCACATCCGCCCGTTACCTACTCCAATCGTTTCGTATTTGGCGATTATTTTCCTTTCTGGCCTTATATGCATTTTCTTCTTTTCTCTTCTTTGTGCCTTCTTCCATTTCTTTGCATTCTCAAAACCCTGTGCTTCTTGTGCTCTCGTCTTCGCTTTCATTCCTGCTACCCACATTTCCTCAATTTTCCTTCTTCATTCCAGGTATTTTGCACTTCTTCCTTCGCATTTGTTTTGCATTACGCCTATTGCGATTTATTTTGATTTTCCTCTACTGCTCCTGATTTATGTGTTCTTGAATCCTTCTTGTCCTTCATCTAGTTCTACTTTTTCCTTTCTTCTTTCTTCATTTTGTGCACTGAACTTCGTTTTAGCCTCCTAACCATGGAATTTTATCCTAAGGAGGAAGCACATATACGTAGGACTGTTCCCCCTCGGTCCGCATATTGGTTCTTTGGTCTTCCTCTTCCGGAAGAGGAAAAAGAAAAGATCCTTTTGCGTACCCCTTTAGGTCCTAGTAGTTCCACAACTAGCATCACCAAACCATCTAATCCCTCAAAATTAGGGTTATCAACACAAAGGTCAAAAACATTAGGATTAGCAGAGTCTAGGGTGCCCCCTAGGGTTCCCGTGTCTTCTGACATTGCCCCCTGGGTTCTTTAGGACACAACAATGTGCCGGGACAACATTATGAGACTCGGTTTGAGCCATTTTCTAAATGTCTTGATGAATTTCTATACTTGGTAAGTATTAATCAAGATAAACAGGCTGAAACTTTGCTTGATTCATGTCGGCACAACCCAGTTGTCATCCCTAAGCCTTTTCCAAACAGGACCGGGATTCCCACCTCACTTCCTTACTCGGACTCTTGGACCAGGGTACCGACTTCTCACAGAGCTACCCCGACATTGGTTCGAACTCTGTCACATCTTGATTCTCATCTAACAACCATGGCTCCAGGTATTCCTTTACTGATTGCTATTTTTTCTTTATTTTGTCGTAGGTAATTATGGATACTACCTCCCCAGAATTGGTTGTTGAGTCAATATCTACCGGGTCTCATTCTAATCCCCCCTCGGGTTTAATTGAGAAATTTCCCTGGGTCACCCATGAGGTGGTATGCACCCGTTCTGAGTTGGATCCGAAAGATATTGGCACGATCCCGGTTGGCCATCAGAATGGTTTCCATATTTGTACTCCTAATCCGGACGAACCCATCTGTTCTTTCCGGGAAGGGAATGAACCCAACTTTTTCTTTTTTTACAAGGATGTCATTACCCGTATGGGCATTCATTTTCCCTTTTCAAACTTCCAAATGTCAGTTTTAGAACATTTGAATGTCGCTCCCTCCCAACTTCATCCTAACAGCTGGGCCTCCATTTTAGCTTTTGAGCTTCTCTGTCAAGAGTTGGGGATTCTTTGTACAATCCGTCTTTTCTTTTATTATTTCAATGTACATACTGCTAGGACGGGTCGGGAACCACCTAATAAGAAGGGATGGACTTCGATCCAAGGTCGTTCTGACCGAAAACTCTTTATTGTATATGTCGAGTCTTTTAAAGGTTTCAAGAATAAATACCTCAAAGTTGTCGCCAAACCCGGCCAACAGCCTTTCTTCCTTTCCTCTCCTGAGTCACGGGACACGAAGTGCAGATTTCCACTCTACTGGACCCATCGTCATCATGAATCTCCTCTCGCCTCTTATCGTTTTGAGGAGACAAATCTATCAGACTCCGAGGCTTCGTCAGTTGTTCGGATTGCAACATATAAGGAGACTTATGGCTTGTTAAATGTTGCTTCCTATATTCGTGCTTACCGTTCCGGCCTTTCACTTGAACAAAGTATGAACATATTTAATTTTGATGTGATGTATATTAATGGATATTAACTGTGTTATTTTTGCTGCAGCTGACATCATGGAGCCGCATCCCTCTGCCTCGGCTCTTCCATCCTCCACCTCGGCCACTGCTCCGGCCAATCATCTTGCATCTAAGTCAAAGCAGCCCCTTACTGCGCGTCCCCACTTCCAATCTTTCAAAAAGAAACGGAAGATGGGTGACGTATCCCAGTCGGGACCCTCTTTAGATAACCAAGGCAACCCATCCTCGGCTGCGAACCCGACGGTCCTTGCTTCATCAGAAAAGCAAGGCAACCCATCTTTGGGTGCGACCCCGGCTCCTACCCCGGATGTCCAAGCTCCTCCGGTCTCTTCGACGACCCCAAGAGACATATCAACCGCTCCTTCTCCCGCCAATAATATTGCCCTGCCACCTAGGTTATTGACGAGATGCTTATGGGAAGAAGGGGTTAATGATGATGTGATTCGGGTGATCAAGGCCCCAAAACAATTCTCAGACTTGAACCCTCTTTCTCATGATGACCTCAAGGAGCTCTGTGCAATAGAGAGACACGCTTTCAAATGCGCCTCCTTAGTGCAAAGCTTGGCCACTCTGAAGTCCAGGCTTGGCAAAGTGTTGGACGAGCTCCAAGCATCTCGGGAGGAGACTCAGAAAATGCATCAAGAGATAATTGCCTCTAAGGACGAGCTTCGGGCATCGCGAGAAGAGACTCAGAAAGTCCACCAAGAACTCATTGCCTCTCAAGATAACGCCGTTACCCTACGCCAAGAACTCCAAACTGCTTTGGGTACTGCTGAGAATGCCAAAACAGCTCTGGAAACAGCCCGAGAACGAAATAAGGTCTTGACTGTGACCTTTAAAGAATTACAGGTGCTGTTGACGAAGGCCGAAGAGGCGTGGGATGCTAATTATTATAAATCACTGCAAGCCGAGGCAGACGCTGATGAGATGCGGGGGATATTGGCTATGACTGCTGAGAAATCTTTCAATAACACATTGAATCAAATACGCTGTCTGAATCTAGGGCTTGAGCTTAACACCACGGGTATGCATTTCAATGCTTATGTGGATGGTGATAGGTTGGTCCCCCCTTCCCCTTGTGAAGATTCACTGCTTCCACCGGATGAGGATATACAATAGGGGGAGGTGACTTCTAACCCAGCTCATGCCCCGGCAGCATAATCTATTGAAGGTCCGGGATGCCGATTATCTTTGTAATTTCTGAACAATCTTTTAATATTTACCGAGATCGGCTTTTATTTGATACTCGTACAATTTCTTCTATCCTTGATGCATCCGGCTTTTATCTTTTACCTGATTTACTCTTTATCTTAGTCCGGTCTTGATATATTTACATGCTCAAATATTAACTTGGCTCCAACGGCCAAATATTATCTTACCCGAATTAGTAGTCGGGATTTGAATATCGAATTTTGGAACCATGTTCCAGTCTTAGCAACAATTAATGTGTTACATAAACATTAATCAATGGATGTGACTTTCTGGAATGTCAAATCACCCATCCATGAGTAAATGGTTACGTCGGCTTGATCAAGGCCGAATTAACACACAACAGCTACTAGGCTAATATAACTTGTGCACAATATATATATAACTTCCTTGTAACAAGGATTTTTATTGATATTCATCGTAGATATTTACATAAGTTCATGATCTCAATGAAAGATTTACACGAGCATTATATTCCCGGTTTACAAAATCAATTAATGAGAAACACATGAATAAAAATATCAAATGTTCCTTCACGATCTCCATGAAAGACTTATCCGGGTATCAATATACTGTATCCCGGCTTACAAAATCAATTAAGGAGAAACACATGAATGGAAACTAAATATTAATCCATGATCTCCATGAAAGACTTATGCGGGTATCAATATACTGTATCCCTGCTTACAAAATCAATTAAGGAGAAACACATGAATTTTATTACGGCTCGGATCTTTTAGCTATAGTAGATTTTCAACTTGTCAGCATTCCAAGTATGCTTTATGCTCTTTCCTTCAAGAGTTTTTAACGTGTATGCTCCTTGCCCGAGATTTTGTGTGATCCGGTACGGTCATTCCCAGTTGGATGCTAACTTCCCATCTCGGGCATTCTTGTTTCCTATATCTGCTCGGCGTAATACGAGATTCCCCTTTTCAAAAGATCTCGACTTTACTTTTCTGCCAAATTTGCGGGCCGCTATTTGTTTCATATGCAGATCTTAGTGATGCACCATAGTCCAGACTTCTTCTATCAGGTCTAGCTCGGCGGCTAATGCTGCGTTGTTATCCTCCCCTGCATAAGACAGATGTCGCCTTCTCCATGATGGTTGGCCGATCTCCACAGGTATCATTGCTTCGCAGCCGTACGTCATTCTGAATAGGATCTCTTGAGTGGTGGTTTGGGCCGTGGTTCTATATGCCCATAAGACATAATATAGTTGCTCGACCCAGTTTGGGCCGGCTTCGTGCATTCATTTTTTTTAACCCGTCCAGAATGATTTTATTTGCCGCTTCCGCCTGGCCGTTGGATTGTGGATGTTCTACTGATGAGAAGTGATGCTTTATACGGAACCCAGTCATCATTTCTTGGAACCTCTTATCCGTAAACTGCATTCCATTATCTGTTACAATTTTTGCCGAGATCCCAAATCTTGATATTATGTCGCGTTCGAAAAACTTTTGAACTCGGGCCGACGTGATGGTAGCTAGGGGCTCAGCCTCAATCCACTTCGTAAAGTAATCGACGGCTACTATTAGCCATTTCATCTGCCTTTCTGTGGCCTTAAATGGTCCTAGAAGGTCCATTCCTCACTTGAAAAAGGGCCACGGTGCCATGATTGACGTTAACTCGGCTGGTGGAGACCATATTACCTTGGCGTGCTTTTGACAACTGTCGCATTTCATAACATGATGTGCCGCGTCCGCCTTCATTGTCGGCCAGAAATAACCGGCCCGAAGAGCCTTCAATGCTAAAGATCTTGCACCCATATGCTGACCATTAATGCCTTCATGTATTTCTGAAAACACATACTCGGCTTGGTCCGGGTCCAAACATAATAGCATCGGAGTATGGAGACCTCTTCGGTATAGTTCGCCATCAACTATTGTGTACATTACAGCATCTCGAATTAGCTTTTTCGCTTCCATTCCATCATCTGGTATTATCCCTTGCTCCAAGTAATTTATGATAGACCGCCTCCAGTCCTCAGTCACTGAAATTACCATGACGCATGCGGGTTGGGCGACTTCCTGTTGAATAACCGTTCGGTGGTTGCCCGTTCCTTTCGTGCTTGCCAGTTTTGACAATATGTCGGCTCTGGCGTTTTCTTCCCTCGGGATATGGGCGATGATGACTTTATCAAACTCTCCTATAATTTCATTTACTTTAGCCAGATATTTAGCTAATAAAGATCCCTTAGTTTGATACCTTCCTTCGATCTGCACTGAAATGAGCTGTGAGTCGGTGAAAACGTTGACTCTCAATGCTCCCTGTTCTCTGATCTGCTTTAGCCCGACAATCAATTCTTCATATTCTGCTTGATTATTAGATGTCGGAAAATTCAGCTGTAACGACTGTTCGAGTGACACTCCCTCAGGATTCTCGATGATGACTCCGGCTCCACTTCCCTTAGAATTGGACGAGCCGTCAACATATAGCTTCCATACTGGATTTTCTGGGTTTGAAGATGCCGGGGTCAGCTCGACTACGAAGTCAGCTACGGCTTGAGATTTGATGGCATGTCGAGCTTCATATTTGACATCAAACTCAGATAGTTGGATGGCCCAGTTCATCATTCTTCCCACTAAATTCGGCTTGTGTAGTACTTGCCGGACAGGTTGATTTGTTCTGACGACCACAGTGTGGCTTTGGAAGTACGGACGAAGCCTTTTCGTTATAGTAAGGAGAGCGAAAGCCACTTTTTCAAGCTTTTGGTATCGTAACTCCGAGTTCTTGAGGGCTCAACTCACAAAATAGACCGGCGACTGGGACTTACCAACTTCTCTGACTAGCACAGCATTTATGGCTTCTTCTCGGACTGAGAGATATAAGATCAATGTTTCTCCAGGATCTGGCTTTGAAAGAACCGGGGGCGAAGCCAAACATCTTTTAATCTCCTGAAATGACGCTTCACATGTCGGGTTCCATCCCACGTTAGCCTCCTTTTTCAACAATTTGAAGAAGGAAAGTGCTTTTTCTGCGGATTTTGGGAGAAACCGTGTCAGGGCGGCCATTCTTCCCGTCAACTGTTGGACTTCTCGCTTGCTAGATGGGAATTGCATGTCCAGGATAGCCTTGCATTTGTCGGGGTTTGCTTCTATTCCCCTGTGGGTAAGCATGAACCCTAAGAACTTCCCGGCTTTTACTCCAAAGGCGCATTTCAACGAATTTAAGCGTATGTTGTGCTGCCTCAGTTTGTGGAAAGTTTCCTCTAGATCCCGGATATGATCTCCACCTGCAGATGTTTTTGTTATCATGTCATCAATGTATACCTCAATATTGCGTCCGAGATGATTCGAAGACTTTGTTCATCCTCCGTTGATAAGTAGCCCCGGCATTTTTCAATCCGAACGACATTACGTTGTAGCAGTAATTAGCTTAAACACCCCGGAATGCCATCTTTTCTTGATCATCCGGGTACATGGGTATCTGATTGTATCCGGAATAGGCATCCATGAATGATAGCAGTTGGAAACCAGCGGAGTTATCTACAAGTTGGTCAATGCTCGGCATTGGGTATGAGTCCTTGGGACAAACTTTGTTTAAATCCGTGTAATCAACACAAACTCGCCATTTCCCATTGGACTTTTTCACCATTACCACGTTGGAGAGCCACATGGTGTATTGTATTTCTCTTATGAATCTGGCCTCCAGTAGCTCCTTGATATGCTTCTCTAATGCTTGCCTTCTGTCTGGGCCGAGCTTCCTGTTCTTTTGCGCCACTGGCTTAGAGCCGGGATACATAGCTAATTTGTGGCAACAGAAGGCAGGCTTGATTCCGGGAATCTCGGAAGCTTTCCAGGCAAACACATCTTGGTTTTCTCGAAGGCATTGGATTAATTTGCCTTTGGTTTCTGGATCGTTCTGCTTGCCTATTTTTGTGATTTGCTCTTAGGAACTTCCGATCTGAGCATCTTCCAGTTCATCTACCGGTTCTGGTCTCCATTCTTCAAGGTCTCACATATCTAGCTCCACCAGGTTGACCGGCCTTCGGAATGAACGTTTCTCAAATTTTTGTTCCACTGGGTCTCCTTGCCTTATCCGAGGTGGTGAAGAGGGGCCGCCTTCACTTTCTCTTACTGTATTATAATAACACTGCCTGGACTCCTTTTGATCGCCGCATATGGTGATGACTTGGCCATGGTGTCCGACCATCTTCATCTTCTGATGTTTGGTGGACATCAATATGTCCTACTTGTGAAGAGTCGGCCTGCCCAGGATGATATTGTATGGTGAAGAGAACTCGGCGACGGTAAATGTGACTCTTTCTGACTTGAAGCCCTCCTTTGTTCCTAAAGTGAGTCAGAGGTCAATGGAACCCTTGAGCCCGGTGCTTCCACCATTAGAACCTATCAGCATGGTTTTGCACGACTTCAAATCTTCTTCATCCAAGTTCATCTTTTTGAATGCACTCCAAGTAATGATGTCGACTGAGCTACCGTTATCAACGAATATTCTTTTAACTCCTCAGTTTGTTACTGTCCCCGTTATTACGAGATCGTCCTCATGGCCGGGAACCACCCCTTTCATATCTTCCTCGATAAAATAAATTAGTGGGGGTGTGATTTTCTTACTATTTTCCTTGAATTTCGGTTGAGCCCTCACAGACATGACTTCTTTGAGATATTTCCTTCGCTGATTAGCAGAGTCACCTCCACCTCCCATAGCTCCCGAAATGACATTGCATTCGAATTCGGGCTTTGGGAAATCATCTTTCTTGCTCTTCTTTTCATCTCGATCTTTGTGTTCATTTTGGCCTTTTCGCTTGCCTTGCTGCCCCTGGGTCTTGATGACATACTGTCGCAATTTACCTTATCGGATAAATTTTTCGATTGCATCTCGGAGGTCCCAACATTGATCAGTTGTATGACCCGGTCCGTTGTGAAATTCGCAGAAACGAGAGTAGTCTAGTCCCTCTTTTTTTGAAAACTGGACGAGGTCGATCTACTTTCCTCATTTCTGTGGAGGCAACTTCTCTCCATATCTGAGCCCGGGAAGTGTTCAACGGAGCGTATTTGTCAAACTTTTCATACTTCCTAGGCCTGAATCCGGGATCAGGAACATGTTTCGGAGGTCGGCCAATTTGGATATTCACAGGATGTCGATTGGTATGTGCGCCTTCCTAATGTCGATTCCTCGGTGGAGAGGGTTTTCTTCTATTTTCTTTGGGAGCCGAGTTGGCAATCTCCATTTGCTCCTACTCCAAATACTTTTTCGACCGCATCCCGAATTCCATGAGGGATTTTACAGGATCTTTGTAAATTGACTTGGCAAGGCGGGATGATCCATTGAGCCCGGCTGATATGAGGTGTACATGTACCCTTTCTTCCAGACCTTGTACTTGTAGGGAGGCTTCCTTGAAGCGATCCAAGTAACTTTGCAAAATTTCTCCGGGTTGTTGGCGTATTTTTCGCAAAGCAAACTCAGATTTAGGCTGTTTTTTGCTGGTCGCAAAATTCAACAAGAACCTTTGTCTGAAATCCTCAAAATTTTGGATAGACCGAGGTGGCAGAGAGTGAAACCATGTTTGCGCAGCTCCATTTAAAGTGGTGACAAAAATCCGTGAGATGATTGGCTCATCAATACCCGAATGCACATCTGCATATCGAAGTCATCAATGTGCACCTGGGGGTCCTAGCTCCCATCATATTTTGACAAGAATGAGCCATCAAAATCGTCTAGAAATTGGGCATCCACTATGTCATCCACGAATGGGCTATTATTTTGCTGACCCCGACGGTATTTTCTTCGATTCATGCCATCTTCTCTCCTTGGCCGGGGTATGGCCTCTGCTGCCAGGCTCTCTACTGCGGTATGGTTTGGGATTTCAGTTGGGGAGATGCGGAATCTTTGGTCATTACGTGGCTGGGAACGAGACAATTCCCTCGGCTCGGAATGACTGACTGCTTCCATATTTCCAACTTCGGCAGTGGGAACCGAGGTCGCATGACTGCGTCTTCCTGCTGTCGGGTAAGGTTGTTCGTTATTTTCTGCTACTGGATTCTCCATATTTCTAATCTGATATTCTATGTGCTGAATGCGGCGGTTTTCATCTTGTCTCTGTTTGGCACTACGCTCATCCAATTGTGCTATCAGGTTCTGGATATCCTCTTGTCGTTGAAGCTCATAACGTTTCTCTAGATTCTCAATCCGGGATAAATTGAGTCCAGAGCATTATGAATGAAGCGTTGTGTTGCCTCTGGTGCTACTTCGCTAGTTGGTGGTGGATTGTTGATAGGTAAACGCACTGGTGGTAGGGCTGGGGATGAAGCGGTATCTGAGACAACATCTTCTACCACCACATTCTCCTGGAAAACGTTCCTGGGTGGTTCGTCTCGCCCTTCGATTTGGTGGCTTCTGGTATTAACCATTGTGAGTTGATGGGAATCGAAGTTTATCGTCCCCACAGACGGCGCCAATGTTCTGCTCAAGATGAACAGGACATGTCCAACAAGATTGCTGGATAATTAATATGGGATTAGACTCTCTCTCTCTGTCTGAAGATGCTTATGGTGTAGAAGCATCTCAAGGAAGAAGATCACTATAGAATGAATACACAACACAAGTAGCGTGCAGTGTGTGCTCTGTGTGAATGGAAAGAAGAGAGTCAGAATGTGTGTCCCTTTCTTCATGGAGGATACTCTATTTATAGGATATTGACCTGGACCCTGATGAAGTGGTGGTTTAAGGCCCATGATCTTTGGTCGGGATCTTCGGTTATTTGAATAACTGAGTAGCAGCGGTTGTTATATCTTTCTGTTGTGATATTTGTTGTACCCTTAACGGTTAAGATATTGTTCTATTGGGAATAGCTAACTTGGCCTTAATGGGCCTTTTTCCTAATTGGGCCTATCCGTAACAGCAACCTTAACATAAGTATAATAAATTTACAGTTATTTAATATTAGTCTCTTATTATCTATATGAGGATGAAGATAATATTGATTGATTAAGTTGTGTGGTATGACATATTGTCTTTTCAATATGGCACTGCCATACAATGGGGCCTAAATTAAACGATAACCTACATTAGAGTGGAGGGATATGCTAGAATGCCCTGTGACTATTAATTCTCTCCATCTTTAGCTAGAAAGATATAATCTGACCCAAGTAAAATTCTAGGATAATTGAGGTTTAGATTGGAAATATTAATGTATATTTGAAAGAGACATTCCCTTTATTGTTTCTCATATCTGAGGATAATGACTTTTATATATAGCAGATAAAGGTAGAGGAGGAGAATGAATTTTTTTCGTGTGAGAGGAGAAAATCTTTATTGAATTGTCTAACTTACTCTCCTCAATTTTGTAACAGCCCATATGCATCTGGTTGTTAACATTACATTATGGTCATTAAGCACAGTAATTAATTTAACAAAACTAATTAAGGAAGTGACAAATACAATGACATCATCATACGTCCACAATAGGATAAAAAGCTTTGCATTATGTATGGTAGTAAGTCATGAGTTTACAACTTATACGACCCCGGGTATGACACCCTTCAGGGCCAGATTAAAAACATACGTAAATACATAACCAAAATTACAGAGCCACATGCTACAAAATAGACTAAGGTTCACTAAGAACCCGTCCTGGCTCGGCCCCTCGTCCGGAATCCCTTGGACTGCCTCGCTACCCGTGCCTCTTGCCCCGGGATCCGTCATCCTCTCTGTGCTCATCACCTGCAATAACAATATAATCCCCAACCGGGGTGAGATAATAATCTTAGTAAACTCTGGGTTCTGGAGGCTTCTCCTTTTCTGGGTCACTTCCACGACACAAAGCATCAAAACGTCATTATACAAACTAGTCATCCCGACTTATGAAAGAACACATCACATGTATATAATCACACAGATATAACAAGAGAGATCATCCAACTTAATGGGTACATTCCCTTGTATATCCTTGCCTGAGGAAGATCATCCAACTTAATTGGCACATTCCCCCAGGACTTCGAGCAGACACCCCCTGAGGAAGATCATCCAACTTATTGGGCATATTCCCTCTGGGTTCCGCGCGAACGTCTATGGCTCAAAGTCCATGTTTGTCCATTCTACTGGCCAGAGAATCTCAAATATCACAACAAAGCAATCACAGTGCAAATCATATACATGTTGTCAAACAGAAAGCAGTAACACCCAATTTCAATACATGCATCATGACATATAACAACAATCACTCCTTCGAAGTATGGTGGAACACGGTCCACAGAAGGACTCTCAAGAACAGGGAGCTTACCTATTCGGTGTTCCTCACTGGTTCGTCCGACCTCGTGATTTCGAACACCACGATTTTCAGCGTCGTACCCTACATACATGCATGCAATAAATCAATAATGGTTTTCACCTGTTGCATGTAGAGGAACTCGATACATCTCCTGTTACCAACATAAGTCACCCACAGGCGACATGTAGAACCCCAAAAAGTTCATCATAACTAACCCAAAATCGATAACAGTTACATTCTAAGGTTGGACCGGCACTTCTTACCTCTAAGGTTGTTAACAAATCTAGAGAACCGCTTCTCAAGCTCTAACGTCCTAAAGTCACCTTCTCTTCCCTAAGCCAGAAGCTTTCTTTGTTTGTCAATGGAGGAAACGGAGAAGGAAGAGAGAAAGGGAACACCTTTTTGGTGAAGGGACAGAGGAAGAAAATGAGTCATGCACGAAATAACCCACGCGCACGCTATTTAAGTACTCTGAGAGTTAATGCACGTCGCATACGTCACCAAGTCAACAAGTGTTATTCCAGTGACCTGACAGTAAGTGCGGATCACGTGAATAGGTTAAGCTTGTGAAACCACCAACTACCGGGTTGGTGAGTCAAGCGCATATGACTTCCCATAGGTAAGTGTAGTCCAGACAACCCTGTCCGAAGTCCCTTTCTGGCCATTACTACCCGATCTCATTCGGGTTCCTTTCTTCTCAGCACTTATTCCCAGGATACCTACGCGATAACCCGGTCACACTCTAACCCGGTTTCCTTGTAAATACTAACACACTTAGTACGAACCCAGCTTCAAAAGGTTCTATTTACACCCCTCTCTTATCCGAGTTCCAATTTGCACCCCTTGTATGACACCCCGATCACACAAGTCCGGATTATTCACAGGATCATTACCATAATTATTATTATTACTACGTAATTACAACATAGAAAAGTTAAAGTGCCACATGGACACCCGAGACCTTACAAATTTCTTTAAGCAGAGAAGGATGTGACAAATTAATGTGTATGGAAGATGGGCGGTCCTTGGGTTTTTCAGGTAAAAACTACATATTCTTTGCTCCATAAGATGTTTCCTGTGACCTTCGTGAGAAATTTTCCTATTCTTGTAGATGCACACCTCCATTGTTTTTTTGCATTTTTTTTGGACAAATCGCCAAATACATAGTTTTAAATTGTGGTTGCAATTGTGTTGTGATGAGTCAGAATACCTAAATAAGTTAGAATACCTAAATACTTTGACATTGCGACCACAATCGCGACTGTGAAATGTTATTTAAAATCATGACCAAATAGGATTGGATCATATAAGAGAAATATTATTCTCAATGTGTAGGAGAGGTTTTTGTGCTTTATGTAATCTAGAACATGAGGACACAAATCAAATTATCTTCTCATGCATAGAATCTTCTAAGGCATGGTAATTAGCTGTATATGCTTGGACTGGGTTTGAAGTTGTCTTTCTGTTTACAAGTATTGATCACTACCTTTAACATAGAGGGATGGTGAAAAGGGAAAAACATAAACCGTTGTAGTATTACTTTGTTTAGACATTTTGGATCAAGACAAATGTTTAAAATTTCAACATGTTGAAAATAGGGTAATCATGTTCAAAATGTAGAAAGTATAACTATTAGTTTCTAAAAATCACATCCAAAATATTAAAAATTACATCTAAAACATGAAACTAAAAGATTATTTCTCTTTTTTTCTTCTCTTCCTTGTTATACCAAGTCCCTATGTACTCTAACTATTTTACCTTTATTTTTTTTTCCTTCCTGAATTGTTACTAGATAATTTGTAACAGTTAGCGAAAAAATGTTCACACAATTCTATTACTCGTTTCTGAAACTAAACTAAGTCCCAACAAGATTGGATGTATTTTTTTGTATGATCAATAGAAATAAAAATCAAGCATAAAAAAATTTATAATTATTTACATATTTTAGTTAGATCTCTTTTTGTTTCAAGTGGACCATCTTGTTAGTATATCAAGCTTCTCATGACTTGAATAAATAATCTCGGCGTTCAAGTTACACACGCAAGTAGCTAGAGAGAGAAAGAGAAAAGAGAATTGAAAAGGGTTTTGCATGTGAAAGCCTGAGCCAACAAACATTCACGTTGAACCCTTCTTTCCACAGGTCTCGCGGTCCAAATTATGATTCCAACAATTAACTCACAACGTCCTATACAAGTGAACTAACATTTCATGTTCATGCTCTCCATCCAAGATTAACAGCTGTAGTATATTAATTATAGAACTTGCCCTATTTGAGTGTAAAGGTGAGTTTGAGTTACATGTTCATGTATAAAATACGTTACATTACATACATAAAAAAATTCAAGAGTCAAATTTGGACGTAAAAACTACACAACTGCGTGTGTTTCCAACCTATCACGCGCCTTGGCGGTGTTTGACCACCGCCTACTACTTATATTTAAAACCTCTACATGTTTTGTTCATCACTTTCCCGAGTTTGCCCTTCCATCTTTGACTTCATTGATCTCTTAATATATTATAATGCCGCAAATATCTTGGGCTAAGCTTGTAATTTACACATATGCAATACTACATATTATATATGATTGACACGGGAAAAAGTGGTTTCTAATTAACTTAATTAATTTCTTCTTTGTACATCGACACAATATTAATTTATTATTATTATCACTAGTTATATTCATATTTTACTAGAAGGACATGTGCATCTAGCTATTCTACATTAGGCACGCAACTTCAAATCTCAATGGCTATTATAAATAAGAAATGTTAGGCTCATTCTCTTAAACCCCATGCTTGAGATTGTGCTGCGGCTTAGTGTTTTCTTCCTCTTCATTACACACATCAAAGACAACACAAAAATATAATCTTTGGTTCCTTAATTGGTTTTTTGTCAGTAGTATTAATTGTATCTTCGAAATGGGGGGTACCTCACCTTGTGCTTCTTGCAAGTTGTTGAGACGCCGTTGCTCCCAAGAATGCATCTTTGCTCCTTACTTTCCATCTGATGACCCTTGCAAGTTTGCCACTGTGCATAAGGTCTTTGGTGCCAGCAATATTAGCAAAATGCTGCAGGTATATATCTCTAACTTTCTTACCCTTCTTTTTCATTTTCTTTTTGGTTACCATTGCATCGTAAGTAAGACCTTTAGCTTCTCGGTAGAATCTGATCACGGGTTGATTATGGAACTAATCTCTCTTGCTCTTTAATCATTGCAATTAATTTTCTACATACATATGTGTATTGCAAGAAATTATTTAAATATAAACAGTTGAAATGCATGTGTATCAAGTTGTTATACATTAGTCTCCAAAATTTAATTGAAAATCATGATCAATCCCTTAATCCTGTTAATGTTTTGTCTAATTAAGAAGTAGTACCTAATTTGAAAATAACATTCTCTTTTCTGATAGTTAATTATTTTTACTCATGTATCACTTTTTAATTTGGGAAATAGGAACAGAAGCATGACATATGATTAATTTGAATCTGATTTCGTCTAAATATATATAATATCTTCCCACGAACTGTACATTGATTTGAATCTAAAATAAGTAATGGGGACAAGTAATTTGATTCCATCTTAAGAATATATTCACATAATAATATCTTTATGTAACCTTTGTAGTTTACTTGTTTGCTAGCTAGCATCCTTCTAGTGTTCTTGGTTTACTACCAGAAATTCGACTTCTAGTCATGGACAAACTGTGTCACTAGAAGTCAATAATCTATATAGGTAAGCCATAAATGCATAATGGACTGTAATAAGAGTTTTACTTACACTAAACATTCATAGGTAGAAGTTTTCTTAAGTTTTACCTACAGTAAATCATGTTTGTAGCTAACAATGCTCATAAGTGTATAAGCCCTACTTCTTGTAGTGGTTATGTAATAGGATTCACTAAATGTGCCAATTAATCTTGTGTATATATGCATGTGCAGGAGCTTCCAATTCATCAAAGAGCAGATGCTGTGAGTAGTTTAGTTTATGAGGCAAATGCAAGAGTTAGAGACCCAGTGTATGGATGTGTTGGAGCCATATCATACCTGCAAAACCAAGTTTCACAATTGCAAATGCAGCTTGCAGTGGCTCAGACAGAGAATTTATGCTTCCAGATGCATCAACAAGAGCCTACCTTAGCCACACAATTAGTAGACCAAGATGACAAATCAATGCTCCTATCTGTGAACAATAACTATGAAATGCTTCCTCAGTTTCTTAACTTTCCTTCATCCTCTTCCTCATCTTCCAATGTATTCCAAGACCCTCATGAGCCTCTTAAGAGAGAGTCTTTTTGGACTTGAATTTACCAATCTTTTTCAATGAATTTAAATTGTTTCAAAATGTTTTTTTTTTCTCTTATTATGTTAGCCTAGTCAGAATATGTTTGTCTGTTGCATCCTTATTTCTTATTCTAATTGTTCACACAAAGCATGTAGAAATTAAAGGGGAGAATAAAAACAAACAACATTAAGTTCCATGATAGGAAAAGGGAAAAAATTAAAATTATCAATAAAAGAAAAAGTGTATTAATTTGTATCGTTAGTTTATACTAATAAAAAGTGATAGAATGAGAAGGGGGAAATGTGATAAAATAATATTCATGAGACGAGAGAAAAAATAATAATATTAAACATCATGCAAATAATAAAAGTCTTAACAAAAACAAAAGGAAGCAGAATGTACGGGTCAAATCATGCATGTGCGATTTGTCGTACAGTTGAAGGCTTAATTATTACAATTGTATATTGAAAGAAACTGCATGTAAGACTTTATTTAATAACTTAAGTAATCATTTGAAAAAGTTAGACTCAATTAAATAAAGTTACATAATCATATGTATAAGTTAAATTGAATTAGTAATTTTTCAATTATGAGTTTGTTAACTTTTTAGCGTGATTTTATGACTTCTAAAGTAAATTAAGTTTGTACCTTAGTACATTATTCTCTTGCAAGCTAGGAGTCTCCAAGTGAACCTCTTCATTGTCTATTTTTAGAGAAATATTCCTTTAACATTATAAAATCATAATATTCAGATTGATGCATAATTTTGCAATAAATTACATGATAAAATAAGAAATAAAGATATTCAACGAAATGTAGTATTATCAATAAGTAAAAAGATGAAAAAACATAAATTGAGGTGATTTAGATATATAATGAGACGGCTCTTGGATGCTTCTCTAAGAATAAAAGTTTATTACCAAGTGCTCAATACAAATAGAGGTAAAGGTATACAAAACTTAATGGAGTGAGATATAGATTAATGCACGACGTGTCTTAGGACGGAATGGAGAAAAACTATAAGTTTAGTGGAAGGTTAGACATGTTATTTCTATGTTCTAGATTGTTCATTTTTAATCCTTTTCCTTTTCATTTTTTTCTTTCTACTTTCTCCTTTCTTTTCTTTTATCTTATTTCCCTTTTTCTTTCCTTTTCCCCTTCCAAATTTTTTTCAACTTTCTTATATCTACTATTGGATTCATTTATCATCGATTTTATTTCATTTGAATTAAAGGTGATGTTGATATTGACTTAGTATAAATATTTTTCAATCCATGCACCTTTAAAATAATACTTGATCTGTCATGTTAGTTTTAGGGATGGAATCTTATCTGCGTGAGAAAAAAATGATATTAAAATCTGCACCATGTTCGCCTGATCTTGTACTACTTATAAAGTACTCTTGAAATAAATTTATAAAATTAATCAAAATGTTAAAAAATTAATATGTTACTATCTCATATAATTTCAATATCAAAGTTCAGTGAGACAGAGATTGGAAGAATTCTGGTATGAGAGAAAGATTATTCTCATTAGTTGTTGTCTAATGAATGAGTTACACCTTAATATATATGTATTTGAACAAGAAAATACTAGAAGGTAGAATTTGACATCTGTGAGTCTAATTAATCAACAGGTCATCATAACTGTACAAACCAATTAACATCCAATTATAATACTCTAACCACCCTGCACGTTCACGTGTGAACTTTGAGATATGTTGCATGATTCTTTTGCTGCCTCATCAGGTGAAATCATGACTCGCAAGTTAAGGCATACATGTCAAGTAGTAGACTTAATTTGTACATATATAAATTTTGCCATAAACATTTAAAAAGAAATTAAGTTTCTTTTATAATTTAACGTTAATTTATAGGAGTATAAGTTTTTGGAAAAGTTAGACGAGAGAGTTTTTTTTTTTAAATTAAGTGTATAAGTTATTCTGGAAAAAAAGTGTATAAGTTGATTTTATTTTAAAAGAGAAGTTAAATTTATTTTTTCTTCTTTCATTCTCTTATAAATGTTCATTGAAAAATGTATTCAAAGAAACTCGTATTATCATTGTTAGAATTTTAAGTGCACAATCAAACTGAAAATTAGAGTGGAAGCAAATAAAAGAGAAAGAAAATAACAAGAGTATTTTACTTGGTTCAGCAATTATAACAAAATTCTTGTTACCTACATCAAAGGGCAAAGAACCTGTATACCCTTTATTATTCACACTAATATTACAAGAATATTACAACAGCATTCCTCAGGATTACAAGACTAAACTTTCAACAAGAACAAAGCCTTAAAATAAACAGGTAAGCAATAAAACAAGATTTGCAGGAAACAAAAGAGAACTACTCTTTATCAATGTCAAGAACAAACATTACCCAACCTTCTGCTCTTCTCTCAACCAATTCCTTACAGAGAATAGCCTCAAGAACACAAATCGGACCAAACCCGAGAGAAAAAGAACCACAATCTGCAATACAACACCAACAGGAACACAGATCACAAGGATTTATATCATCATCATCCAGTTTTCACTCACCAAACTCAAGATTCGTGCAGTAATCGCAAACCCTAGTAGAGCTAGGTTAAAGAGAAAACAAGAAGATGAAATCAAGAGAGAAAAAGAAGCTGTTGGAATCTACGAGTAAAAAGAAGCGTAAAGGTCAATTAAAAAATTTGTACAGCACCTTAGAATATAAAAGTCATTTATATATAACAGCCAATATGGCCAAAGCACATCGTTTCACTTAAAAGACAAGAGTAATATGTCTAATTGGGCTTCACAAGGCCCAATAAACTCTACCTTGAAGCACAAGAAGACATAGCACAAACAGAAAACACCAGGGACTACAGATTTAATGCCATATCAGAGGACACTAGGACACTAAGACTCAGAAAAAACAAAACAAACATATACAAAGAAACCAGAACAGAACTTACAAAACAAGAAATTGTATTAGCATTTCCAAGCAAACAAGTAAAACAAAAATAACAGAGATAAGAGAAAGAAAGCCACTACTGTTGGACTTTTAACAATTCCAAGACATCCTTGAATTTGTTAAGAGATACAACTTTAGTCAAAATATCTGCTGGATTGCACACAGTGGATATTTTCTCTACCTTCACCTTATCACCTGCAATAATGTCTCTAATAAAATGTAGTCTGACATAAATATGTTTAGTTCCTTCATGATAAGTACTATTCTTAGACAAATGAATAGCACTTTGAGAATCACACATAATTTGTGGAATTCTATCTCCTAAACCAAGTTTAGAAAGTATTCATTTCAACCATAGTGCCTCTTTTACAGTTTCAGACAAGGTCATATACTCAGTTTCAATAGTAAACAAAACTACTACACACTGAAGATTTGACTTCCAGCTAACAACATTTCCACTAACAGTAAAAATAATACCTGTTAAAGATCTCTTTTTGTCTAAATCTTCAACATAGTTAGAATCACAATAGTCTTTAAAGTTCATTTTGCTATTCAATTTCATATCATATTCTTATTTTGCTTTCATATTTTAATTGTCAAGATGAATCTTAAAAGTTTATATCATTTTTATCAACATCAACATATCATCATGTCATTTTTATATATGTAATAATTCTTATTTGTAGAATTGTCATGGTACATAATATTTATTAATTTTGTTAATGAAATCATGTTTTATTTATCTATAAAGCTCAGACTCAAAAGAAAAATTTTATTTTAAGTGATTTGAATCTAATTTTACTCCACATGTTCAAATTTAATTAAATGATTTTTTTCCTTCTGTTTACTCATTTAACTAACTCGAAAAAAACTTTTACATTATTAATACTTCACAGTAGTAGAACTTAAATCTATTAATTAAATTAAAATAAGTTCACGCCAATATACTGCACACTCAATAGTTTTTTCTCATTATATATCTTTTCTCGTATTTCGTCATGTACAGAACATAGTGGACCTTGCCTTTTGTTTCCATTGTTAAAATTATTGATCATTGATTCCTTCTCGTCATTTTATGACACGTATACTACTTTATCAGTTTATCATGCACAAATCACTTCGTGATTTATTGTCCTTTATGAGCGCAGAACTGTCCAATTCCAATATGTCCAATTACTTTTAAGAATGACATTAATTTTTTTCTTTTTATTTCAATTTTTATAATATTATATTATTTATCATATCTTTTGGCTTTCTCTTATTCTAATTATTCATTCCTTTTATGAGGACAAAACAAATTTGTTGCATTGTAACTAATATTGGAAAATATTAATTTTTGAGTGGGTCTAGTAGCTACTCTTCAAATAATTAACTAGAAAAATCATTGAACTAAATATAGCACAACTTCTTGGGCTTGGCCTGGGCTCGATTGATATTAAAAAACAAGCGTACACCTTTTTGGTTTTGAAAAATCACGCACTTTTTCCCTCAAAAAAATAAATAAATCACTCACTTAAGAATTGACCAGTTGGTTTAGTGAAGGATAAATAAGGTAGAGAGGGGAATAAAAAAAAAAAAAAGAGAATGCTAGGTAAAGGGGAAATGAGAGGGGAGAAAAATATAAATGCGTGAGACCCATAAATTAATTTCACCTCTGTTTCTCACATATATTTTCATGAATCAAGTGGCTTTAAAGTGAAACATGCACTTTGAAGGCTAAAATGCATAATCCTAACCATTTTAAATTTTAATTTAAAAAATAGTTTATATATATATATATATATATATTAATGATATTTTTCAATTGTTACTATTGATATCGACACCACCAATATCACTAAATAATGTCATCATTACAATTAATATTATCATCATTATCATCATCTAGTATTGTAGCTATTAGCACTAACAACATGGACATCATCATTATCATTTGCAGTGTAACATAAATTGAGATAATTTTACTTGAATTTTATATAATTTTATACCAATTAAGTATATACACTTAATAATTAGTTGCAACTTACAAGATTTTAAAAGTGAACTACATTTCTTCCAATTTTAACCTTATTTTAATGTGTACTTTCTTTTCTATTTTAAATCTGTCTTTGTTTTTAAGATAATACTTTTATTGCTGTAAAAAAAGATAATTTTTCTTTCATATTTTATCTTGAAAATGTTAATATTGATTCTTTTATAATATGACTTAGTAAAATTATTAATGAAGAAAAAATTTAATATAATTAATTATTTAAATTATATTGATATAATTTAATCATCTATATACATATTTGTGAATAAAAAAGTTAAAAGAAAAAATATATAATTGTATAATTTTTTTTTATTATTGTCCTGCATCACATTTGTCGGCTTTATTTGTTTGATCAATGTACCTACAATTGTTAGACATGTGTAATGAAAATTACATGTCAACACTAATGAGACAGTGATTGCTTGTTCCTTTATCGTTTGCCCTACCGACCGAAAGCAACCACACGAGTCGTGATATGACACTGATTTCCATTATACGCTAACGGCATTGGAAAATCTAACACGTGTTAGATATTGCTTATACATGTCAGATTTTACAAGCAGCAACCCTTTTTTGGAGAAAAATAATAATTGGTAGCATTAGACTACCATTTATTTATATGATTCCAACCAATTGTTTTATAATGACTCATGTTTAAGTTTTTTCATTTAATAAATTATAATTAATTGCATGTCATAAAAAAACCGAATTTGTTGAGACCATGAATCATTTAGTTATCAACGACCATCTAATAATTTTGCTTTTTTTAACCATATCGATCATTGGCGTGATTATATATTTACTATATTGATTTAAAAGACAAAAAATAAGAAATTAAGAAAGAATTAATTCTTTCTTAAAAGAAACATTAACGGAATTTATTGAGACTAAGAAAAAGTATAGCAATTTTTCTTGTAATTTAACTAATTTCATATAAAATTTTACAAATCCTAATTAATTTTAAAAATGATAAAATATATTTAAAAATGTTATTAATCATTTTCTTTTTCTAAATAATAATGTGTATCACGTGTGTTTTTTTTTAAGATTCAACTCTTCAAAATGAGAAAATATATAAACACAAAAAAGTAAAATTATATTTACATCATTAATTTAAATTAAAATAATTATATAAAATATCAAAATACGTGAATTAATTAACATAGAAATATTTAAAATTAATAAATAAATTTAAATTTGAGTCATAGCTATACAACTATGTTAAAGTACTTAGACAAAAAGACAAATCTATTGTTCATAATAATTTCACCCAATTCAAGCAAGATTATTTTTCTTAGAAATATATGTGATTTGTATAAAAAATATATTATATGAATTGATAAATAATATAGTATTTTTTTTACTTTAAAATAGTAAGATATTTTTATACACAATTTGTATTTACATTACTTTTATATATAAATACAATCAATTTTATCTTATTTTATAATTCTAATTATCTCGCACCTAAGTGTAAAATTATGTAATTTTATCCAAAGTTTTTCAATTTATCCTCAAGTACATAAATTAATCATGATATTATTCTAGTTTAACTATTGTTTATGCCTGGTCTAGATCTCAGGGTCCCAAATCCAAAAGCTATGTAACAATTACGAAATTTTATAGTGAGCAAACTTAGGATGACAAGAGAGAGTCATCCTTATTTATAGAATGGGACTGGACTAAAGTATGAGGTCTAATATTGTAGGTTTAATATGGTTAATTTGATATTCTCAGTCAACATTAGTTGATTTCAATGAAGCAATCTCAATAAGAGAGTATATAATCCTCCAAACATTGAATCTTGTGAATCTTGTGATTTAAATATTTAAATATAAGTTGTCTTTTTCTTAAAGAGTCAATCTTCCCAAAATAATTATTAAGGACCGTGTATAAGTATATTTTTAAATTTCAAATTGTGATTTATAATTTTATTAAATATTTAGATGAAAGAATTTTATCATTCATTGATATTTTTAATTCAAGCATATTAATTATCTCCAAATACATGTATCTCTCTAAATTCTTTTCAATTTATTCCCTGCATGACCTTCTTTATATACTAGGACTGTGTCTTTCCTTTATCACTCTAAACAAGTTAAAAGTAGCATCACTGAACTAACAAAGCAACCCTATGTCGAAGGTGGTTTGTGTCACCGGAGCCAGCGGCGCCATCGGATCATGGGTGGTCCTCCTCCTCCTCCAGCGTGGTTACACCGTCCATGCCACCGTCCAAGATATCAGTTACGCCCACTATTTATTAATTTCAATATTAAGTAGTTTCTAATCTTAATCTCCTGATCCCTCTCTCACACACACTCGTTTATTTAATTAGTAAAATCTTTTCATGCCACAAAAAACTAGAAATTCCCATACATCATCAATACGAGAAGACGCTATTCATATATATATAAATACCGAACATGAGTTAGAATTAGAATTAGAATAGAAAGTATAATAATTTTTTATTTTTTTTAAATAAAATAAAATATAACTAAATCTGTGTGTATTTAATTAGTTGGTAGTTTAATTTGGTGAAAATAATAATAATATTGTGATGACACTTGCAGAGGATGAAAATGAGACGAAACATTTGGAGGAAATGGAAGGAGCAAAGAGTCGTCTCCATTTTTTTGAAATGGATCTTCTTGACATCGACTCCATTGCCACTGCCATAAAGGGTTGTTCCGGCGTAATCCACCTCGCATGTCCTAACATCATTGGTCAAGTCGAAGATCCCGAGGTTAAAAAATTAAAAATCACTTAACACTCCAATATTTACATAAATGGCTTAATTACTAATGTAGTTCGTATATCTACAGAATCTTTATCTCTTTATCCTTTCTCTTAAACACTACACTTTTCAATCTTTGCCCATATATACACTCTTTCTCTCTCATCCACCAAAAGTTATTGATACAATTAGTTTGATATTTTAGTAGTTTCTTAATTAAGATTTGAGGTTTGATTCTGAGTTTAAACATAGAGTCATAATTAAAAAAGTACAAAATGAATCAATCTTATAGGATAATAAGAATTTGTGGATGTCAAATAAAAAGCCACAAATATCTTCAGATTATAAAATATATATATTTTTAATCCGTTTTAGTCAATTTTAATTTCAAGGACCAAAATAAAATAAAATATTTATATATAATAAGATTCAAAATGAATAGTTTTTAGATGTACCTACTAAAATGTAAAGATTGTACGGATATAAAGATTAAATAAGTAATTAAATCAATAAATATAAAAGTATATCTAATGAAACATGAGAAGTAAAAAATGTTAAACCTATCTTAACCTTAATCATAGACAATTCTATAAGGTTAAAACTATTATAGTTAATTTTAACTATAACCATTTATTTAAACTATACAATTGAAGTTTACTTGTGTTCCATCTCGTTGGTGCTTTCCCTGCATGTAGGGTCCAAATTAGTAGTAAAAGTTAGTAGTATTTAATGATTTTGTTGCTTACATTAACTAATTTTGTGTGGGGTGTGAGAAAATACAGAAGCAGATATTGGAACCGGCGATAAAAGGAACGGTTAATGTGTTGAAGGCGGCGAAGGAAGCAGGGGTGGAGCGCGTGGTGGCGACTTCATCGATTTCGTCGATTATGCCAAGTCCTAATTGGCCAGCTGATAAGATTAAGGGAGAAGAGTGTTGGACGGACCTTGAATACTGCAAGCAAAAGGGGGTTAGTGCTTGTTAAAAGAAATATTTTATTTTCCATTTTAAATTTTTCTATATTTTACATAAATAAATCATTCTACCTTAAATAAATATATTAAGATTATAGTTCAATTAGACCAAAGAAATCAAATTATGTAAAATTAAAAATTTGACCAAAATTAATAACTGATATTGGAAAACTGAAAGATTAATGTTTCTATTTTAAATGGAGAGATCTAAATGGTTCTCTCTTTCAATCTAATCTGTGTTATCTTTATTTTTAAGTTGAATTTCAATATTATTTTTAAAAAAGCTTTTAATACTAAAGATCATTTATCTCATAATTTTAATTACTCGTCGTAAGCCTGAAATATAAATTATATATTTGAATGTGACTAAAATTGTATACCACACAGATTATTGTAATGAATATTTTTCTCCTTCCACAAATTTCGTTTGCCATGCACTACAAATCTTATAATACGTGGAGAAGTTACGATCACAAACTGAAATTTAACTTATTCAAATTATTTTTCACTTCTCATTTCGATGAAAAATATCTTTACCCTTGGGCCAAAGTATCGATTGGGGTAATTTTTATAAAACTTACTATTTAATGATAGATTTTAAATTAACACTTATTTGAGAATAAATCCTAATGTTACGACTTTAATTAAAAAATATAATTTCAATTATAACTTTTAATTTTTTTACAAAAATATTGAAGTCATAAAAATTTTATGACCTCAATTATTTTAAATATGACATTAAAGTTGTAAGTTTTTTTTTATAGTTTTTACTATTTTAAAGTTGTAAAGTATTATTTTATATTTAAGTCATAAATTATTTTATGACTTTAATTTTGTTTTTTTTTAATTGTAAATAATTTATTTTAATTTTTTAAAGAATTTGTTTATATTTAATTTTTTTGTTTTATTTAATATTTTTATATTACTTTATTTAATATTTTTTATTGGATCTTATTTAGTATACTTTTTATTTTTTATTTAATATAGTTTTTATATATAATATTTTTTTACTATTATTAAGAATTATTATTTATTTTATCAATTATAAAAATAATTAAAAATACTTAAATTTAAATAAAAATATTAAAATATATTATATATTCGTTTAACAAAAAATATTAAAATATTTTGTTACTAAGTAATATTAACTTATAATTTATCAAATAATATTAAATATAAAAAATAATTAATTTTTACAATTATCTTTAAATTTTTAGAATGGTATTAATTAATTTTTTTTATAAATTATTTAATATTAACAACAGAAAATAATTTAATAATAAAAGTAATTGTTAAAATAAAAATAGCATTAATATAAAATAATTAATATAAATAATAATCCTTAACCATAATAAAAAATATATATATAAAATATTAAATATAAAAACTATATTAAATATAAAATATAAAATATATAATGAATAAAATCATATAAAAATATATAAAATGTTAAATAAAACCATATAAAAATATAGAAAATATTAAATAATAATTAAAATAAATAAATGATTTACGATTAAAAAAACAAAATAAAATTAAAGTTGTAAATTAATTTTCGACTTCAATATAAAAAAAAAAAAATTACCCCAATCGCATAATTTGACCTTACCCTTGACTCACCTGAACCTAATGTTGTGACAAATTTACTGATGGGGGTTAAAAAAAAGAAAGCTATTGATGGGGTGGGGCAGATACTTTTCTTTTGTTGGGTCTACCTAATTTGAATTATTGTGTTGTGGGGCAGTTGTACTATCCCATCGCAAAAACTCTAGCAGAGAAAGCGGGTTGGGACTTTGCTAAGGAGACAGGTTTTGATGTTGTCATGATAAACCCTGGTACAGCATTGGGCCCTCTGCTTCCTCCAAGAATCAATTCAAGCATGGCTGTGCTTGTTAATGTTCTCAAAGGTAATTCCCATATATCACCACTCAATCAATGTATACAAATGTAACACGTGGCAGACAAATAAAAAGGAAAGAACTACCCATATTTAATTAATTTGTTGATTTTAATAAATGTTAATATATGGGTTAAACAAGTTAACCCGCATACTCAAAAATTAAATTCATTTAACATATGGGTGAAATGAATCAATCTGTATAAACCTAAGTTTAAATGAGCTAATTCTCACTAAATTTAGGTCGTACATACTATCGTTATCGTTGTTTATAACATATATTTGAAATGTTGAACCTCCTATTAGCTATCTATAAGAATCTCCGCCATCACTTCTAATACCTTTGTCTAAATTAAGTACATAGCCACAAGTTTTAAATTTTAGAGCATTTTCCACAGGAGCATCTCTTATTTTATTTTTTTTTACAAATTTTGTGTGAATCTTATTCTTACACATCACTTATTTTTATTTTTACCATGTGAACAATTTTTTTCTCCAATCCAACAGGACAACAACTTATAAAAATTTACTAAATAAATCTATATCTTTACAATTTCATAAAAATACACGCATATCATTTAAGCACTCTGCTTCATAGGTGCTTGCCCAAGTGATTGATCTTGTGAACATTTCTTGTGAAGAGTCAGTGTTTAATAAGTTACGCACTACACAACAACTCTCTTGAAGGTGCTCTAGCTGCTCATTAAATTTTGGTAATTTACTATTCAAATTAACTAGAAATGAAAGACAGTGCGTGTAAATTTATTTTTGACCATTTAACCTAACAGAACTGAAAAGAACCTCAAAACAGAAAATTGAGCAGCATGCACATATTACGAACTCTTGGAGCAAAAGAACCTTCTCCTATATCTCAATCACTCTCTTTGTGAATCAAGGCTAATAGTATAATAGCACAAGCGTTTGGAACTTGTTACAGGGGGCAAAGAGACCTACGAGGACTTCTTTATGGGAACGGCTCACTTCAAAGACATAGCATTGGCACATATTTTGGCACTTGAGAACAAGAAAGCAGCAGGAAGGCACTTGTGTGTGGAATCTATTCGTCACTTTAGTGATCTTGTGGACAAGGTTGCTGAGTTATACCCTGAATACGATGTTGCTAAGTGAGTATTCTCCATAATCTCATATAACAACTAGTACTTTCTCTGATAAACTAATATGTAATTTGAAGAAAAAAAAAGATTATTTGAATTTACATCCTTATGCAATTACATAATTTCAAATTGAACAAATACTTATACATAAATAAATTGATGAGCAAACTCTAAGGAATTAGTTGAGTGGAACAAGACAGAATCTTACATCTGACACGTTTCAGGTTTGAATCCTCACTTGTCTTTTTGAAGTGAGATAAATATAAGTATCTAATGTAAGTGCTTTTTTAGCTTGGATGTTTTCCCTACCTTAGGTTGACACATCATCTCAGCTCCCTAAATTTTAATTCACCAAAAAGAAATTGCTGAGCAGTAGACTTCTAAGATCAATTACATTTGAAGCAAAAGAATCTAAATGGGTGCTAATAGTTTATCCCGGGTACTAATAATTTAGTAAAAAAATCTGTCTCTGCATTGGCAGTGGAAAAGATTTTACACTTATCTAATATAAAACTATCTATGATAAATTTATTAATTTTTACAATAATTATATTAAAAGTTATACTAGTAACAATTTCATATTGATGGACAATTGCATAGAGATTAAATTCTTAATAATTTTAATTTCTTTGGTTATAGGTTGCCAAAGGATACCCAACCAGGGTTGTTGAGAGCAAGTGGAAAGGATGCATCAAAGAAGCTGATTGATTTAGGTCTAGAATTCACTCCTGTTGAGCAAATCATCAAGGATGCAGTGGAGAGTTTGAAGAGCAGGGGCTATGTCTAATTTCTCTGCTGCTGCAGAGGAATTGAGTGCACTGTTACAAGTGGTGGTGGCGTTAATAGTATTGTTCTGCCATTGCTTTGACTCATTGTTAATGCCATTTATGTTTTTACCTATGGTCTTGTGTTGTGCGCTTGTGCGTGTAAGTTGTAACTGTAATCTAAAATAAGGGTCACTTGTATCAGTGGTTGTAACGATATCAATGTTTTGCGAGAGTTCTTATTTACTCTGGCAGTTATTAGTGAAAGATTGAGCGGTCTCATCTTCATTGCTCAATTTTCTCATCAAAAGCATCTCCTACAATTCCATTTGTTAATGTTTCGCATATATAGTTTCCGCTAATAAAAACTCGTGTGAACTTTTATAAATTAAGATTTCTGTCGTTTACAAATTAATCAGAGGCTTAAATATAATAAATATTTGAATTTTATATTTGTTTAAAAAAATTGTTTTGTTGAGTTTTTGATAAAATTATTTTATTTTTAATCCTTAACACTTTTTTAAGTATCTCATAAATTAACAAATTATAAGTTTGTTTTATGACTAATTTTTTCATTTTTAGTTATTCGTTATTAAAATAAAATTTACTAATTTATCATGAAAGAAACACAAATTCACTAATTTGTCAAGAGAATAAAATAAAATATCAAAAATAAAAAACAAATTAAATTATTCAATACAAAATAGAATTTACCAAAAGCAAATGTAAAAATTAAGAATTTATTAAAAAAAATATTTAAGCCTAAATTATAAATCTCCCAATGAACTTTTATATAACTAGCCACTCATTCTTCAGGAAAAAAAAGAAGAAGCTAGCCACTCATCCTCTTGGGCCTTAAATTCTTTTGTTGTCTGTTCTGCGTTTCAATGCTTTTCTCCGCATCAAACAAATTAGATCCACATGCTACTATATGTTTTTTTTGTTTTATCAGCAAAAAGAGTAGATAATATACATCAAAATTAATCACGTGCTATGATCAATATTAAAGGTACAAGGTACCCAAACAACCCAAATAAAAATAAAAAATAAAAAAACAGAATTGCCACAGCTGAAAGGGAGGGAACTCCAAGGTTATATCATATGGGTTTTTTAGGGTTCAGTTTTTTTAACTAAATCTCACCTAGGGTTTATCAGATTTAACCCAAAAACATTCAACTGAAATCAAAATAATCTATCTTCTTAACTCGGGTTAAGTGGTTCTTAGAATGAGTTTTCTCTCTTTGTAACGGTCATTCTCCCCCCGTTTATTACTCGTTAAGACTATTATGTTCCATAACAGTATTTTTATTAAATGATCATTATGACCTTGCCAGGGAGAGGGGGAAAATAAGGAAATGTCTCTATAGGACTGAGATGTCAAGGGACTCGACATCCTTTGATGGGAACGGTAATCTCTCTTACGATAGTTTGAGGTCGTTCACCGAGTGAGACACAAAAAGAAGCTTGAAGCCATAGGTCGATCAAAATAACAACAGGAACAATGCATAGTCCTCCAGCCTCGAGTGCTTAAGCACTTGAGACTTGAAGTCATAGGTCGGTTGGATAACATAGGAAACGGTACATAATCCTCTAGCCTTGAGTGCTTAAGCACAAAGAGACTTAGATTCATGGATTAGTTAGAGTCGAGAACGATACACAGCCCTTCAACCTTAAGTGCTTAAACACGAAGAGGCTTAAAGTCATGGGTCGGTCAAAATGCGACAGAAACAATACAGGTTCAAAATTGTTGTGAAAGACTGTATAATATTTTTTTTCTCATTTCTTGAGTAATAATCTCATCTCAGAATGTAGTCTTCAATATTTGTTTACCCATATTTTTCCCCAATGCTTTCTTTTCAAATTCCACACCCTCTTCTTCATCTGATCCTAGTGAGTAGTGACACTACCCTCTTTGATGTGTCTTTTCTTATCCCACCTCTCTTTTTAAAAGGGAGTGCTTTTCTAAAAAATATATTCAATAATTATTTACAAATAGGATTGTTACGGATAGGCCATTCAAATATTTAAATTATGCAACCACCAAAAGATAGAAGATATAATAAAAGATATAATCACAACCACTGCCATTCATCTAGTTAGATAATCCGAATATCTTAACCAAAAAAATAATGGGCCTCAATAATATCTTCCCAGGATCCAGGTATTATCTTATAAATAAAGCATTATTCATGGTGAAAGGTACACAACAATCCTAACTCTCTCTTTTCCATTCACACTGCACACACAGCACACCACTTGTGTTGTTTTCGTCAGTGATCATCTTCTGGAGGGTGCTTCATCTCTATAAGCATCTTTGTTGAGGGAGAGTTTGATCCCATAGCAAATCCCAGCAAACCTTGCTGGGAACATTCTGTTTCTCACAAGCAGAACAGTGGCGCTGTCTGTGGGAACGATAAATTTTGAATCCCACCAATTCACAATGGTCAACACCAGAAGCCATCAGATCGCTGGACATGAGGCACCACCACCCCGGAATGCGAATCTGGAGAACGTGGTAGCAGAAGATGCGGCGTCCCATACCGCTTCCTCTCCAGCGATACCACCAGCTCGTATTCCCCCATCGAATGCCGAGGTAGAATTAGACAACAATCAGCGTTTTATCCACAATGCGTTGAACTCTATTTTATCTCGGTTAGAGAACTTGGAGAAACGTTACGAGCATCAACGACAGGAGGATGCTCGGAATTTGTCCAAACAGCCGGGCAATCCTAATACTGAACGACCAGCGACAACGCACAACGAGCAACCGAATTCAGTAGAAAGAAGACATGAAACAAATAACTCGGCACCCACAGCTGAGGCTGGTGATAGAGGACCAGCCAGTCAATCCGAACAAGTCAGACCCCATTCACGC
>CM023951.1:19928172-20005240 GCA_013407115.1 Glycine latifolia | reverse complement strand
AGACATGAGAATAATCAAATGGCTAATAGGATAAACTTACAAAACTTAACCATTAATAGCACTCTATTAAACTTTGTAATGTAATAAATATGTTGATGATCAAATAACAAACAGGATCAAACTCACAATTTTATGAATTACTAACAACTTTATTCCAGCAGAATTTTGTGAAGGACAAAACTTAAGTGCAGTACTAATATGCTATCCTTAGGTGCCTTTAGTGTTATTTTCCAGGTTTGGAGTTTCACCTGAATAATTAAAGTTGATCTTTATTCTATGGATTACAAAGGTTAAAGTCCAATTTTGATCAGAGTACAACACTAAAACACCTTCAATACTGAACCTAAGTTTTGTCCCTTTATGAAATTAAAACCCTCCAGCCCCTCCACTCAATTTCCCAAAATTCCACTACAAAATGAAAGAAAGATTTTTAACCCCCATTCTCAAAAGAAAGGGGTGACTGCCCAATTCACATCGCTGGACTTCAAAACTAAGGAAACAATCATAAAGGGGCATACCAGTATAGTCACGTGAGAACTGTGCAAGCCTTTTAAGCATAGTTATAAAAAGATGTTTATATGTTTATATTTCTATTGCATTTCTAGTTTGCATGGTCTAATCATTGTCATAATCATTACTTTATCTCAAGAAATGGTGGATCATCTCCATGGTAAGTAATAGGCAACCTTCATACTGTCGAGGATAGTCTATGACAGGCATATCATAGTCTATGACAGTCATCTCCAAGACTTGTATTTCACCTGAACTCAGATCTGCCAACTTTTCCCTCTCATTTATGTTCGCCTTCTTGCTAAGTAAACGCTGCTAGATGCGAAGGACATAGTAGGAGCATAATCACGTGACAAATAAACCAATTAAGATGTAACTAATTAGGTCCATTGGAATACCAAATTAACAGGCACCTTAATGTCCACTTTCTTTGCTACTTCCATATAATGATAAAGATTAAAGATAAAAACAAAAGTGAAAGGCATGGCAATTTGTTACAATTTACATAATATACAACTAATGGACATATACAAAGTACATAATATAGGAAATAGCATATAGTTGAAGTTATTATCTAGAGTTATAGATCAGATTTAATTTTATGGAGATTTTCATTACTTTCTTTTGACAGAAAGTCACTTCCAAAGCATCGCTTCCTTTATTTTCCTACAAAATAGCCATCTTCCTCACAAATAATTTTGAAGCACATATTAGCAAAGTGTTAAAATGAAGAAAAATTTTCAATTAACTATGCATATCAAAAATAGAACACACATTGAATAGCCATGGGTTGAAACATCAGAGAAAGAAGCCATAAGGCATAAGCAAAATTTAATTCATAAAAAATTTAAGGCTTCAAAGAGAAACGATAAAAAAATCGCTATAGATGAAAGAGTTACCTGGCTTCCCAGATTCAAGTTTCTCTTTCCCATGACTCCAACCAAAATTGTACCCATGAATTCAGGGTGGATAGAAGCAGTATAAGTTATTTGCCACTGTAGAAAGCTACAAAACATAGGTATTTAGACTAATGGCAAAAGAAAACAATATGTATGGACAGTGAATGAAGTAGAATAAAATGTAAAGTGAGAATTTTCAGTAGTAAGAAGTCTTAAATACAGATAAGTTACCTACTATGAGGATCTTCAAGATCCTCCTTCACTTCTTTGGGAAGATTTGCCAATCTGGAAAAAGGACAGGATATGATATCATCAACAAATATCAACTTCAAGTGGTATCCTTTGATGATTTAAAACTAAGGGACCAGGAATGTATGCCGAAATAACATCTCAAAGCACATACCTTGGCGCAAGATGCAATAGATTTCTGCGCAATGAAGAGTATCCTGGGACCTGTAATTAATTCCAATAAAGTAATCCAGACAGCATAAATTATAATGCAGCTAGAAAATCAACACACAAGAATTGCCAGCTCCAAAGAATATATCATTTATCATCATTTATGACAACAAAAAAATAATAGGCATAACATAACTCCATGCCCCCATTTTCCACAGAAGAAACCATAATATAAACTAACAGGGGGTTCGTTTCGTTGCAACGGAGAACCTCTCCCCTAAAACAGAAAACGTTTTGAGAGTGCGGTGAGGAAGAAAGAGAAACATGAGAGAAAAAAGAAAAAGACAGAACATTCTGGAGAAACTCGAGGAGCTGCAAAATTGCACTGGAAAAAACAAAATAGCAACAAACACAGAGAGTAACAGATATTTTATCACCCAAAAAAAAGGGATCAATTTTATGCTTGTCCGATTTTGCCCTTATTTTTGCCAAATGTCAGCAATATAAGCTGTCCAGTTTCGTAAATTTGGTGGTGGTTTGCTTTTCTATGGGTATATTATATTAGATTAGATTAGAAGAGAGAATATAAAGAGTAAAATAATTGACACAGTGATACGTGTGAAAGTTTCACTATTTAAGAAAGTACTTAAATGTGTAACATAAGAGTAGATTTAAAGAAGAGAGAAATATAAAATATAAATTAACTGGAAAATTAAAGAAAATTAGATTCCCACTCTTCAAATTAAATATTCAAACTTATAATATATGAATAAATTTTGTTGCTTACTATACCTGTTACGAAGAACTCATGTGATATCTGTCATAATATTGACCACAATCCAAATACAATCAATTAACTAATCACGAAACAAAATAATCAAATGTCAGAGATCGTTTAATGGCGTGCATAAATTGAGATTTGGCTTAAAGAGACAGCAAAAACATTTTCTTAGATTAAGAGAAAAAAAAAAAGAAACAAAAAATAGTTTCTTAGATTAATGCCTATGGATTTTTATGTATGTTAATTTTTAATTAAATAACAGTAAAAAAATTATTTTTATGTCAGTATATATAGTTCTTTTGCTCAAAATAAAAATAAAAGTATTTTATGTTGTGATATTTTATTAAAATAAAAAATAGAAAATACATTTTTTCTTTCTTAATTAAAAATAAAAAGGTTAAATATATGTTAGATTATATAATATATTCACCTTTTAATTAATTGTTCTAAAATAATTCCTATAATATTCAAACATGATAAATTTTAATTATTTATTATTTACCCTTTACAGTATAAAAGACAAATTTGTCAAATCAAACAATTATTTCCTATTAATGGCCATTACGTGTTTTACTTTCCCTTCTTTAAGTTTATATTAATTTATTAAAACATGGAAAATATTAATTTTAATTATTTCTTATTTACCCTTTACAGTATAATAGACAAATTTTTCAAATCAAACAATTTTTAATGAAATAACAATATAAAAATATTTGTTTATGCATTAATAATGTAAAACAGATTTATATAAAATTATTATTTGAATTGCTTTAACATAATTATTTTAAAATTTAAAAAACTTATCATATATAATAGATTTGATTGAATAAATGTGTAAAACAATTTTAATACATAACTTATTTTTCTATAAATATTTACATCAACAATAAATTAAAAGAACAAATTGCTGGTGATATCTATTTTCAATAATTTATAATTTAATTATATTGTGACAGCTTTTACGTTGGAACATTTGAATCATGACAATTTAATAATTTTTTTAATAGTTGTTGTGACATATCAAGAAAAATTAATAAATAAATAAAATAATAATAATTTTATAAAATTAATCTTATTATTATTATTAATTTGTTTTTATTATTATAATTCATATCATAACATTATAAAAGATATGAATAAAAAATAATTAATATAATTAAAAAAAACTAAAATGATTGCAATTATTTTAGAATTTTTGTTCCTTTACAAGAACTATTATGGAACAAAGAAACTACTAATTCCTTTCCATATCCTTTAGCAAAGGTTTAACTTTTAACTTTATCTCAAAATATTTCAGGAAAAAAAAAATCTCAAAATCAACATATTTGATATTTTAAAATTTTAAATTTAAAAGTCTAATTAATTTATTTTTTTCAAATACATCCTTATTTAATGTACTCACTACTAATTATACAAGTATTAAAGATTAATATATTAAATAAGATTATTTTAATTTAAATATAATAATTTTGAATTTCATTAAATATTTCTTAATTTAGTATCTTTATATATAAAAAGGGGTAGTAGAATTCATGAAATCTTTAATTATGTCACTGCCCTGCGAGAAACTTCATTAGATAGATACAACTAAATATGTTATGACTCTGACATTGTTGAGTCTGTGCTGTTAACTCCATTCCGATCCATGGCGGTTCATCTTCCAAATCCATCCACAGCAACCGCCACCGCCACAAGTCACGTGGTGGTCGTGCCATACCCGTCACGTGGCCACATCAACCCCATGATGAACCTCTCCAAACTCCTCGTATCAAAAAACCCTAACAACATCCTTGTCACCTTTGTTGTAACGGAACAATGGCTCTCCTCAACCGCCTCCGAACCAAAACATCACAACATAAAGCTCGCCTCAGTCCCGAACCTCAGTGCTTCCGCGGGCACCTTCAACGACGTTGTCGACGCCGTCATGACCAAGATGGAGGCGCAACTCGAGCTCCTCCTCGACCGCCTCCACTCGCCGCCGCAGCCGACGTTCATGATCTACGACGCCTTTCTGTTCTGGGCCGTCGGCGTTGCGAACCGGAGGAATATTCCGGCGGCGGCGTTCTGGACGACGAACACGTCGGAGTTGTGGGTGCAGTATTTCCATATTTTCCAACAGAATCAGCACTGGCATCGAAGGATGTTAGGTGAGGATCCCAATTGCATGTTCTGTAAAAGTCCCAACAAGTCTTCTCTCTTTTTTCTTTTTTCTTTATTCATTTTTTTCTTCAGATTACACAATAATTAAGTAGAAAATTTTATATATAGTCATTTCAATTATTTTAAAAAAATTACCCTATTTTTTAATGTCTTCTTGTTTAATAAATAAATTAAAAAAACTATGAGAATAAATTCTTATTATGCAAAAGTTTTTCCATTTAAGTTAATTTTAATTTATGAAAAAAAATATTTTTTATGGATAAAATTATATAATAGAATCTTAATATAATAAATAGTGTGTTAAAATCATTTTCAAATTTAATTTTCTGCCAAATGCATTTATTTATACAGATCTCCCCAAAAGATATATACAAATATTTGTGAAAAGGTTAGGATGAATTTGTCTTTACTTTTGTCTAATTTAAAATTTTGATACATAATTTACTTGACTCAAATTCGATTTTAATTAATATCCAATAGTATATAAAATATAAATCACTTTGAGAGTATAATATCTCAACTTTGATATTATTTATAATTAAATAGTAAAATTAAAAAACATATAAAATTATAATTGAAATATATTTTATAATGTATACTTTAAGTTAATAATATTAATATAAATATAATATTATATCATATAAAATATTACTAATTAAATTAAATTGTAAAAATTTAAAATTTATTTTAAAAAATGTTCTAGATGTTGAATCAAATTGAGATATTGAGCAATCGATATACATTAATAATAAATAATATTAAATTTTACTATTAATTTATTATCTTATTAAGAAAATAATAGTATAACTTTTTTATTTAAAATTTTAACGAGATCATGAATTTTTATTTTTATTCCTTAATATAGGTATATGAATTATTGGATAAGGTTTATTATTTTTTTAAATATTTTTATTAAAATAATTATTGTGTGTTGACTCTATGTAGCGTGACACTGCATGGCCAGTGTGTGCCAGATAATTTTTTTTTGTTTTTCTTTCTACAAGGCAGTTCGTGTCTGTCAACAAACAGGGGGGGGGGGGGGGGGGGGGAATCTTTTTTAAAATGTTAAAATTAAAAAATACTTTTTAGGAATCTAGATCCACAATTGTATTGTTTGAAAAAGAAAAGTTGGATCAATCTGTTTTTTATTTTTTATTAATTTAAATTATTTTATAAATGTTGATATATAAAACAGTTTAATTTGTATGCGTTGTGTAAAAACATACAAAATTAGTTTTGTAAAACATTTTTTTTACATAATTTTACTCTAGTTATAATCCTAATCATTATAATAATAACAAATATAACGAATTTTACACAATTTTATACTAACTAATTTTAACCACTATTATAATAAAACATACAAAATTAGTTTTATACAATTTTACATTAGTCAACTTAAATATTACTTAATTTATAGTTTTGCTAATTATTAAGATATATGGTGGTGATTTAAAATAATTTTTATTCAAAGTGATGACTTTAAAGTTTGGACATTTGACATAAAGTTTACTTTTTTTGTTATCATTGGACACAAAGTTTACTTTTTCTATAAGCAAAGTTTTATTGATAAAAATAAAGTAGATCACAAGGTGCACTCTACTCCAGAATCGAAATGTACTAATTTGTGAAGGGAAGAGTTTGCTGCTCCCAAAAATGTCAGCAAAAGTGAAAACCAATTACAAACACCTGCATCGATCACTTTATTCATGCATAGTACGAATATAACATAACTTTTATAGAAAAAGATAGAGACTATTATTTTTTTCATTTTTATAAACTTCAATTATCTCGTTTTGGGTTATAGTCTTCAATTTTTTTGTTTAAATTTAATTTATAATTTTAATTGTTATAATTCATCTTTAAGAAAAACTAAGGAAACAAAATACATTAGTCAGCAAAATTTGTATTTTAAATTACATTACTGACCTCCATTTAATTCTAAACTATTACTAATTTATGAGGAGTGTTAAAGTGTGGTACTCATCTATTAATTTATGAGAAGTGTTAATGTGGTTCCAATACACTTTTTTACCCTTTTACTTTCACATCTGTTTATATTGCTAGCATTTACTACAATTTAGTATCTTCCTAATCATGGTATTCACTGAAGCATCACAAAGTTGAAATTTTGAAAACTTGTAGATTACATTCCTTCAATTTCTTGGATTCCTCGAGCGGATATTCCTCTTCTTGATGGGAACAATCGTCAAATTTTGCAATGGGCTCTGAAGAGTTGTGAATGGCTTTCTAAGGCACAGTACCTGTTATTGCCTTCGATCTATGAGCTAGAATCCCAAGCGATTGATGCCTTAAAAGCAAACCTCTCAATTCCAATTTACACCATTGGCCCAAACATACCATATTTTAATCTTGGTGACAATTCATGTTACACTAATAACGGTGCTAACAATAATGGTGCTAACCATGGTTACTTGGATTGGCTAGATCGACAACCCAAATGTTCCGTTTTGTACATCTCACATGGAAGCTATCTCTCAATCTCAAGTGCCCAAATGGATGAAATTGCCAATGCATTGCATGATAGCAATGTTAGATTCATGTGGGTGACGCGTGGTGAGACTCCAAGGTTGAAAGAAATTTGTGGGCACATGGGGTTAGTTGTGGCATGGTGTGACCAATTGAGGGTATTGTTGCACTCTTCTGTGGGGGGTTATTGGACACATTGTGGGTGGAATTCGGTTATAGAGGGTGTTTTTGCTGGGGTTCCCTTTTTGACCTTCCCAATTTCCATGGATCAACCATTGATTAGTAAGCTCATAGTGGAGGATTGGAAGGTGGGGCTTAGAGTGAAGAAGGATGATAAGTTGGACACTTTGGTGAGAAGAGATGAGATTGTTGTGTTGTTGAGGAAGTTCATGGAGTTGGATAGTGATGTTGGTAGAGAGATGAGGAAAAGAGCCAAGGAGCTTCAACATTTGGCTCAGCTTGCAATTATTAAGGAAGGGTCATCTGAAAATAACATCAAAGACTTTATGAAGAATATAGTCCAGAGTGGATCAAACAGTGTTCAAGTTCAAAATGGTATTTAGATTCTTAAATGATTGGTCCTATGTTGGATTTGTTGTCTTTAATTATAGTAATACAATGAAGACCAAGCTAGCTTGCCTGGTTAGCTTGTGTTCACTTAATATTTCTATGTTTTTCATGTTAGACCAATAAAACAAAGTGTATGTTCTATTTACCAATAAACGATTGGACGTCCCTTTGTAACAAAGAAAATGAATTTGTAAGTTTATTTTTTACTCTTCCCCCCCTACTTTCTTGTTGGTTGAAATGTCAAAGTTCATACATATTTTTAACGAGAATAATATATTATGCGTCATGTTATTTGTCTTTCTAACATTAAGTACACTTTATTAAATTATTAATCATACTACTATAAAACACATTGACAACAATTATACTTTTTAGGTTAATGTAGAATATTTTTTTAGTCCAAAATCAATAACTAATCTTAATCATATACACACATATCTGATATTAAATCTCTCATCACAAACTTAAGGGACAAAATTATTTATCGTCCATTCCACATTAATTATATTTTTATCAAAAGAGTTAGAATATAATTATAAATCTATTTTTTAACTAACATATGTATGTTCGTTAACTTTTTTTCTGAATGAAGGTTCTTTAACTTGTTAATGAGACCACAAAATACCATTATGAAAATAGTACTTAAAAAAGATAATTAATCAGTTATATATTAGAAATATTAAATTAGATATTAATTATTTTTTCAGAATATATATATTTAGTTTTTATCATTATATATAATAAAGATTATTAATGCTTTATTGATTTTTAAAATGACAATCATTTTAAGATAAATTAACAATATAAATTAAAAAGAGAGACATATAATATGAAATAAAAGAAATAAATAAACTTAAATTATAATTTGCTTACATTATACCATAGTTTAAAAAATCTATCTAGTGACTAACTTTATGGTACAAGGTCATTGGGTTAGTAATCAAACTAGTGAGTCAGTAATTGACCCGTATGACCCAATTTATAATTAAAAAATATAAAAATTTTATACCTATCTTAAAATCTTTCTTATAGTGCATTGAAATTCAAAAGTGTTAAAAACATAAATAAAATATAAAGAACACAAGTTAAAAAGTAACTATTATCTCTAACAAACATTTAATATCAAAGACATCAGTATATATCAATATTCATACTAAAATGAATCATAATCATATCATATCAATGTAGATTATAAAATATAAAAAATCAATCCAAAGTTTCAATTTGCAGTTTTAGAAAATATTCGAAATCACAATTTTACCTTTAAGTCAATCACAATTGTGGTTACTTCTAAATCAATTTAGCTCAACAAAAAATACAATTGCGGTAAAAAAAATATTCAACAATGAATGAAAAGATCAATTTAACTTAAAATCACAAAAAAAGCTAAAATAAAACAAAATGAAAAAATAACTATTTTTTTTAAAAAAAAAGATAAGTGGCCCAGTTCGGGTCAATGGGTCACCAGTTTGACTACAAACTCGGCCGAGTCAATCCGGGTCATTCTAAATCAAAAGCGTAAACGATTGAAATTATGACTTGACTCAATCTACTCATCGAGTTAATGTTGGACTCATCCAGTCCATCTGAATTTTAAAATTATGCATTATGCTACTATCAAATTGTGTGAATCAATTAATATAAGATTTTTTAAATTTAATTAATAATGTTGAGTTTAAATCTTCAATATATTCATTTATATTAAATAATTAGAAGAACTTTGTGTGGATTGCCTTGAATAGAAAAGACCTCTATTCTTTATTTTTTAACAAAAGAATGCTCACAATATACATTCCAAAAAATATTTTTAACGCTAGATCTCCTAAGTCCTAACATTTGGTTTACTTTAAAACCACTGTTAACTATCAAAGTAGGCATTACAACTAACCCTGGGTACATATCCAACTTTGACGAGGAATATTTGTTTTAATTAGATATAGATATAAATATAAGTATTACTCGTAGTACGTTTTTTATTTCATTTTTTTTTACAAAGTTGTAAGTTTCTTTTTATTTAATTTTTTCGAATATATTTTTTAAAAAATTATAAAGAATTTTTGCATTTAATTATTTCATAAATAAATATATTTTTACTTTTTTTAATTTAATTTAATATTTTGTATATATATTTTTTGGATAATTATTTATGATTTCTTACTCAGAATTTATAACAAATATTATGATTTATTTATTTTTTTAATAATTATTTAAAATCGACTCTAAATGATAATAAATAAAAAAAACACCCCATGATGGATTTTCCTAGCTTCGGTGGTGGAGAACTTAGTGAAGACAAACTTCTTATAATAAGGGTAACTAAGGGTACATTTATTTCATGGGTAAATTTTTCAATCTGAACATAATTATATAAGGGAGAAAATAATCCCTCATTTATTATAAAAGTAATAAATTAATTAATTTAAGATATATTTTTTTATTTGGATAAACAATAATTTTACTTTTTGTTAATATTTAATCTCGAAAAAAGGATAAAAAATATTTATTCTCAAGGAATAAAAATCTTTAGTCAGTAAAAATACATATAGTAAAAATCTTTAGTCAGTAAAAATACATATAGGATGAATTGATGAAACCAACTTAATGTTTATTAATTTACTTATATATTAACTTTATTATTATTTCATTCCCTTCGTATTAGAGTAAGACTACTCTAATACTTCACGATCAATTGAATGGATTTTTTTCTCTGTTCTACTAAAAGATATCTAAAAATTGGTATAATAGTTGTATTCCATTGCCCCACCCCCTCTCACGTAGTTTTCATGTAAAAATGGTCATTGGCCAGTAAAGGAAACAAAAAAAATAGCTCAATACTAGTGTTGTACTGAGTTGTCATTTATCTCGGAATAAGCTGTAATTTATATTTGTGTACTAGTTATTTACTGTTTAAGATACTCTATCTTCAGTTAGGAAAGGATCTTTGCACTGCTATTGCTTGAAACTCAAAAGGCAAGCATATTTTATGTGCGTAAATGGTATATAAAATAGTGTGCTGGAAATTTGCATGCTATTTGTGAATTGTGATTCATTGATTAATTTGATATAGATACTTTCAAAACTGAATATCTTTCCAACATAGTGGAGTGCTATGGAATTGGCATTATGCAAAATAACTAACTGGTCAAGGCAATTTCAGTTTAATGGTTGGAAGTTAAATGGAAAATACTTCTGGTGGGATCACTTCAGAGTCGTTCAAAATTTTCTTTAAAGCTGTGCCCTTAGCTATTATGTTTTGCCAAATTAAAAAATATGCAAATGTCAAAAAATCTTTGTTGTTAACAAAAGGAACGAGGAGCCCTAGAGCTGTAACTCAAGTGGCACTAATTCATTATGGAACTACTTGATCCTATGGAGTCAAATCCCACCTGTTCCACTTTGTTCTTCAGTATCCAGTTCCCTCCTCACCTGGCCTTAGACTTCCTTTGCCATTGTAACCAAGATTCTTTTTAAAGTAAACACAGAACAGATGTATTAACTATTAACAGATTATTATATCAAACTAGCACCAATACATAACTCTGTTACTGATGAAATTTCTATTGCTTGTAAAGATTGCCATAGATGCAATGTTTACCATCTGATTCTCTGCTTCTTCAGCCTGCTATTTATGTCACAAGTCTTGCTGCTGTAGAGCTACTTCGTGCGCGTGATGGAGGTCAGCAGATTATTGACTCAGTTGATGTTACATGTGGTTTAAGCCTGGGAGAATATACTGCTCTGGCATTTGCTGGGGCTTTTAGGTGAGTTACCAAGAGTAACTATTTTATTACAATGGCTTTTCTATTGTTTTCCCTTTCATTTCTTCATTTTCTTTTCATATTTTTTCCAATGTATCATGAAATCTTCTCAATAAAAGCATAATAAGTAACTATGGCATATGTGCCCTTTCATTTTTTGCCACAACACTTCTGTGACGAATAGTTTAGTGACCTTTTAATTTGAGGCTGGCAGTGGCATTAAGGAAAACTAGTGAATAGTGTGTGAGTGACCCAACCATGGGTTTTATGAATGTGAATCATTGACTTTAAGGTCTTCTGTTTGCTTCAAATCTCATTAGTACATTGCGATAAATTATTGTTTATAGTCTATGGGAAAACAATCCATCAATAAGAAGTTTAGAACCATTCTTTGTCAGCTTGGCAGCAAATATGTAAATGAATAGTTATCTAACCTCTGTAATTTTGAACATGAGTTGTGTGACTAAATTGTTCTGTGAGTGGTTTTGTTTGAGTTTCAACTTTCTCTTAACTGATATGCCATTGACCCCATGTATATAATTTGACTATTAAGCTTTGAAGATGGACTCAAGTTGGTCAAACTGAGGGGTGAGGCCATGCAGGTAAGCAATATCTGCTACCTGGTCTAGTTTCTTGTCTCACTTCAACTTGTTTGCATTCTAATTTGTATATCTTGGGAATTAACTTCTGTTCTTTATCCAGGATGCCGCTGATGCTGCTAAAAGTGCTATGGTTAGTGTGATAGGACTGGGCTCAGAGAAGGTCCAACAATTGTGTGATGCAGCCAATCAGGAAGTTCCTGAAGCTGAGAAGGTTCAGATTGCCAATTACCTGTGCCCAGTAAGGTTCTTGTGAATCTACCATTTTACAAGCTTAAGCAAAATCTGTTTCTAGATTATATATAACCAGTAGTTTGTTTGGAATGTTTGCCTTTTGAAAGGGAAACTATGCTGTCTCTGGGGGATTAAAAGGAGTAGAAGTGCTGGAATCCAAGGCAAAGTCTTTCAAGGCTCGAATGACGGTATGACTTTGCCCCTAATCTTCTATTTTCCAATGCCACCTTTCCTCAAAGAAATAATGCCTTTGCTTCTCTGTGGCAGGTGCGCCTAGCTGTTGCTGGTGCTTTCCACACTAGTTTTATGAAACCAGCTGTGTCAAGGTTGGAAGCAGCATTGGCAACAACAGAAATCAGAACCCCGAGAATACCAGTCATCTCCAATGTGAATGCACAGCCACATACAGATCCTGACACAATAAAGAAGATATTGGCACGCCAGGTATGTTACTGATACTTGTTTCAATCTAACAAGAAGACATGAATGGGAATTAATTGCACCTGTTATGCATTTGGCAGGTTACCTCACCTGTTCAATGGGAAACAACAGTGAAGACTCTTCTAACCAAGGGTATGAAGAAAAGCTATGAACTCGGACCCGGAAAGGTAATAAATATACAAATTTAGGTTCAGTTTGGAAAAAAAATTCAATTAGTATTTATAGAAGAAAATGAGTGGGTAAAGTGAATAAAATTTATCCTACAACTTAAAATTAGCTTATACACTTCAATTTTTGGAGAAGTTAAACGGGGATCTTCTAAAATAATTGAATTGCATAAGCTAGTTTTTGGGGAATTTTGATTCATTTTACCTTTTTATTTTATTTTCTTTCAAGTATTGATGAGAAACATCTAAATTGTGCCTTTGATAACCGATTCTTGTTTGTTAACTATATTTTGGAAGTGCTATTAGCATTGTTAGTCGAGTCCTCTAGCTTTTATGAATCTGCTGAGTTTTGTTTTTCTGGACTCATTTTTCAGGTTATTGCTGGAATCATCAAACGAACGGACAAAGGTGCTGATATTGAAAATATTGGAGCTTAGTGTGTGGGACCTTGCTCCTTCTTCGTGTTCGAATGAACAAAACCAATTTATAACATTTTTTCCAAGAGAGAATGTGCGTTAGCTAAATCAGGAGAATGAATGGAACTTGAAACTTTGAAAGCAAGGAGCAGCTCCAGTCCGATTTGAATGCCAGTTTTGAAGTTAAAATGTTATAGATTATAATTCATGAGTTAGATAAATGATTGTACTCGGCACTAGAATTTTTCTGTTCTTGTAATCGACAATGCGCTCGGAGTTAATTATGTCTATGCTTTTTTGTACCAAATATAGTGTTTTTAGCCTTTTACACAGGCTTAATAATAATAATTAGAAGAAACAACGTTTTACTGTGTGTTTGGTTGCCATTTTGCAATTTGCACAGCTCCAAACATCAGTTCATGCATTCCAAAGCAGCAAAACAAAGTAAACAGAAAAGTAACTATACTATTGGACTGGAAAAACGTGGATTACGTTGAACCAAACGTTGTTTTAACTAGGTTTGAAATACTTCTAATGAGAAAAATGATAATAAACCCAAACAGGCAAACATGACTTTAGTAGAAATTTTCAAGTATTGCACCTCGCATCTTTTTTCACATTGCCAAAGCAAGTCTTTGTTGCTTCTAATTTTTCAATTCTTCACCAGGTTTTTGGAACTAAAATGGATTATGCTTGGTAACCAAAGACGCATTGAAGTTCAACACAATTATTTCTAAGATCCAAAACATAAATTTTATTTGGAGCACAAAATTCTAACTAAATCTTCATCCAAATAACAAGTTCAAAACTGGAGCGAAAAGAACATGGCACCTAATTGAGTATCTAATTTTCCGTCAAGTGTTCGACGATTGTCTCAATCTGCGAAGCTGATCAATCCATCGATCATCAGCATCTCGAGCAGCCCAATCGGGAACCACTCCGGCGAAGGACACCCCGCGCATCGCCTCCATAACTCTCGTCGCGTTCTCCGCCGTCAGCGGCGCATTCCGCCGGTTCTCGTCTTCTCTCAACGCTCCCTCGAACTCCTCTCTGATCCTCTCCTCCTCTTCTTCTTCCTCCTCCTCGCTGCTGCTCTTCTCTGTGACGTCGTTCAGATCCAGAGACGAGATCCCGTTCTCCGTCACGCCGTGCGCGGCGAAACCGTTCGGGAGGCGTCGGAATTCGCCGTCGTGCTCGCCGTCCGAGCTCCCACTGTCGTCCACGGCGGAGATCGGCTGGTAGTACTCCGGCGCGTCATCGGAATTCGAGTCCGAGTCGCTCCCGTTTCCGTTTTCTGCTCACAGAACCGAAAACGTGATCAATTTACAAAACAAAAACGACTAAACATTTTTTTTTCTGAAAAAATTAAAAGAAAAAAACTGATGAATGGATTTGTTTACCTTCGATAAAATCAACGGCGCCACCGTTCATTTCTGCGACTGGACACTGATGAGTTAAGAGTTCAAGACAGAACGAAGAGGGGAAAGAAATGTTGCAAGTAACTTCGAAAGATTTTTAAAAATAAAATCTTTTTTGGTAAAAAAAGAAAATCATAATTTACAATTTGCACCAGCCGGGAATCGAACCCGGGTCTGTACCGTGGCAGGGTACTATTCTACCACTAGACCACTGGTGCTCATTGAAAACTTTTTGAATATTAATTTTACGTACTTATTTTTTGTTGGCAAAATGAAAATGCTGATGAACCTTGGTTTTCATGGCAGTTTGTGAAGGAGAGCGAGTGCTTGAGGTTGAAGCGGGAAACAATGGCAGTTTCCATGTTGAGGGCTGCAATGATTTCTCATTCTCAATCTCAACCACTCATTCATTCCATATATGCTATTGATGAAACCGCTAAGAGGAGGAAGAGAGCAGTATTCTCATCTTCTTCTTCTTCAGTTAACCCTGTAATTCGGTGAGATACACTTCATTTTCTGATTCTTGATGATTGTTTAGGCATTTCTTAAACATGGGTTTTTGCTTGTTTTCTGTTGCCGAGGTTGTAGGTCAAAGGTATCATTTTCTGTTGGGACTTGTCTCATTCCACATATAAAAAAGGTAGTAGCAAAACAATCCAACTGAACTGAAACCATTCTTTGTTAATAATAACATCATTGTAAGCATACACAAGTACACAACAACATGTTCTGTTTGTTTAAGTCCTGGTCTTTCTTCTTTTTTCTAAAGCTTAACACAGGTGGGGAAGATGCTTTCCTTGTGAGCAACTATAATGGGGGAGTTATTGTTGTGCTGATGGTGTCTCTGAGTATGCTACTTTCTTACTATATGGTTCTTGCACAATGGATGACTTGTAAATAAATAATAAAGAACTCCCACAATAATAAAAAATCAATTTTTTGATAACTAGTTATTAATTTTAAATGGTGTTGTGTTGCTTCATATTGAGATATTTGTCTCTTGTGATGTGGCAAAACCTGTCTTAAAATTGGTGCTTTTCTGATATTTGTTGTAGTTGGGCTGAGGAGGACGTGGATCCTTGGTTGATCCGTCGTGAATTGCTTGCTAATGCTTCCAATTTTGTACATGAGGAGGTAGCATAACATAAGCGCGCTTTCTGATGAGGAATTTACTAAACTTTTTCTTTCTTTTCATTCTGAGTATCATATCAATAAGAATGCTTCTTATGCATGTAATCTTGTTTGCTAACAACACAAACATGTTGAATATTGATGGATTTAGCAGGTGAACTATGATCCTCAGATTCTTATTAGGAAATCACTTGCGGCTACTTCCTCCAGAGGTTCAGCTGCTATGGAAGTTTATCCTATTTTATTTGGATTGCCAATTTGGAGAAATATGACCAAACATTGAATTGCATGTTAGATGTTTCTACCATTAAATACCTCATCCGTTCTTTTGTCTAAGAAGCATCGTTGCTATGCTGGAAAAGAATGGGACTCTGAGTTTGCTAATGTTGGAGAGTGTGGATTAAGACTCATCCGTAATGGTAAAATATCACGTGCTGGATTTCATCTTTTTTTTTTTATCAGCAAATATTATTTGTTAGTTTGTTAGTTTTTTTAGAATGAGAGATCGAATATGTGATCTTTCCCTCCTTTCCTTCTTTTTTAACCATCCCACCGACCTTATATATTCCTATATTTCATTATTTTCTAAAAGATGTAATGCAATTTGCTCAATGTATTTTAGTTTCTAGTCTTTTCTTTCTCCAGAACACTCGATTCCTTCTCCGACGTTAATAACCCGAATTTCCTAATGTGCTTTTTTCCAGGTCATGTAGTTTTTTTCCACTTCTCCACAATAGCACTACTTTGACTGTCCATTCAAACTAAGCTCCGACAGGGTTGGCCAAACATACCTTGATGTAGTGGTACCACAATCATTGCTACTAATTTTTAACTTTCTTTTACCCTTCCACTCTATTTGTTTTGACTCTTCAAACTATACTAGATTTCTAAACTATTTTGAAAATCATTGTTTCGTATGTCAAAATTGCTTAGTCCATGTCATGCTTGTGCTTCTTTCTCGTCCTAAACTTGCCTTAGTGAAGAGAGAGAGAGGGGGGGGGGGGGGTAGGAACCAAATAATAGAAATGGGAGAAAAGAAACATTTTATTGAGTTGATAGGAAAGAACAAAGAATAGGAGAGAAATCTCTCCTCCAAGAGTTTCGCATTCACAAAGAATTTATCCTTTCACAAAGTGCAAAAGCTTAAACTACGGATGATACAAGCTAAAATGAATCCTTTCCCCTTAAAATATAATAACCAAGGTTAAATAAATAAAAGAAAAAGAAAGAAAGTTTAAAATTTGCTAAATTCCGTCAGAAAAAGTGTTAGCGACGGATTTTGCGACGGAATTAGCGACGGATTTTGCGATGAATTTTCTGGCGCAAGTAGCGCCAGATTGGCGCGGTTCGCACCAGAGGTGCTGGATTTTGGCGCGATTAGCACCATAAGTGCCCCAGAAAGCCTTTTTTCGCTGGAATTTGGCGCGGATAGCGCGATAGTGGCGCGATCAGCGCCAGAACGCGACCTGGACCACTATAAAAGGCCATTTTTACGAATTTTTGGGCCAAAACTCAGATTTTCTTCTTCCTTGAGCCATTTCTGCCATTGACAAGCATGGGAAGCTTCATATCTTCTCCATACTTCATCTAAACACCTTCTACCCAACTAGAAAAGTGATTAGAACCTCGAGATGAGCTAGATCCTAGTTTCAATCTCTCAAAAAGATAACCAATCGGAGAAATTCAGTTCTCTAGGGAATATCCTCAGAGCTTGGATTTTGAGAAGAAAGGAGTCATTTCAAAGGCATTCAAGTTTGGAAAAGCTATCCTCTAACCTTCCTCGACTGTTTAGAGGTAAGAAACTCGAGCTTTAACTGGTTATTTCTGAAAGATAATTCTTGATGAGTTTTGATAAATTTTGAATAAATGAGTGAGTTGGAGTCGAAATTAGGCTTGGATTCTGTTGAAAAGTATGCTCAGGAGGTTGTTCTGATAAAGTCTGAGCCTTGAATCATGAGTATTGATAAAGTTTAGTTTTGACTCTGACATTTGTATGAGTAGGAAGATTGATGATATAATGATGAGTTTGAGCCTAGGTACCTTTACAAAAGATGTTCAGGAGGCTAAATAAACGGTGAAAATGTGTTGAAATAACTGTTCTGATAAGCTTGACAAATATGGATAATTGGCCTGGTTAAGGCAAGTGAATCCTTTGAATTGGCTCATACAGAGTCTTGTAGGGACTCTAGTACGTTGAATAGGTCGAGATAGATCCTGTTGAGGGTCTGTGAATCGCCTTTGAGCTGATTAGCCTGAATAACCTTAAGATAGAAACAAAAATGTTTAATGAAAGGGATTAGCCTTGTTTTATCATTCTAATGGTTGAGGACCGTTATTGATGTTTACATGCTCTTGTGTAGGGCGTGATTTTGACATCACTGGTGGCGGTGACCACGGATCCGGGAGAGCCGGTACAGTGCTGAGAGCAGGTAAGCTCTTTGTTCTTGGGAGTTTTTCCCTTGATTGTGTTCCACCATTCTCCAGAGGGAGTGATGGTTAATGTATGAAGTTATGCATGTATATTGAAATTGTGTATTCCCATTTTGATTGAAAACATGTACTTGATGTATATGAATTGAGGTTGTGTGTATTGTGGGTTATTGAGATTCTCTGGCCAGTAGAATGGACTAAATATGGACTTCCCTTAGAGCCAGAGTTACGTGGAACAACTCTAAGTGGTCAATATATGTGTGTATGTGATAAAACCTGAGAGAACGCACCTGTTGTAGATGAGCTTCTCTCGGAAGTGCCATATATGTCTGAGTGAGTCCTGGAATAAGATACCTGTTGCAGATGATCTTTTCCCAGGCAATACAGTATAGATATATTTATATATGTGAGTGAATCATTGGAGAATATACCTGTTGCAGATGATATTTCTCAAGGAATATAATATATCTATCTTGTGTATGTTGTATATGAGTTGAAATATACATGTTATATGTTGTGAATTGTTGAGGGCTGTGATGGCTAAATGATACTGATGTGTTTTGTAAAAAGGGTACTGATAAACCCTTGAGACATATGTATATGTGTTGTTATGGCTTGAGAGCTGTGATGGCTGGTTGTAATGCCAATTTTGATATTATATGCATAGAAGTGAACCAGGGGGAGGAAAGACCTCCAAGGACCCTGAGTTTACTGAGATTGTTATCTCACCCCGTGTGTGGGGATGATATTTGCAGGTGAGACGCAGGGAGAAGCTGAGAAATCCCAGGGCAAGAGGCCTATGCAGGGATAGACTGTACATAAACCTTAGGCATAGTTGATGAGAGCGTGTTGGCTCCATTCTTTTGTTATTTATGCCTATGGATTTTGTGGTTTTGTACCCTAAGGGGATTATATGTACATTTGTGTACAGATGATGTATATTTTGATACTTCACCATGTATAATGTACAACTGATGTTATAATGACGTCATATTTTGTTTTGCTTCCAAATCAAATTGTTTATTTTGAAAATTGTTGCGTAAATGGATATAATGGAATGTTAATAAACCGGACGCGTACGGGGCGTTACATAAAACCTCCTATTTATTTCACTCATTAACTCCCTAACTAATCATTATCTTAATTGTCTGATTGGGGTAGGAGGTGGGGACAATATTATACAAGAAGGTGCAATTTGCATTTTAGCTGTTATTTTCAGTTAGTGGGTTAATGGGTAGTTAGTAATAACTAACTGTAAGTGAGGAGAGGATATAAATAGAAGGTTATAGTTTAGGGGAGGGGGTACCTAGAAGGTAGTTGGGAGGAGAGTGACCTCGAATTCACTGTAAGTGCTGGAGTTTTCTCCATTTCTTAGTAATAACAATCTCTTTTTCATATTCTGCCTAATCCAATTCTATCAACTAGTATCAGAGCTCCATTCTTGGGGCTATGGGGTATGAATGGGTTCGAAAAATAGTCAAAAAATGGACGCGTAAATGAAAGCAATGGAGAGGGCCATGGAAGAGACTCGCGAGGCTGTGGAAACGAACCGGGAAGCGATTAATCGCGACTCGATTGAGTTGATGTTGTAGAAGCCGACTGCATCGTGGGAGAAGTCGAAAGTGGTGGAGACTGGACCGATGGGAGGCGTTGTAAGGAGAGATAAGGAGGGAGAGGTTGTGGGTGCCAATTGGTGGAGGAACCTTGAGATACCCATTTTCATGGGATCCCCTCAGGTGGGTGGCTAAAATTGAAAGGTATTTTAGGTTGCAAGCACTGGTTGAGGATGATAAATTGGAAGCAATTCTGGTGGCGATGGATGGTGAAGCTTTGGCCTGGTTCCAATGGTAGGAATCTTGGAATTTCAATCAATCTTTGGAAAGGTTCAAGTTGGTTGTCACCCAGAGATTCCAATGGGCAAATTTGGGGAGTCCTTTCCAGGTATTACTCGCACTCAAGCAAGAAGAAATAGTGCAGGGGTATATAGGACAGTTTGAAAAACATGTGGGAGCTAGAAAAGGGTTGGGGGAACTTTCTTGATGGAAGTTTTCATTAAAGGGTTAAGGGAGGAGATTGGGTCTGAAGTAAGGTTGCATGAGCCAAGAAGTTTGATGGAAACCATGCTAAAGGCAAGGCAAGTGGAGGAAAAAAATAGGGTGTTGGGAAATCTGCCAAGAATCAGCAAAGAGACTCAATCTTTTCAGAAACCCAGTTTCTAGGGTCCAAGAAATGGGAGAAAGTGACAATCGGCCAATAATAAAGGAGGGGAGACAATAAGGGGAGCTAAAACAGGGGCAGAAGTGTGTAAAGGTAGGAGGAATTTCCAAAGGCTAACACCTGTGGAAGTTAATGAAAAAATGAGGAAGGGAGAGTGCTTCACCTATGAAGAGAAGTATCATCCAACCCATGTATGTAAGAACAAGCAACTGAGGTTGATGATCATGGAAGAAGAGGAGGAAGATGAATTCAATAGGAATCAAGGAGAGGAGAGGGATGAAGAGGAAGAAGAATTGCACCAACTGTCCTTGCATAGCATTGAAGGTTTCACTACCAAGAAATCTTTAAAGTTGTGGGGAAAAATTCAAAACAGGAAAGTAATGGTATTGATTGACTGTGGGGCAACTCACAATTTCATTTCTATGAAATTGGTGAAGGAGTTGGCATTGAAAGTTACTCCCACAAATCCTTATTCTATGGAGGTAGGGGATGGCCACAAGGTGAGGTGCCAAGGGGTGTGCAAAGCTTTACCTCTTGAGTTGCAAGAGTTAAAAGTAAAGCAAGATTGTTATTTATTTGAGTTAGGGGGAGCTGGTGTTGTGTTGGGGGTGGAATGGTTGGCTGGGTTAGGAGAGGTGGAAGCCAATTTTGAATAATTAACATTGGCATCAAGGTTCAAGATAAAAAGGTAAATTAAAGGTTGAACTTGAGCTGATTAAGGTTGCCATCAGTTTGAAGTTGATCAAGGGCACTATGCTGACCAAGGGTTTTGGGTAGAATTAAAAGCAATGGAGGGTTCTAACAAAGTTGGGATAGTGCTTGCTTCAGTGGATCAAGTTCTGGAATAGTTTGAGGGGGTTTTTAAGGAACCTCAAGGATTGCCACCACATAGGGAAAAAGATCATGCCATCACCCTTAAATATGGTAATTATATTCCCAATTTGAGACCCTATAAATATCCTCATTATCAAAAGGATGAAATTGAAAGATTAGTGAGAAATATGATGACTGCTGGAATTATTAGGGCCAATACTAGTCCTTTTGCTAGTCCTGTAATTTTGGTTAAGAAAAAATATGGGAGCTGGAGGTTTTGTGTGAATTATAGGGCTCTTAATAAAATTATTGTTCTAGATAAATTTCCAATTCCAGTTATAGAATAGTTGTTGGATGAGATTGGGGGGCTGAATGGTTTTCTAAATTGGATTTGAGGGTTGGATATCATCAGATTAGGATGAAAGTTGAGGATGTGCATAAGACAAATTTTAGAACCCATGAAGGTCACTATGACTTCTTAGTGATGTCTTTTGGGTTGACTAATGCTCCTTCAACTTTCCAAGCACTTATGAATGAAGTGTTGAGGCCTTTCCTAAGGAAATTTGTGTTGGTTTTCTTTGATGATATTTTACTATATAACTATGATTTGGAGGAAAACAATAGACATTTAAATGCAGTGTTGCAGGTGCTACAACAACAAAAGTTGCATGTAAACAAAAAGAAATGCACTTTTGGACAGCAGTCATTGGAATATTTGGGACACTTAATTTCAGGAAAAGGAGTAGAAGCAAATCCAAGTAAAATAGAAGCAATGGCTCATTGGCTTGTGCCCAAAGATATCAAAGGATTGAGGGGGTTCTTAGGGTTGACTGGATACTACAGGAGGTTTGTAAGGAATTATGGGAAATTAGCACAGCCTTTAAATGCCTTGTTAAAGAAGAACTCTTTTCAGTGGAGTGAGGAAGCTAATAGTTCCTTTGAACAACTTAAATCAGCTATGCAGGGTCTACCTATTCTGATGGTGCCAGATTTTGCTAAGCAGTTTATCTTAAAATCTAATGCATTAGGTACAGGGCTGGGGGTAGTATTACTACAGGACAAGAAACCTTTGGCTTTTTGGGGTAAAGCTTTATCTGAAAGAGCACAACTCAAGTTAGTTTATGAGAGGGAGTTGATGGTTGTGGTGTTAACTGTGAAGAAATGGAGGAATTACTTTTTGGGAAGGAGGTTTTTTATCAGAACTGATCAGAAAAGTTTAAAGTTGTTGAATAAATAGAAACTTTTGAATGAGGAGCAGTTTAAATGGGCTATTAAACTCATTAGGTATGATTTTGAAATCCAATACAAGCCTGGAAGGGAAAACATAGTGGCTGATGCACTTTCCAAGCAGTTTTCTTTTTCTGCAATTTCTATGGTGCAGGAAGCAGAATGGGGGAATTGGGAGGAAGAATTGCATGCTGATTCACAATTATGTGGGATTTATCAAGGACTATTGACAAAGACATTAGAGAAACCAAGTTATTCTATTAAGGGAGGCAAGTTGTATTACAAGGAGAGGCTGGTGTTGTCTAGAAATTCCTCTAGGATTCCTTTACTTTAAAGGAATTGCATGATTCTCCTATTGGAGGACATTCTGGTTTCTTTAGAACTTTTAAAAGGGTGGCTAGTGTGCTTTTTTGGCAAGGAATGAAGAAGGACGTAAGGAAGTATGTAGCTGGATGTGAAGTTTGTTAGAAAAATAAAACTAGCACTCTGGCTCCAGCAGGTTTGATCCAGCCATTGCCTATTCCAACTAAGGTATGGATTGATATATCAATGGATTTCATTGGGGGCTTGCCAAAAGCTCAATGAAAAGATTCTATCATGGTAGTAGTGGATAGATTGACTATATATGCTCATTTCTTTGCATTGAGTCATCCTTATTCAGCTAAAGATGTGGCTAAAGTATTCATTAAGGAAGTGATTAGATTGCATGGGTTCCCTTCCTTTATAGTTTCTAATAGGGACAAGTTATTCATGGGCCTTTTTTGGAAGGAGTTGTTTAGAAAGGCAGGAAATCAATTAAAAACAAGTACTACCTATCATCCACAAACAGATGGGCAAACTGAAGTTGTTAATAGATGTTTGGAGGTTTATTTGAGGTGTCTAACAGGTAACAAACCAAAACAATGGCCTGATCAGCTGGCTTGGGCTGAGTTCTAGTTCAATTCCACTAAGATGTCTCCTTTCAAGGCCTTGTATGGACAGGAACCTCCAATTTTAATTAAGGGAGATGATATTCCCTTTAAATTGGAGGAAGTGAATCAGTTGAGTAAAGATATAGATGAGTTGCTGCAGGAGTTAAAGATGCATTTGTTGAACAGTTCTACTGACCAAAAATTTATGATTCTAAATTTTACTACTTAATATAATAAATACAACAAAATAAACCTTATGGTAAAAACGAAGGAAAATCGCATAAATATCTAAAACTATCATGAATTATAGTTTCAGACCATGTGATGATATGATGAGAAAAATTACCACATGAGAAACACCTGTGATGATTGTACAAGAAGGATAGGATAGAAGTAAAATGATCCAATTGACAAGTTTAAAAGTGCTTAGAATATATTTTATCATGATTATTTAACTTAAACCAATTCTAGCTGTGTAGGATGTTGGGCAAAGGCTTGAGATTTTAGATGTATGGTACATAAGTAGCTAGCATATTAATTGGTAATAACACCTTAGTAGCTATCACATTTATTGGAAAACACATGAAGTACAAGTAGTATAAACATTGAAACTAGGTGCAGCCACATGTGAGTGAATACGTGATTTTGAGTAAAAACCATAATGATATGCTAAAATTGAATTATGGTCGTGTGAATATATGCAAGAGACACCAACAAGATAAAGCTATTTGATAACTGCTAAGTATACATTAGAGTACATATTAATTATTTAGTAATTATCTCTTCTTTTCCTACTTTAATGCTTCTTTTTGTAATTACAATATAAGAATAAGCTTTCTTTGAGTTTTTGTTCAGTAGATGCTAAGTTTAGTTGATTCATGAGGTGTTGGTTGTGTTTTTGTAGAGATTTTACTGAGGAAAATAGAAGAGAATTAAGGGTCTGAAACTGCTCGCCCAGCGCGCCAGATGCCCACTTAGCGCGTGACCACTTATCCAGTTGGACAAGGGAGGGCGCATTCAGCTCGTCCTTTTCCCGCTCAACGAGCACCTCGATTTTGAGCCACTATAAAAGAGAAATTAGGGCATGAAAGTAAGGATCTCAGCTTTTCTCTCTTTTCAGGTTCTCTTATGGAGATCCAAGAAGGCTGAGGAAAGCTTGGGCACGAAAGTAGGGGGAGATCCTACTTATTTGGGGTTCTTCATCCATTTCCTTCTTTCCCTTTCATTCTTTTTCTTTTCCTCCATATTTGTAAGCTCTCTCATGGAAATGGGAAGCTAACTCATCCATTATTGGGGTTCCAACGTCCAAACACTCTTGATGATATGATTCTAACTATCTATTTAATGCTATCTTTATATCATTGTGTTTTTTTGAGCTTATTCATGTGTGTGGTTTGATCTCCCACATGCATGCTTTGTTATAGGGTTTCAATGCATTGGGAAATGGTTGTTTCCTTAGAACTGAAAAACGCTTCTAAATGATGTCATGTTCAAGGATGGAGTGATGTTGTTTAGCCTAGGTTACTAATCATCTCTACTCTTAATGCAAATTATTTGATGTAGCTAGTTGAGGGATCAAGAGTGAAATCAAGTGATTTAGGGTTCTAGGGCTTGAGGAATCAGGGTTAGAAAACATTAGTAGATGAGGGTGAGCGAATTTAATCGTTGAATAAAGAATTATCTTTAATATTACATCAAGGGTAGCTTCGGTTTGTTGAACTCCAACACGTGACCATCTTTCGTATCAATCGACATTTCACCCCCAAGTGTGTGTTTCTATCTCTTTATTGTGCCCCTGCTCAACTATCTTTACTTACATCGCACTTTACATTTTCGCAATTAGGTTAGAAAACTTTCAAATTCAATCCTTGTTCGCTTAAAATTAGGAATATACTAACTCTGTGTACAAGCAAGCTCCTTATGGAATTCGACCTCAGACTTACCGAGTTACTACTTGACAAAGCGGTACGCTTGCCGTATTTAGCAAACATCACTATTCCTTATATGAATGAGATAAAAAAGAGAACAAGCTCCTTAAGGATAGCTTTCCACATGCACTTTGGTCAATAATAAAGAGAATAAACACTAAATTAAAGATGCAGCAATGACGGCATGGAATCAAAGCTGAAAATTATGCCTTTGTGAATAAACCAAAAGAAGACCAGTCTCCTTAGCAAGCTTCCATGTAAACACCTAGCAATTATGAAGGGATATTTGATTTTTGCTTAGTAAGCATGCATTTAATGCATAGGATTAAAATATCTTCATAACATGATGACTTGGTTATATTAGAACTAAACTAAGGCCTAACTAGATTACATCTTAACCAATTATTTTACATCCTAACTAATTCTTCTACTATAAATACTCCCTTTGGAATGAAAAATCTGCACATGCAAGGCCTCATTCAAGACCACGACCACTTGCTTCTTTTCCTCTCTTCACTTTTGCTTCATTTTCTCTTCTCTTCTTCTCACTCAAACTGCACCCCCTTTCACCAAATTACCTATCATTTCTTCATCCAAAATCTTCTATTAGAAGATGACAACTTTGCTCCTCAAGCTTTTGAATCATTCCAGCCAAATACTTTGGTAAGTATTGCTGTTAAAATTCATATGGTTTTAAGCTGAAATTTTGGACTATTTTTAGAATTTCTTATCTCCCTCTTTACTTAACCAAACGAGGTGTTTGACCACTCATTTAAAAGCTTAAGATGTATTATATTTTTTCCTAAAATATGGGATCAAACTGAGCATTGAATCATGTCCAGAATTTATTTAAACCCAAGCTGTCCAAAACAGTCCTCACCCAAATAGCTACTGCCATCTGTTTTTAAAAATTTATATCTCTCTCATTTATTACTCAAATAAGTTGTATGATGTATGGAATTAAATATCTAGATGTTATCTATAATATACAAAAAATTTAGATAAATCTAGATTGTGTAGTGCTTGTAGTCACGAAAACACTAAGAGATGTCAATGTGGAAATTGAAGCTTGCTAGCAGCTTTGGAGTCTAGTTTTAAAAATGCTATAGCTAGAGTTTTAGAAATTCAAATAAGGCATGTGATACCTTGATAGACAGCTTAGGAAGCCTAGTTTAACATACTAAAATATGAGAATTTAATAACTTGTAGATTAGCACAAATTATAGGAACAAACGAATCATATATTGTGAGAAAATCTATACTAAATTATTTTCAATTTGGTATATAGAGCTCTGCGTTTGGACCAAGGCATGTGAACTTAAGAGAGCTCAAAACAACGATACAAGGGGACTATTAGAGGGATAAAGATAAGTAAGGGGAATTTATTGTTTGGTTACAACTTTTGATACCATAGTTGGGAGTCAGGGAGCCCAATTATGTAGATACATGTTTGTCCTTGTTGTGCGCTGGTTTTCAAGAAAAATTATGTTTTAAACTAATGGGATGTGATATATCTATCATTGGTGTATGCTTGTTCCTATTGTGTGCTTGTTTTCTAGAAAAATTGTGTTTTTAACTAATGGAATGCGATGAATTTGTTATTGATGAATAAAACTGTGAATGATGTTGATGTTGTAATTGATTGAATTTTTGGAAAAGTCTTAATTACAGAGGAGACTCAGTCCAAAATTTCATAATATGTTTTCCTATTTAATTATTTATTAAATTTTTAAATGGGCGTAAGAGTGTGTTTTCTATATTGTAGTTCTCCTCTTTAATTTAGAATTTTCCTAAAATACCAGTCTCGTGGTAATATGGATTGTGGATGAATGAGATGACTTTGATATGTGATGATGATATTGAGATGATGTGATGTTGATGATGACATTGATGAAAGATAATGTGGATGTGAACAATTCATTGTGTGATGTAGATATACATGGATACCCATGGGGGGTGTATGACTGATTATCCTTGCGGGGAAGGATTAGTTCCTAACCAGGTTATGCATTGATGGTGCCCATGGTTGTATGCTATGTATGTTCACGTGGGGTGCATTGGCCGATTGGATAACCTTGCAATAGTGGGTTTACGAATTTTAAGCATCCCAAGAGAGAAATGGATTGTTTAAAATTCCAGTCCCTATCTATCCATGGTCAGTGTATCGGTGATGTTATGTATGTACATGGGGGTGCATGACTGGATAACCTTGCGAGGGAGGGTTTATGAATTTTAAGCATCCCAAGAGAGAACGAGATGGTTTAAAATTTCGTTCCTTAGCTATCCATGGTCAGTGCATTGATGGTGCTCATGTTTCATACTTCATGATTGCACGGATGGAAATAGAATGGTGGCAATAAGTACCGGGGTACTAGGGGGCATATCACTCTGTTTGGAACTCCCTTGAGATTCAGGACTGATCACCATAGGGGGGAGTGACCAGTGCACGACAGGGTGACCTCGACGAGCTATTGCATCATTTTCCTGAGAGAGGCTATTTCCATGAGTATGGTACCACATTGCATAGTGAGAGTGAAATCAGGTGTGTGCATCATTCTAAGCATAATTGTTTTGATTGGTGAAATGAAGTGGATGACTGATTTGTTGAGTGTGTATTGACCTGATGGATTATTGAGAATGTTTGTGGTTGTTAATGTTGTTTCCTTTCTAATTATTGTTACCTGATACTTGTTGATCTTGTATGATAAACTCACCCTTGCAATTTTTGTACCGTGTGGTTGGTATCTGTGATGATTACAAACCTTTGTTCGTGGGAGCAGATGATCAGCAGTAGGTGATATTGGAGAGAGATTTCTTTTGTTCGAGCCGTCAGACCAATGTGACAAAGTTGGAATTTATTTTGGGAGAGAATTGTGTTTTGTTATCAACTCTTTCATAGTTGGTTCCTTGTTTCTCTTTGATCGGACATGTAAGCTCAAACTTAGATTTATATGTAAAATCTGAATTATGTTCTAACATATGAATGATATTATATGTTATATATATATATATATATATATATATATATATATATGTATGTATGTATTTATTTACGTATGTGTGTATTTTTTATGGAAGTATTATCGCAAAAAATTTACTCTCATTTTCATAATCAAATTAATGGAGTTTTCATTAAAAATTGAAATTACATGTTTAGAGTGGTGATATCGTAGTGACGAGGTGGGTTGTTACACCCTCTGTTTAATGTTTCTTTGCTCAAGAAATCAATCAAGGCTACTTGTTCTCCTCAACCTTTACTAGCAGATTTGAGGGAGAGTGGGGAGCTGCAAATGCAACCTGAGAGGATAGTGCAGCAAAGGACAACAGAATCTGGGAGGCAGGAGGTCCTTGTCAAATGGAGGGATCTACCCCATCATGAGAACAGCTGGGAGGTACTTAATGAGATGAAGAAGGTCTTCCCTGATTTGGACCTTGAAGACAAGGTCCATCTTGAAATGAAGGGTATTGATAAGGGTAGGAGGTGGGGACAATATTATACAAGAAGGTGCAGTTAGCATTTTAGCTATTATTTTCAGTTAGTGGGTTGATGAGTAGTTAGTAATAACTAACTGTAAGTGAGGAGATGATATAAATAGAAGGTTACAGTTGAGGGGAGGGGGTACCTAGAAGGTAGTTGGAGTTTTCTTCATTTCTTAGTAATAAAAATCTCTTTTGGATATTTTGCCTGATCCATTTCTATCATTGTTTTAACTAACTCTCCCTTTCCTATAGTCCTAATAAGGAGAAGGGGGAGAAGAAGCAGACAAGACAAATAACTAATTCCTGTTTCTTGTTTTGGCACTTGAAAAAATCAATTCTTATGCTTTCTAATGAAAAATATGTGTCTCAAATTCTCAATGTAAATTTATGGTTGAGATAATTTAGACTCACATCGCAATCATGCTCAACAGCTCAAAATTGATCCTATCATAATCAATTCTACTCAACTTTAACATAAACAAGTCTGCAAATATTTAATATACTTAGACAAATCCAGTACTACAAAACTATATTTGTATTCTTACAATTGCATTTTGAGCACACATGTTAGTCAAACTGTTGATTTTTGGGGGGCACAACACCTCCTTTGGACCTTTATCATTGTCCACACTATGTATTCTCTCAAGGATTTGTGCTTTGAGTATCATTTTAAATATTGTTTGGTTTTATTGAGTTAAAACTTAATACACCACTTTCCAAAAGGGGATAGTCTCATGTTTTAGTTGAGATAAGTGTGGTTCTTCTGTTATATTTTCTTTTACTAACCTCTCCAAGAAAACAAGTATACAATGTCGAGTTGATTGAAGGAGACACAATTGTTATGGGATCCGATGGGCTTTCGATAACATTTTTTATCTTGAAATTGTTCCAACCATTGTTGGATACAAAGATGTTGCAGAGGCTGGTATTGTCTTCTTGATTAATTAGCTTGATGAATCTTGATGTGATACATATGAGTTTTCACTAATTTTAAATTTACTTTGTTGCTAGCAAAGGCATTAGCTAACTTGGCAAGCAGTCATGCAATAGATTCAAATTTTGATTCTCCCTATTCGTTGGAAGCCAGGTCTAGGGTAAGGAAAGAATATTATAACTAGACTTTTGTTAGAAAAGCCACCTAAATTGTGGTTACCCCTAGATAGAGGGGGTGAGTTGAAAGCCCCGACGTGGTAGGTAGTCGTGAGTAAAAGGGGACATGTTGAAGTCACACATCAACTAAAGATAATGTTGAAATAAATTATAAAAGTTGAGAGTAATCCTCACCATATATGCCGATTTTGTAGGGTTGAGTTAGACTCATAGCTCACTTAAATAGGAAAATATGTCATAAAATATATTCTAAATCAACTTTTTCTTTATTTTCCTTACATGTGGCTGACCTCACTTTTTTTCTATTGTAACAGGTGGAAAACTTGATGATATCACTGTAATAGTTGGTCAGGTCGTGAGTTCATGAGATTTGCTAATAATGAAAGAAGACAAAGTCCTGATTGCTAAGATCACTAGAGCAGGGTTGGCCACTAAATTTTTGTGATGCTCTGAGTGAGAAATAAGGATTTGTTCATGGAAGTGAATTCTCCTGTTTTGCCATGAAGCTTGTTGTGCTGCATGCATGAGAAAGGTTGTGATGCTCTGATACATTGGAGAAGCATGATTGTGAATAATACAAAAAAACAGCCAATAACTGCAAGCATTATCTTAAAGAGGCGTTTGACAAGAGTGAAGTGTTGAATTTTTTCGGAATCTTAGTTTTTCATGTTTGGTATCCATTTACAAAAATAAGATTCCTGAGAAATAATGTGTTTTGGGAATATTTTTTAACAAGTTTACCACAAAAACTTTCTTATGGGAGAAGTGAGAATGTTACTTTCTCGAGTTTAATTTTTTTTTACTACATAAAAATATAATGTCACTCTTGTTAATGTCATAAATAACTAAAATAACATATAAAAATATCACATAGTTGTTCAATTCTTAGAAAACTTATTTAAATATTTTTGATGATCAATCAAACAAATTTTACTTGTTCTTAGGAAACAGGATTCTTAGTATTCATGATTTCTAAGAATCATGATTATCAAACATGAAAAAAAATTATCTATTAAACATCACCTAAAATACAAATAATATAAAACAAAGAGTAATACTTCAAAATCATCAAATACAATAACCTAGCTATAGTACTTTAAATACTTTTTTTTCTTTATAATTAAAACAAGTAGGCCCCACTACCAGAAAAAACGCAAATTTTCGACGGCGTTTTTCCCACTGAGTCTATGTTGACGAAAATGGCTGGCTTACCCACAGAAGACAACTACGGATTACATGAAATCAAAACCATTGTCCGCACTCTCTCTCCTCAAACCCATGGATTCTAATTGATCTTCGTCATTCTCTCTCTCCTCGATGCTCTCCTTCTCCATGGCGAAAAAGACCAACAACACCGACAGCAACAACAACAACATGAAGACGACAACCCGATCTCCAAGCTTCTGGAGCCATTGAGAAAGGACTAGCTACTCATCCTTTTCTACGAGGCGGCGGCAAAACACCATGACATGGAGGAGATCGAGGACTGCAAGGCCGTCACCGACAAGGTCTCCGGCAAGTCCAAGGGCTACGGAGTACACACAGAAGAAAATCTATGTGAGCAACGTTGGTGCGGATCTGGATCTGTAGAAGGTTCTTGCATTTTTCTTACGGTTCGGGGAGATATACGAAGGGTTGTTAGGGCTTGACAAGGCTACCGGAAAACCTAAGGGGTTTTGTTTGTTTACATGAGTCCGGAAAGTGCTAGGAGAGCATTGGAGGAGCCTTAGAGTAATTGTTGTGGGTACGAAAAGCTGGCAGTAAGCATCTCATGCTCCAGAGCGAAGCAAGGAGAGAAGAGAACTGAGAGCTTTGAAGAAGACACCGTGGAGAGATCTGACATTAGGGAAAAGGAATGAGAAGAGAAAAAAGAAGTGGTTAGTAGAGAGACCGAAAGAGAGGTTCGACGAAGAAGGGGAGAATGTGCACGACGATTGGTAGAATAGGGGAGGTGGCCTTGCCATGGTAGAAGACTCTAGGGAAGTTTCTGGCGGTGTGAGAGATAAGCTTCACGACAATAATGTATCTTTTTTGTGTTCTTTTTCTTTGGTTACATTGATGACAAATATCTCATTTCAATATTAAAATTGCATGTTTTTGCAGTTGCTAATAATTTAATTCCTATGGAAATTGCGCTGAAGATTGCTGCTAAGATATAGGCAAACGAGAGATTTGCAGTGTACATTGTTATTCTAATGTGGCCAGAGGGTGTTCCAACTGGTGCTGTCACTCAAAGAATTCTATTTTGGCAGGTATGCTACAACTCACAAGATAAAGGCCAACTTTCAATATTATGCCACTTGTATTCCTGCTAATAAATTGAGATTTTGAATGCGCAGTTGACCTGTTGATTTCTCTACTCATCAGAATATAAGAAACTACTTAAACTTGTGTGAAGCTGGAATAACTTATAAGTGGTATGCTTGTTGTGTTAAGGATTGTGTTTGACTGTGAGAAGAGTGCTCTTATGAAATTTGCTGTTTTTCTTTTATCATGTAATGTCCTAATTTAAAGTATGCTAGCATACATTGGGTGTGGTGTGTTATATTTATAAGGGATTGAAGTGATGAAGTAAATTATCTTTTTAACCAGCACTTTGTGAATTATACATTTTTGTTTCAATTACTGTGACAGTGATGGTGAAAGTTGTGCATATGGATTTTGGAATTCTATGCACAACATGAAACTACATATGTTTTATTAGTTCTTATTTTGTTCATGAGTTCATATGAATGTTATGTAGAAGTTTGAAAACATGCACAAGAAAGAGGGTTCTAGTGTTAGGCCAAAAACTTCAATGCTTGAAAAGGCTCTTCGTGAGTTGGAAAAAATGGTTATAGAATGTAAGATTGAATATTTATGTTCACATTTATCATGGGTATGAATTGTGAAATGTTTTTTTATAATGCTAATTTTTCTTTTCTCTTCTTTTGATAATTTTGAATAATGTTACATTTATCATGGTTGTTGTTCAGGTTCTCATTCTCTTCATACTAATTTATTTGTTTCTATCTTCTTCATAATGTATAAAATGAGATAGACGATACTTTTTTGGTGAGTCTTGTCTTCGCTTCTATTTAGTCATTTTTGTCTTTATAGATCCCAATGAAAGATTTGGGAGTACTTTTGATGGATAAATCTGGGAGACGACCACTTCTCGCTTGGCATGGGGGAATCCCCTAGGTTATAATGTCTGAGGTAGTTTCTGAACATACATTTGAAATAAAAATAAAGTAATAAGAAGTCCCCAGTTTGACTGAAGTAACCTTTATTTTTTTGCCCGCAGATTTTTCGCATTAATGTGAAGGGCTCTGCTGGAAGTCTTGTGACTTTGGTTAGCTGGTTGTGTTCTTAGATTGTATCATACGCTTTTAACTTCCTCATGAGTTGCACTTCAACAAGTAGGTTCACATTTACTCTCAATTCCTTGTGAGAATACTTACTCCTCCCTTAGTGCCAGATTATAGATTATGAATTAAAGATTTTATAAGACAAGCTTGATCACGTTTATGATGCAAAGAATTTGTGTTTGGTTGAAGTCGTGCTCTTAGATTTGATCATTATGGTCCCTCTCCCTCATTCAAGAGCATTTCAATATCAGTTCCATGATGTATTAAATTAAATTTCAATATCAGTCCCTCTCCTAGAATTGTAAGTTATTTTCTTCTTGACAGCATCCTTGTATTGTTATTAGGATAAAGATTAGAAGGCTAGCAATAAAGCTACAAAAAATAGCAATAGAGTAAAATAATATTTGTTTGATAAAATTTGTGTTGTCTTTTTTCTCTCTGTCCCCATTATCACACTCTTCAGATTCTGAGCATGCATCAAAAAATTAAGTAAGGCTTTAAGGCCATGCATGATCATATCACTTTTTTTTTTGATCGGCCAAAGTTAGTTGTTAAATGTTAGTGTTTTTGTTAATGGAGGGATTCGAACCCACGACCTCTCCCTCCTTTCCTTCTTCAAACTTTTTTCCCAACCACCCAACCAACCTTATATCTCCGATCATATCACATATAATGAACCCATTTGGCTAAACAACAGAGTTAAGCATTTATGCAATGATATCTTATTGATGAGAGCTTATTCATAAATTGTGTAGCTTACAGAAATAAGTGAAGAGAGCTTTTTTCTTGAAACTTACTAAAATAAGCTAAACAGAGCTTATAAGAGGTTACAAACCATTCCACAAACCCATGTATGCTTCTCCAAACACCTTCTATATGTTTTTTAATAGTACATATTTTGTTTACTTCTTATGATTGTCAAGTGGTTAACAAATCCTTGGAAAATTCTTACAACTACTACAACAGAAACCAAGAGAGAGATTCTTAATAACTAGATCGCAAATAATTTTCTTTATAAATATTTAGTATTTGGATAAGGCACTTAATATCTTGTAGGCAAAGCTGCAATAGTAAAATTTACAATTGGATGACTTCCAATTTAAGAGCTGGATGAGAATTATGCAACTTATGTCCAGTCTCTAGTTGATTATGATATTATACTAAAACAGAATCCAAGGATGCTTTATTTTTGTTGTTCTAATACTGTATATATCATGTGTCTCATTTCCCAGGATGATGATGCCACAAAAAAGCATAAATGGTCATTTTTATCTTAGTTTTTTTCTCCTATCTTTTTACCGGTAATAAATTATTAATAGTAGTGTCTATATACAGTAGTTGAACACTAAACTGGGTTAAATTTTATCCCCTTTATCATCTCTATTCTATAGGCATTTTCTATCACCTTTTTTGGTGAATGGGGTGACAAGAGTCAGGTGAGGATACTTAATAATTGCATAATAGCTTTGTATTCTATTCCTGAAAAAAGAAAATAATTAGTATAACATATTATTGTTACAATCTTCAAAATATCTGCAATTTAAACACACAATTCATTGGGTACATGGTCCCTGTTAGTCTTGGTGTAGCTAGAAGGTTAGTTGGTTGAACACATTCTCCTTTGTGTGCATTGTTGCATTTCTTCTGAATCAACATTCTAGTACATGTATTGAAAAGTTGAAATTTAACTTTAATAGCACAATGGTATCCAATGAATTGGGAGCAACCAACCTGGAACAAGCTAACATGCAATGAATGTCATCGTGAAGCTCTCTTTCCTCTTTAGATTTTTTACCTTTAAAATTGTGAGAGAGATAGAATTTATATTGGTCTAGGTTCCATAATGAACACTTTGTATTATTTTTCACGTGTCATTTTTTTCTTCATTAAACAAAGTACTCAATCTGATGTGAAGTGTGCTCTGTACTGTAGTTTAATGCTCGATCTGCATCTATACATGAAAAGGTATCCCTTCTACATTTAATAATTATTTTTTAAATTTTTGAGAACTTTTTTATTTCTCATTTATATGGAAATGAATTATGGCATGTCAAATTTAAGGTAAATATGCTCTTAAAGCATTTAGAATTTTTAATTACATATAAATTGTTTTAACAAATAAGTAGTTCTTCAATCAATATTAATTTGAATACAACATCAACATCAATATCAACAACACTTTTAACCCAAGTTAATTGGGGTCAGTGGTAGATGAACCCAATGATAGATAGAGACAAAAAAAGAAGAGAAGAAAAAAAGTGGAAATAAGACAAAAGAGAGGAATAATAAGTTAAAATAAAAGAGGGGTGAAATGAAGAGGGGAAAAATAAAAAGGAAAATAACTAAAACAAGGGAAACAACTAGAGCATAGAACTACTAATGGGTTTAACCCTCCACCTAGCCTATAGCTTTTCTTCACTCTGTCCTAAGACATACCGTCCGCCAATCTATATCTCACTCCATTAAGTCTTGTTTAACTACCTTCCCCCAGGTAAGTTTCAGTCAACTTTTACCTCTTTTTGTGTCGAGCTCTTGATAACAAACTCTTATTCTTACAAGAGCATCCAATGGTCGTTTCATAACGTGCCCAAACCACCTCAATCTATGCTCATCATCTTTTCACATATCGGTACCACTAATACCTTTCTTCGAATATCTTCATTTCTTATCTTATCAATCTTTGTATAACCACACATCTACCTTAATATTCTCATTTCTGTTACCCGTATTTTATGCTCATGTTGCCTATGTGCTGGTCAGCATAACGCTCCATATAACATTGCAGGTCTTACAACTGTTCTATAGAATTTTCCTTTTAGTTTAAGGGGAATTTTTCGATCACACAAAAATCTCAATGCACTCCGCCATTTCATCCATCCTACTCTAATTATATGATTTACATCCTGATCAATCTCACCACCTTTTTACAAAATTGATCACAAGTACCTAAAAACATCTTTCTTGGGTACCTCTTGACCAAGTAGATGCACCGTATCTTGATCACCATCTCTTACTCACGAAAACTAACACTTCATATACTCTATTTTGCTCTTACTTATCGTGAATCCTTTAGACTTCAAAGTGTTTCTCCACAATTCCAATTTCCTATTAACACCATCTTTGGTCTCATCAATAAGTACGATATCATCTACAAAAAGCATACACCACGACACTTCCTCTTGAATATATTTTGTTAGTTCATCCATCACTAAGACAAAGAGATACCGACTAAGAGCTGAACCTTGGTGAACACCTACTGTGATAGGGAAATACCTTGATGTTCCATTACAAGCTTTTACACATGTGATAACCCCATCATACATATCCTTAATTGCATTAACATATTTTAATGCTACCTTTTTCTTCTCAAGAGTCCACCATAAGACTTCTCTTGGGACCCTATCATATGCTTTCTCAAAATCTATATACACCATATGCAAGTCTTTCTTCTTTTCCCTATACCTTTCCATTAATTGTCGCATCAAGAAAATAACTTCCATGGTACATCTATCTGACATAAATACAAATTGATTTATGAAAACATTGGTCTCCTTCCTTAGGTGATGTTCAATAACTCTCTCCCACAACTTCATAGTATGACTCATGAGTTTAATGCCTCTATAGTTAGAATAACTCTGGATATCTCCATTGTTTTTGTAAATAGGCACAAACATACTTTTCCTCCAAGCATTAGACATCTTATTTGTTTGAAGAATCTTATTAAAAAGATTGGTCAACCATTTTATTGCTACATCTTCCAAGCTTCTCCATACTTCAATAGAGATGTCATCGGGTCCCAAAGCTTTATTATTCTTCATCCTCTTTAAAGTCTCCTTAACCTCATGTGTCCTAATTCTGCGCATAAATCTTCTATTTAGATCATTAGAAATGTCCTCCAAATCCACCTCACTTTTATCGTCATTCCCATTAAAAAATTTGTTAAATTAGTTCATTCATCTTTCACTTACATCTTCATCTCTTACCAAAAGTTTTTAAATTATAATATAGTAAGAAAATAATGTCTATATTTACATTACAGTGAAATGTTTTTTATTTATTTATTTTCACAAAAAAATATTATAATTTATTTAAGTCATGTCACAAATTTTGTTTATCTTCTTCCTTTCTAAAATATTAACTTATTTTGTTTAAATTTTTATTTATTTATAAAAACTAAGAATTTTTAGACATATTGTTATTGTTATTCATTTCTAATTTATTATTTTCTCATTTAACTAAATTATTTAATATTTTCTTTCACCTAGATAATTTTTTTATACATTGATATCAAAATGTAAATTTTTTAATATAGAAAATATATATAAAACATAACACATGGAGATGATTTCTTTTAAAAAAAACAAATAGGATAATTTACATTTAACTATTGGAAATGCAAAATTACTTAAAATCACATTAACATCTATCTTATTAGTGTAAACTATTTTTATATTTTTTTGTTATAATAAGTTTAGAACAGATATTTGAATATAAATATACTAAAATATTTATTCTAATTTACCGAGAACCACTAAAACAATTTTTTCTATTATTATACTAATTTTAATATAAATATTTTTTTTTCTTGCTTCCTATCTTTTTGGCTTAATGGCTTAATTTATTCAATATTTTATTTTATCTAACACATTGAAGTATGAATAATTTCTAATAAACGGGATTAAAAAAACCATGAGTGAAATAAATTACACTTAAATCATAGGATTAACAAAATAGCTTAAATCATATTAACATTAAAATTACAGAGAGAATCATGTTTTATTGTAATTTGAGTAATTTTTAATTGATTACTGTAATAAACAATAATTTCTCTTATTACTTGTGTGCTTACTAATTGAATGTTTTCTTTTACCTAATCTAATTTGGTTTTTTTTAAAGTTCACCATAAAATGATTCACCCTTCTATAGCTTTTTAATTAAGCATTTAAGCTGTTTTCACACTTTAATAACGATTTTCTTTATAACAATTGCAATATTATATTTCTTTAACCTAATCTAATTTGTTTTCACACTCTAATAAGGATTTTCACACTTTAATTAAGCATTTAAGTCTTTATAAATAAACAATAGCTTGTATATTGGTTTATTTGGCATATGTTTCTAATTTTTTATTTTAATTCGACAGGGTATGCCATATGTTTCTGCCATCTTGCTATCAACAAAAATTTCAATTTGGTACTGTTGTTGTTTGACCCTTTTATAAGGAAACAATTGGCCTTACAAAGTTATTTTGGATGTGAATGCTAATTTAAGTTGCAAGTTGATTCGTAGATGGAATGATTGCTTTATTATTATGAAACCTAATCTTGAATTGTAGTTACATTAGTTGCATGTATGTGTTGAGTTTTAATATTGTTGTTACCTAAATAATGAAAAATAAATATTCATAAATAATTGACGTTATTTATTATAAAAAAAGGAAAATTATACAAAATCATAGAAAAATAGTTACCGATGAATTTTTATCCGTCGAAAATTCTAATTTACTGACCCATTTTTTAAATTAGAGACGGGATTGGTCGATCGGAAAAATACTTTTTTTTTTTAGTGCCCGTTTAGTTAGTAGACTGGGTGAGGAACCCATCAACCAATGATGATTTTGGTTCAGTAGAATTAGCTATACTCATCCCACAATATCATTAATTTTTCGTTTTATCTTAAATACTATTTATTCCCATTGAAATACTAGCAAACAATGAGCCTGTCACATCCATGCCTAATAGCCAATGTCGCTTATATATAGAATAAAAGTGGTTTGACAATGTGCAGAACAAGGTGCATGACAAAAATAAATAAAATTCTTCTATTTATTGCGGAGGCAATTATGTTAAGATCGCATATGAAAGACTAGTTTATTTCACTAAACCCAACCCCATTAATTACATGACAATAATGGTTTAAAATTAGTATATAGTGGAAGGATTCAAATTTTAGTTCGTGATATTATGAAAGACTAATTTATTTCACTAAACCCAACCCCATTAATTACATGACAATAATGGTTTAAAATTAGTATATAGTCTCCATTAGTTTTTGGATCACGTAGTTAATTTTTTTTATGGCTTAAATATATTTTAGATTTGGATAAATTAGTGAATTTTATTTTAAGTTCCTTATATTTTTTGTTGAATCTTTTATAAAACAAAAAAAAATGTTTTTATTCATTATTATTTTCTCTTTGTCCTTTTAACATAACTATTTTTTCATTTAAACTCTTATAATATTTTATTCATTTTGTATTAGTCCATTTAAAAAATATTTGATAGACACTAATAACAAATTATTTAAATATTTTAGGAATTCAAACAAAAAAGTAGATACATTAGAAGGACTAAAACAAAATAATAAAGATCAAAAATAAAATTATTATTTTATTAGAGATTCAACATAAGTTTTTTATTAGGAATCCAAAACAAAATTTAGTAACTTATGAAAAATTCAGAACAAATTTATGTTTAGTTGAAATGAAAGAGTGATGAAATGAAGTAAAAGATTTAAATTAAAGTGATATAATAGGTAATAAAATAAAATTAAAAAAATAAGCTTTTATACAATTTTACCATGTGCTTGTATTATTATTATTTTTTGCTTTAATGCCTTTTTTAACATGTCATTGTGCATGTGTTATATATATATAACATCAAAGACATTTGACTTTGCTAGCGAAACAAAGGGACATATTTGATTTATCACTGTGCATTCGTTATAACAAATATTTGAATATGCCTTCACTATATTTTATTTTGTTAACCTTAATTGAATATAAAATGCAGCATAATCATAATTGAATATAAAAAAAATTCTCTCTATATGCGTGTATCTACGAGCTAACAGAAGTGTAACTTTTCTCACTTCTTTTTTCTACAAAACAAACACAACCTAAAAGTCTAAAACCACAATAATCCCATGACTAACAATAAATTTTCAGACTGAACTTCATACACCATTATAATTTCCAATACATCATTTGTGTAATAGTGTATTTTCACAATTATCCTTTACTTTTAGCTTTTAATTTTTAAATTCATTTTGCCAAATCGCTCCTGCACTATTCCTACTTCCATCCTGTGCTGCGCCTGTACCATTCCTGCTCCCATTCTGTTACCACCTTCATCGGAATCGTTCTCCGGTGCTCTGTGGACGTCCATCGTGACATTGTCTTCTCTGTTTGGTGATTATGGCATTGTGAGGTGAGTTCATTCTGGTATGTTAAACGGAACAGGGGTTAGGAAACGGAATCGAGAATCCGTAAGACTCATACGGATTACACAATCTGTAAGCCTCATATGGATTGACCAATCTGTATGAGTATTTTTAAGTTTTAAAAATAATAAAATTAAAAAAATTAAGTATTATGTACAAGTGAAGGATTAGAAAGTGAAAATATAATTGATCATGTATTGTCTTACAATTGTTAAGTGCATATTTGAAGTTAGGAATGTTTATTGACATGAATTGTTGGACAATTTGGATTTTAAGCATTTTGGTTGGCTTTTATAAAGAGTTTGTATTGTATGATGTGTTGTATTACATGAATTGAATACCCGTTATATCGAATACCATTGAAGTGAAAATATAATTTTGTCACTCGTGGATTAATAGATTAGATATCCATTTTAAGCATGCATAAACACTTCATGCAAAGGAGACAAAACAACTTCTCTATCATAATTCATAAATAAATGGAAGTGGGGCTAGTAACACATATTACTTCTGGTATACATAACCACATGATTCAAGAAGATATATTGCATAGGAAGAATTCTAGTGATATGTTGAATCTGGTATACATAACCATATGAACTTATTCGCTCACAATTAGTATGTTGAATCTCAAAAGCTAAAAAACACTATGTTGAATCTCCATTAGTGCTTTCTCTTCGTTCACATTCTTTATTCACAAACATAGGGATCATGTATTGTCTTAGTATTGTTAAGTCCATGTTTGAAGTTAGGAATGTTCATTGATATCAATTGTTGGACAATTTCTATTTTAAGCATTTTGGTTGGCTTTTATAAAGAGTTTGTATTGTATGATGTGTTGTATTACATGAATTGAATACGCGTTATATCGAGTACCCGTTATAGATTGGTTTGGCTAGAATTGTATTTGTAAGGTGAGTATGTATGTGAATCAAAGTTGTTGAACCTGTTCTTAATAAAGAAGCTGTGTTTGATTTCAAACGGTTTGGAGTGTTATTGGTGTGGGTTGGTTTCAAGTGATAGAGTAACATGTAAACAATTGTGGTTGTAGATTATGGCTAAGACGTGAGGAATGCGTCGAGCTCTTAGACGAGTTGTCGACCAAGCATTGGGTAGAGATGTTAGAGGTGATGATGATGAAGCCCCTAAGCGGCGTAGGCCTACCGCATCTTTACGTCGACAAAGGGCAGGTGTTGATGTTCCTGAGGATCCTCTTGTTCAGAAACCATGTGTGGAGACTCCTGTACCTGTGACTAAGGATATGGATACTGAGTGTGAATATTTTCCAGGAGGGCCGGAAGACTCTTCGGTGTTGACCGAGTTCGCCGATCATGTGGCTCTTAGAGTTTGGGCAGGAGAGGTATTGATATGATCAATTACATAGTACGAGGTGTATTATTTTTGGTTATCCATCAATGTAAACTGAATGATGTCTTCAATGCAGGAACGTCCAGAGTTAAAGCTTGCTTCCCATGGACGTAAGGTTATTAAATTCGGGAAGCCTGTAGCTGAGATTGAAGGTTTAGTGGTTGTCACAGGCCTAACTCCATTGATTGCTTTCTCAGTGGAGACTGTGGATATGGGGTTTCTGTTTGCATTTTTTGAGAGATGACACCCTGAAACATCCAATTTTCATTTGCCCGTGGGGGAAATGACATTGACATTGGACAACATGTCTTCACTGCTACATATCCCTATTATGGGAGCGTTCCACGCGTACGATCAGATTGACGTCGGCAAGCCCATTACCTTATTGGTGGAGCTACTGGATGTCACTATAGAAGAAGCTGAAGTTGAAACGTCACAGTGCCATGGGGCATATGCTAGACTATCATGGCTCCGAGAGTTTATTATGCGAAGTGTCAGTCCAGGCAGTGGATATTAGCCGCCAAGGCATATTTACTACATCTTGTTGGCTACACTTTGTTTGCTAACATTAGGTGTGGTATTCTTAGAGGCTTTTCGCGACTTGGACCAGTCTGGGGGATTTTCATGGGGTGCGGCTGCTCTTGCGCACATGTATAATAATTTGAGCTACGCATGTAAGCACCACAGGAAACATCTTGCTGGATATATTACTTTGTTACAGGTAATGATATATTTTCAATTGTGTAATGGATAAATTGTCGTGTATGTGTGTGTGTTGTTTGTATGTATTGCTGACTTTAATCGTTTTCAATTTGTAGTGCTAGATATATGAGCATTTTCCTACTGTAGGGAATGTGGTTGTAGACGATCACTATGTCGAGAGACAACCTCGTGCTTGCCGTTGGACGAGTGCGAAGGCCTTACTGGTGACTACCTATCGTAAACATATAGATAGGTTGACACCGTTTGATATCTGTTGGACACCTTACGTGGAGCATCGTGCCCACAAGGAGTTTGAGTTGATTAGTTTATTTTCCAGTTCCCTTAGATGGGGTCCTCACATTACTAGGCATTTACCTGATAGGGTAATTAGGCAGTTTGGTTATGTTCAACAAATTCCACCCCTGCATGTGTCTGAAGTTCCCTCTATTGAAGATGTTAAGGACAAGTGGGTCCATTTCTCTGAATACCTTGTAGCAACCGAGACTTGGTTAATTCTCCAAGTCAATGTGTTGCTGCATATATGGAGTAGTTCTACCACACTTCCCACCCATTGATGACTCTGGCTCAGTATGAGGAGGCTTGTCTACATATTCCATCAGTGCCTCAGTCTACACCAACCCCGACCCATTTGCATAATGATGCTACAGAACTGCCGACACAATTAGCGTCACACACATATGTGGATGAGCAGAGGTCAGCTCATGTAGTGGTAATAAGGATGCAATTTAATAAGTTCAACTTTATTAAACATTTTATTTTCTGTAATGCATTGGTTGACTATAATTATTGTGTTTGTTTTAGAATGTCTGCCAATGGGTTGCTGAGGGCTTGCAACATATGTTTGACATAAGGATGGTCACAAAGGGCACACATGCATACGCTATTGTCATACCCTAATTATGTCCAGGTACCCCAAAAAAAAAGAAAAAAAAAGATAACAAAAAGAAAATAAAAATATAACAAAAAAAGAGAATAATAATAAAGAAAGAAAGAAATAAAAAAATAATAATAGTAAAAAGAAGAAGAAAAAAAAAGATATAATAGTTTTAAAAAATAAATAAATAAATAAAGAAAAAAAAGAAGAAGATAACAAAAAGAAAAAAAATACAAAAAAAGAGCAAAGAAAAAGGCCACAAGGCCCATTAGGTCAAAAGAAGCCACATATAAAAGCACTAGGGAAGCAACAGTGAAGAAAAAAAATAATTACAGAGAAGGTGCGAATCCCGGAGCGCTAAAGAGGACCAATCCGGCAGCGCCATTTGGCACTGCGTCGGAGAAAGCAATAGGGGTTCACAGGTGACCCCTTCATTCTCCCATTTCTTTCTCTCTCTGCTTCTATCCGCTTCTCTTCTACTTTTTCTTTTCCTTCTTCTCCATTTTCATTGGTTTTTCCTTCTAGTCCGTTGGTGCTGTTTCTGTAGAGATCCTTAGTTTTAGTTTGGGCTGTTGATTTGTTGTGTTTTGTTCTTTTTTTTCGCGTTTATTTTCGTCATCATCTTCCTCATGCTTTTTGTTTTTTAAGCTTGTCTTGTTGGTCACCATTGGCCACCACCGAATTTTACTTTTTGCACCTCCATGGAATGTGCTTTCCAATGCGTGTGCGGTAAGCATGAGCGTTACCATGGATAGGATTTAATAAGTGCACCCCCAATGCCTAATGCTATTTACGCCTTTATTTTTATAATTGCACCATCTTTTCTACTCGGCCTAGCCCACTTTGAAGCAAACATGTAATTCTAATCACATCTCATATTTTGTAATTAACTAAGTTCTGCTGATTGCACCCTTTTTCTTCCTGTATGCACCCCTAATTACTAAGTGTACTCTCCACTTCTATTCTATCCCTTTCTATTTCCATTTGACTTATTTGATTAGTAATGTTTTTTCAATTATTCATTTATTTTTGCTTTAGTATCTTTAGTATGCGAATATGTTTCGTGCACTCCATGCTGGGTCTCCGACTTGCTTGGTGGTGTTTTAATAATATGTGGATAGATTATGTGAATATCATGCTGGGTCCACGACTTGCTTGATTTCATAGAGCTTACCGCAAAACCAAAATCTTTTCTAAAAATGCTAAAAATACTCAAATAAAGGACTACCCAATCCTTCATTTTCTCAAAATTACACATTACTTGAGATCGCTTCAAGGTTCAATGCCTTAAGCGATTCTCTCTGCTTTTTCTTAAATTCAAAGTCGTTTCATGGTTCAATGCCTTAACGACCCTTTTTCACGCAATTAAAACAAATCTTTAAAAAAAGGTAAAATCAATCCAACGCACAAGTTATTTTTTTTTTTTTTCAAAAAAGAACTACGTAAGTTTGATTTTCTCATTGCACTTGGGGATACGTAGGAGCAAGGGAAAACCCCTTGTCGACCTAAAAAATAAAAAAATATAAAATCTTCTGGTTTCTAAAAATAAAAATTTGATATCTTTTTCTGAATAAATAAAAATAAAACAAACATAATTCATGTTCTTAAAGGAAGATAAATAATTAAAAAAGTCATTTTATTTTTAACACAGTCGATTAAAGGCTATTGTCTTCATGACGGGCGCATGGGGTGCTAACACCTTCCCCGTGCGTAAATGACTCCTAAGCTCTTTTTCTCTAAAATCGTAGACCATGCCTTATCTTTTGATTTTTCTGACGTTTTCCTTAAATAAACGTTGGTGACGACTTCTCTCAAGTTTTCTTTTTTGGGAAAACTCTTTCTTTTTCCTTATCTTCTTTTCATCGTCGTCTCATCGTGGCCAGATAGGTTGCAACAACTATGATGGAGCAACTGCTGCATCTAGTCCGCGGTGTCATTGACTATGGCATTGTCTACACTCGAGCTAGACGGACTAGACAACCGCAGAGGAGGCCTTCCAATGGTCACGGTTGAAGACTATTTGTCTGACATTTTCGTACTGGAAACCTTATTTTGCGTAATTGTAGTTTGGTTTTTAGAACACCAATTGACAAAACATGTTTTTTAAATTCAACATGATTGCATATATGACATTAAAAACATACTTAGATAAATAAATGTCTACATATCTCCTAAATCAACATGTTGTGTGCGCAACTTCATCGATTTAGTATACATTTGCATTCGATCAATGTAATGATTGGGCCACTGTTGAGCTTCGTTGGTACAGTGAGTAGCCCATAAACATGTCGTCAATGACAAAGGACAATTGTCTCTCAAAGTAACCTGTTTTAAACAAATGGCCACACAAATCATGAATTTGGCAAAATAAACTGTATTCATCAAATTAAACACTTTTTCCCTTACCTGAACAAAATGATTTCCAAACACATGACCAATACACAAAATGCGATGAACTTGGGGATCTCTAGGAGGTTGGTTTCTTAGAGGGAAGAACGTCATACTTTGCTGGAGTGACAGAGATACTACAATGATGTTATATCTTAATGCAATTACATGACCCATATTTGTAATATCCATCCACTTATCCATCGTTACCTGTAAGTTAACAATTAATGAAATATAATGAATGCATATTGGATTTCAAGTTTTTCCAAATCATGAGCATCAAGTAGTAGGGACCGCTTTAACATTTCAAACCTATGTATCCCACCAAACAACGTTATATATTAATCAGTCCATTGTGCAAGTTCTTTGAGCAAATGATTGCATACCAAAGACCAAGCCTCTTCACCATAACCTAATAAGGCAACAATTACTCGATATCCACAATCACCATCAGTTTTTACATTAGTAATGTTTAGAATAAATTTTTGCATAAATGGATGAAATTGATCGAGCATAGGAACCATCTGATTTTTCATTAGAACATCAGATGAGGAACTGCACTGTTTTGGAGTAGAGCAACTATTTTGCATAGAATGTAACTCATCCACATACTCGAAGTAGACGGGTCCCTTCTCGTAGACCGTTGGTGCTTTGTGATCTTCTTCTTTTGAGCACCTTTGGTTTTGACCTTATCAGGGGGGCACATGGAATTCATCTCGGAGAATGTAATTTCTTTAAGCTTAGAATTTAGTGTCATTTTCCCACACAAATCAAGCTTTTCAAAACGGTTGGATATGGCTTCCATCTCATCTGTTATGCTGACTTGGTATTCATGCATACCTTCGTCTGAAAAGTTTAATCTCCGCCAAAACATATGAACGGTGTTAATTGGAATGCTCCCAATAACATACTTAGATAGCTCATATGTACAAGGCAAACTATGCGTTGTTCTCAGCACACATCCATAACGAGAAGGGTTTTTGCCAGCATAATGCACTCGCTCATACTCAGCAACAATTTGATTTAACACATACCTGGACACCATGTGTAACGCCCCGTATGCATCCGGTTCATTAACATTCAATTATGGTCGTTAAATGCAGCAATTAATTAACAATAATTAATTCGTAAGCACTAATAAATATGGCATCATCATACGTCCATGGTAATACTATCTTTGCATTATGTACAGTAAACACCCATGAAATATACAACGTATATACATATACAGTGTGTCTTCCCCTCAAGGGTACAAAATATAGGCATAACAAAACAATGAGCCAACATGCTCTCCAAAATGAAAACAATATGCCTAAGGTTCTCTCATAACCATATTTTTATCTACTCAGGCCTCTTGCCTTGGGTCCATCGTCCGCTCGCTGAGCACCACCTGCAAAAATAAATCCCCAATCGGGGTGAGATACAATCTCAGTAAACTCAGGGTTCTTGGAGGCCTCTACTCCCCCTGGTTCACTTCCACGACACATAGCATCAAAACAGGCATCACATAATCTAGCCACCATGGCTCTCGTAAGATACATCACATGTATATAACAACTCAGGTGGCATTCCGTTGGGCGCTACCAACATTGGGAATGCAACACAGATATAGCAAGAGAAGATCATCTACTTAAGGGCACATTCTCTCATGACTTTCCGCAGACGTATATGGCACTTCCAAGAGAAGATCATCCACTTAAGGACACATTCTCTCAGGGCTTTTATATATCGATTGATCACTTAGAGTTGTTCCACATGACTTTGGCTCTAAGGAAAGTCCATATTTAGTCTATTATACTGGCCAGAGAATCTCATCAGTCATACAACATATCATCATAGTGTACATCATATACATGTTCTCAATTAAAAAGCAGTAACACACAATTTCAATACCACATGCATCATGACATACAACAACCATCACTCCCTCAGAGTATGGTGGAACACAGTTAAGGGAAAACTCCCAAGAATGAAGAGCTTACCTGTTCTAAGTGCTACACTTGCCTTCATGGCCTCGTGGTTACAGCCACCAGTACTTTCTGTATCACGCCTTACACAAGGATATACAAGCAATCAGTAACGGTCTTCAACCGTTGCATGTAAAGAAACACTATTTTCCCCTTAAAAATGAAACTAGGTGAAGGTCGATCTCCCCGTTTGATGGTTCTCACAAAGAGCTAAGGTTGAAATCTAACTCACTGAGCAATTTTCTTCAACTCTTAAGTTGAATGCGAGGGGTTTTTGGTCAAAGATTGAGTAGTTATGAAGCTTTTCTCGTTTGGCAATGGAGAAAATGGAGAACGGAAGAACTGTTAGTGTTTTTTGCAAGAAGTGAAAGAAATGGATCACTCAAGTAATGACCCAAATGCACGTCACTTAAATACCCTGGGAGTTAACACGCATCACTAAAGTCCACACGCGTCACTTAAGTCGATACGCGTCACTTAAGTAACCTGGTAGTCAACTCGGCTCACCTATGTAAGGTGAGTTTGTGAAGGTGCCAACTGTCGGTTTAAGTCTGTCGGATTGGCAAGCTAAGAGCGTTAAACCTCATTTAACATCATGTTTACTTGTGACTGTCGGGTTCACTTCATTTCCACTTATGCGATCGGGCTCAGATGTATTTGCTAAAAGTCTACATGGTCCAACTCGGAAAGTACAACCCGGATAACCTTGTCCAACATGGTATGCGTAACCTAGACAACCTAGTCTAACTTGGTATGTGTAACCTAGACAACCCAGTCCAGGTTCATGGTACTAATACAAAGCCCAAGAGCTTTTTTGGTAATTCCAAGGTCCGCCCTTATCCGAGTTCCTACCTCGACACTTTATAAAATCCAAGGTTTCATCCTTATCCGGGTTCCTACCTCGGTACTTTATAAAATCCAAGGTCTCGCCCTCATCCGGGGTCCTACCTCGGCACTTTATAAAATCCAAGGATGAGCTCAAGTTACTTCGAGAGAGCCATCGAGTTTCCTAACTTGGATGAGCTCGTGCCTTCTCGGGAAAAGAGTCATCGGGTCTTCTACTCAGTTAAGCTTATCTCCTTTCCTTAGAGCTACCGGATTCCTCACCCGGGATGGACTATCCTTTTTAGAATCGCTAAGTTCAAGCCTTCTCTTTGTGAGCCACCGGGTTTCTTACTCGGTAGAGCTCGTACCTTTTCTTTGTGAGCTACCGGGTTTCCTTACCCGGACAACCTTGTGTAGGTTGGTGATATTAATACAATCCCGAGTTTTGTAAGCGCTATCTATTATAATTCATTACAACGCTTATGTAATCGATTGCATAGCCCTGAGTCCGTCCTTGGTATTTTATAGAAACCCAAGGACCCCCTTGACCGCCTTTGACTAACCTTTATCGACCTTGACCGACCTCTTCCGCTCTTGTCCACCTTTGTCTTCCCTTGCTCGATCTTTTCCGATCTTTATTGACCTTGACCCACCTCACCCGCCCTCATCTGACCTTGTTCGGATTCCTACCTCAGAGTTATCATATCTAGGTGCCAACCCGGACACCTAATACTTTGTGTTACTATTGACGTGTAAGTAATGAACTTATACGATAATGTTGGAACCTTGGAAGGTTGGTTCGTGAGATTATTGTGTGCATTGATGCCATAGGGGGTGCATGGCAGCATCCTAGTCAGGACAGAGTTGTTCCCGGGCCAGGCCATGCATTGGTGGTGCCCATATGACATACTATATTTGCATGACGGAAATAGGATGATGGCTGTAGGGTACCGGGTTATTGGGGGGGCCACGTTTGTTAGGAACTCCTTTTGACACCCGGGGCTGATCACCACTGGGGGGGAGTGACCTATGCATGACAGAGTGACCCTGACAAGCTACTGCATCATTTGTATACCGAGATGGACTATTTTCGTGATGGTACCACATTGCATGTTTAGAGTTGATTCAGGAGCATGCATCATGTTAGGCATTACAGGTTGACTTGTGGAATGTTTTTGGATGCCCGTGCATGTTAGTTACGTGATGAAATGTTTGGATGTTGTCATGCCCGGATAACATGGGTGATATCATGATGTTTGGATTGCCTTTTTCTGAACTAATGTTATCTGTTGCTTGTTGTTTTACATGATAAACTCACCTTTGCTTGTTGTACCTTGTGGTTTGGTACCTGTGATGATCACGAACCGTGTTTGTGTGAGCAGACGGGCAGCAGTAGGACCTGGTAGATGTCCATCTTTTGGTTGGAGCCACCGAGTTGCCGGGACGTCAATGGATTAGATCCTAGGCAGGGGTTGTGTTTTGCTAGTTACACCCCATTGTTTTGATAATTGTACCACGTTGCTTAAATTCTTGTTTCCTTTGTAAAACACTTATATGTTTCTTTTAGACATGGTTAATTGTACCTACAACTAAACCACATTTTGTATATATATATGTGTGTGTGTGTGTGTGTGTGTGTGTGTGTGTGTGTGTGTACTTGAGATGTCTGATATGTATCTTATTTACGTTTTTGCTTTATGATGATGGTCATTATGTGCTCGCGAAAAATTTACCAGTGTTTTCACAATCAAATTAAAGGAGTTTTCATTTAAAACATGTTAATGATGTGATTAAGAGTAGTGATACAATAGCGACGTGGTGGGTCGTTACATTCAGCCTCTAAATAGGAAAATGCAGTTGAGAATGCCATCCTAGTAGGTGTCACACCAACAATGTCAAGTAAAGGAAGTCTATACCTGTTTGTTTTGTATGTACTGTCTATCAAGAATACCATATGATATGCATTGCTCAATTGTACTGCATTCGGATGTGCCCAAAACAAGTCACGTACAACATTTTCATCCTTCAATCTATGCTAATGAATATACATATCGCGTTCAAGAAGTTTCATTAGCTGTTGCATTTCAGTATTATTGCCTCTTGTACGCGTCCGGTATGCATATATTGCATTGTATACTTGCTTCAAAGTTGTATAATTATTGTCATTGTGCTCTTTCAAAGTTAGAAGAATATTTTTTGGTTTGACCATCGACCTTGTCATATCAACAGCAATGATTTTTTCCTCCTCAGTTAGTCGACCAGCATATGGGTGTCCACAGAATGACTTGGCCAAAGCATGATTATGATTGCCACATATAGCTTCACCATCCAGCCTTGACCTCCCAAGACTGGTTTGCCTCGCAACTTAAAAGGACACTCACATTTTCTAGTGCTAGTCGTCGAAGGTGTGAAACCTTTTTTCCATGGTCTATACTTTCCACTCCTTTCACAACCAATTAAGACAAATGATGCCCTTCCTATTTTTCTAGTCGATATGTCACTCCTCATTATGACAACTACAAAACTATTATCATTTGCAACAGTACGAGCCCATTTCAATACCTCATCACGTGATTCAAACACCTACACAAATGAATAATTCATCTTTAATCTTCTTAATTTAATCATTTAACTACATTCAAAATGACATAAATACCTCAGTCGTTTTGAACGCTGCAGAACAATCAATTAAACAATTATTGTTTTCAAACGCATCAGGGTCCGCACCAATGTCTTCATTCATATTATTTTCTTCATACATAATACGGTCATACATCCACTCATCGTTGTCCATCCTAACAAATAAAAATTTAATTTAATCATTAATAAAAAAACACACACAGATAATAATAACATTTACTAAATTAAATTTATAACATAAAAAAGATTAAATTATAAAGATCACCATTTACATAAACAATCCAAAAATTAACATATTTTAAATAAATGATGAAAGTCTAAAGATCACCATTTACATAAACAATCCAAAAATTTACTTTTTGTATTTACTCAACCAAGTAATTTCTAAAATTAAACTCAATTTTAATTAAATACATATTTTCAACAAATTTTTTAATTTTTTAATAAAAAATTTGTGATTTGAAACCATACAGATTAGTTAATCCGTAACAAAAAACAATACCACTAACCTCTGCATCCACCACGATGCCACTCGACGACTCCAATGGCCACCACGACGCCACTACTTCGACAAAATCAAAATAATGGCACCAACTACCACCAATGCAAGCGTTCCCAACAACTACAACTCAACTAAAATGAAGAAAATAACAAGCATAACCATACACGTGAGCTGCAACCATCAGCTATAACAAAGGAAACCTTCAAAAATATTTTTGGGTTTTCAAATAACCAAATGATGTATAAGAAATCCAAATGGTATATAAAGTTCTACTCTAAATTTTCACAGGTTCATGTAATATAGTTTTGGTCCTTTTGGACAACAAATGGGATGCCCAATTGTCAGGTCAACCCCCTGGTCTTAAATCTATTGCTTTGCACACCTACCAATATATATAGTGTCAATGATGCACTGCATGCCATTCAAGCATACCATTTCAACAAACTTTGCGCTAAGTAGCCATAGCTAAAGGCCTAAAGCATGATATATGGTCTTTTATAGGACAAGAACACGAGGAAGAAAAATTCGTACATATAATTCAAGATTCAGATGAAGAAATTAAAAAGGGAGATTGACTCTGACTAAAAGAAAAAGTAACAGTGCAATGAACCTAAATTGCCAAGATGCAACACATGAAAGCGCAAAAAAGGGCTTGAAAGGGGGATATATAACACAAACTTTTGTTTTCACAAATGTGCTTGGTGGATTAATAATAGGTCTATTTATTTAAATTAATTTATAAAAAAAAATTAATTTTTTTTAAAAAAAATTAAACAAACCAACCCAATAACATTAGTATAAAACTTAAGATTATTTTCTTTTATGTTCTTGCCGTCAAAGTTTTTTTCTTCTTTAAATGATGACACATAAATGTTCTTTTTAATAATGAATAACTTACATCAAACCTTTTTACTCAAAAAAAAAAAAAACTTACACCAAACCAGTTTATAAATTTTTAAATAAGTATCCACCTGTCATCATTTTCTTAGAACTTCCTAATAATAATGCAAGAATGTTCTTACCACACTTTTTTCAATACACTATGTATTATTAAATGAATTTTATATGGGTCTACCAAATAGAAAATGAGTAAGTATCTAGTTAAATTCACAGAAAATCCCATTTGGCAACCAGTTTGGCTTTAGATTCACGGCCAACCAAGTTACCAACATGCCTTCACACTCACAAATTTGATAACCTGAAACAGAATAATAAAGTGTCGTGGGAGTTGCAAAGGAACGATGCCAATTGGCACCATCAGGGAAGAAACAAATTCTACGTGAAAAAATAACTGATGAAAACACAAGGCGATTTTTATTTTTTATTTTTGCAAAAGACAAATGAGAATTTGGGGTTGAATGTGAGTTCCTCTGTTTTGTTGTCTTTTTGCCTTGCCTGCTCATGTTTGATCTTAGAGTCACTTGCGGAGCTTCTATGGGTAGGTTGGCCCTTTTTTTTTTTACATTTTTGTTATAGTTTTCGAATTTTAACATTTTATAAAGAGTAATGATAGATTGTTACCTTTTCATTTCAAATATTCTCTTCGTTTCAGAAAATTTATTCTAAAATATATGTAATTTTACAAAATCAATATTGCATTAAATGTTTTTTTCAAGACTATTCTTAATCAATACTTTGTGGGAATATAATAGTGTATAGGAAAAGTAAATGAATCATTAATTACAAACATAAAGAGTATATATATTAAGAAGTTACATGAAGTTTATTATGAAATTCAATAAATTAATTACATTCCTTAATATATGGTCAAAACCTCAAACGTCATATAATCTAAAATGAAGGAAGTACCTAATTAGAGTAGTGATACTTCAATAACTCAATATTTTAGACACCCCATTAACATATTTTATTTGCTGCTGTGTCTCTTTACTTGTTACATCAAATGCCTATTACATTTATTATTTTTCTCTCTCTCAAGGTGTATATTAGCATATGAGGATATTCAAAAAACATTTATCATCTTATCAATACTTATCATTTTTTCATTTCTTTCTTTTTAGGAAAATTATTAATAGACACCCAATATGATACCGGTCACCTACTCAGAAAGAAATAAAAGAGGCAAACATGTAGATATTATAAGTGATATGAAATGGTAAGAATAAGACAAAGACAAACAATGGGTGTTTGATATGTGTTTAAAAAAGTAGGTGTCTAAATATAATTACTCTTCTTCCTATCATTTATTATAGTTACACTTATCTCTCTTCCTCTTTTTCTCTAACTAGATATCAAATTGGATTTTGGTGTCCAACAATTTTTTTTCTTCATAATAAAATATCTCTTTGTATTTGAGTAAAATTATAGAAATGCAATTATTGTGTATATCTATCTATAATAGTATATGTTTAAAAAATTATATCATTATTAATTATATATAATAACTTATAAAAGAGATATTTGATGTTTCAAATTATTTTATTGTGTTTATTATACATTTTACTATTTATTTAATACTTTTTTCCAAAGAAAATTGGACAAATGGCAATAGAATCTAGGAAGGGGGCGAAATAGATTGCAAAAACTTTGCCCAAAAAGCAGTTCGTGATCAATCCCTCCAAATTTTTCTTTACCAGAATTTTTTAATTGATTTACATTGTTTAGAGATTATCATACAATGAACTAATGCAACCTATATTGTCTTAAGATGATTAAGATTCATAACAATCAACAGATATATTAATATTGCATATTATAAAGAGTATAGAGTATGAGAGAGATGAAACAATAAGGTATTTATATGTACTATTTGTTCTGCTCAGATGAATAGGACATGTTCAATAAAATTGCTGGATAGTTAATATGGGATCAGGTTATCTCTAAATACACAATACGAGTGGCGTGCGGTGTGTGCTGTGTGAATGGAAAAGAGAGAGTCAGAATGTGTGTACCTTTCTCCATGAGGAATACTGTATTTATAGGATTATAGGATACTGACCTGGATCTTAGGAGAGGGGTGGTTAAAGCCCATTATCTTTGGCTGAGATATTCAGGTGACTGATTATCTAAATAACTAATTATATTATATCTTATGTTCTTTGATGTTGTTGAGAATTTGAATATTTGAATCATTAAGGTAAATGGGCCTTTATCCATAACACTATTTCTTATACAATTTTTTCAAAAAATAAAAATAAGATAACAATAAGGTGATGTTTTGTAATTGAAAATAAAAAATTCTCAAATCAAATTCTTAAACGAGCCTCATTCATTTCAATACAATCAACTTATTTCACGTTGATTTGTGCAAGAATTAACTTTACATTAACAAAGGAGTACACTAAAATGTGGAAAAAAAATTATTAAGGAAAATGTTAATCAATATTTTAGCGAAGTCAAAAGTGATTTTTTTATCCAACGGATATTATTAGTTCAATCAAACCATGATTTTAATTCATCTCTAATGATTCACCAAAAGAAAAATCATCTCTAATGTATTTTCTAATAAATAATTCTTATTAATATTGATTCATTAACCTATCTCATTAAGATACACAATCTTAAAGAAAGTTTTTATTCAACAACAAATGTTATTAATCCATGGATCGTGATTTTTAATGCCTCTTTGTTTTTAGTGTAATCTAATAACTACTTTTACTATTATTATTGATTCATTAACCGATCACAATAAGATACACAATCTTAAAGTGAGAAGTTTTTATTCAACTAATGTTATGAATCCATTGGCACCGTGATTTTTAATGCCTCTTTATTAATGTAATCTACTGTAATAACTATTTTTTTATGATTGATCCATTTACTAATTCTGTTAAGATACCAATTAGCAAGATCTTATCATTAATTATTTTAAAATAGGCATTATGAGTCAGCTGTCATTACATTAGTGGTCAAGGAAATACCCTCATTATCCCAACATTAATTTCCAGTGTGTTTACTTCAGGAAATGGTTCAAAAGTAATCATCATGGCTTAATAATCTTGATTAACAGTCAGCACCATCATATATATTTTTCAGTGCTGCTTTCAGTCGCAATTTGCATAATGAATTTCGCCATTTAGATTATGTTTAAGATTCTGCTTGCAACCACCTCAAACCTTAGTGGTAGAATGGGTGACATATTTGGATTACTTTGCCTTTTTTTCCTTCAATATGGTCACTGAATGTGAAAGAAATTTATCGTGGAGACATCATCAGCTTTGTCATCGGGAGAAAAGAAGTAAATCTCAGACAAATTCTTCCTTGATAGACAGATATTCTTCTTTAAGCATCATTGTGTTTTGAAAACCCAAAGAGGGCTATAATCATTTGTTTACTTTTAGCTCTTTGTAAGAAACCAACCACATATTATATTTTCTTTCATATTTAATCGGATCAAAGAATTAATTGACTATAACCTTAGATTTTCTTCCCCAGTTTTCCTTAATTCTATGGTAGTTATAAAGATATACATTTAACCCACTAGAAGAAATTTTCGGATTACCAAGATCATTTAGGGATGGAACTATTCCCTCACTAATTAGCAAGAGATCATAAAAAAAAGGGTTCCTCGCTAATTAATTGGTCGCATAAGTGATAAGTTATTTTGTTAGGGAATTTAGTTGCTCGCCCCTCGCAAATCTCATTCCAATTTCTTCCCATGCTAGGCCTTTCAATTTTCTCGCCAATTAGCGGGAGAATATATTGGTTGCAAATCCTTGCAAATATATTCACTTTAATTTCATATTATTGTTAATTATAAATATTTTAAAATATATTTATAATTAAATTAAAAAAGATTTAAACTTAATTATTTAAGAATATGACTACAATAGTATGAATATTTTGTTTATTTTAAAATATTATCATTTTGATATATTATGTTAAATTATAATTTGATCCCCTATAATTTCTAATATGTAATTTTAGTTCTTATATTTTTAAATCAATAATTTTGATCTCTTAATTTTTAAAATATGACATTTATATAGACTAATTGTGTGAGAAAGTGATTTACAATTTAAAAATATTGTGAAAATTGTAGAGATGAGATTAGAATCTAATTCCATTTCTTTCTTCTTCATCACCAAAATCACTACCCCATTCAACTTACTTGAGTATGATTTTTTAACACTATCTTTGGTTCCGCACCTAAATATTGTTATATTTAAATTAACACAAAAAATATTTAAATGAAAATACCCTATTTATCATCTTAAAAAAATACCCAATTTAACTAATATCTCATTAATTGTGATAAATTACTATTATAATAATTGTTAACTAGAAACGTAGTTTTAGATTTATTTATAAAACACTAATAATTATAATCAATAAAGATATTTTAAATTTATAAAAATCATTTAAAAAAAAGAGAATAAAATATCAGCAAATATAAATGATGAGTAGGATGAGGTAGCATTTTCGAAACATTCTCCTGAAGAAAAAAAAGTCAAATGCGACATACATAAAAGACTTTCCATTCCTTTATGCCTTTTATAATTTTATAATCCACTCCACTTGACCACTTCCCATTCCTGTCCCCATAATTCCAAGTTTTGACAAAAAAAATACCGTAGTCGGCAGCGTACAAGGTTAAGAATACGTAACAGCAATTAAAAAATAGTTTTATGTGATAACCTTTTTTGGAAAAAAAACAAATTAAAAAAATAAATAAATAAGTCCTTTGTTCACAAATTCAGCCACAAAAGCAATTGCATGCTCAGTTTACCAGTCTAATTAAGCTGCTGCTTTCGTATATATGGTTACAAAAGCAAAAGCCCTTTTACCTTTTTCTCCAAAATCTTCATTTCAATTTTCAATTGCCACGTTCTTTGTTTCTCTCCTATAAATTGGCTTCTCCACCCTCCATTCTCCCTCCTCACCCATCAACCCCTTCAATGCCATTTTATTCTCTCTCTCTCTCTCTGAAATTTCTTCAGTCTTTTGGGTTTGTGGCATCGAAAGAAAAAAAAAATGTGTTGCTGCCAAGAGAGTACAGAAGAATCTGTAAAGCTCAGGAGGGATAGCGCCACAATACTCATGATTTTTACATCATAATGTATTTGGCGCTATCTATCCTGAGTTTTACGGGTTATTCTTACTGGATATATCACGGGTTCTTCTTGCCCTCATTGAAAGTCTTAGAGAACCATGTTGAAAGCTTTTTTTTTAGTAGTTTGCATGTTTCGATCACCATGCCCCTCCTTGCCTCTCCTAGCAACTCACTGAAAACTATACTTTTCATTTTATTTTTATCTATGAATGTTACTTAATTTGCTAGCTATATATGAATATGATCATAGTTGTCGTTCAGAAATTAATAAGATCTTGGTAGCTATATATGAGGACGATTAGGAGTTGTACGAATTTGACTTCTTCACTAGTTTTTCTTTTTTTTACTGAACTTTTATTTTCTCACTTTGCATTTTCTTCTTCTTAATTACCCCTCATATATCTCAGGCTATAATTAACTTGGTATGCATGCTATTAATTTCTTGTTTTTGTTTCCTTTGTTTTTCTGTTTGTTTGCTTCTGATCGATTTATGTAAAACAAGAGAATGGTGACCAAATGCTTTGTACTTTTTTAGTAATCTTTCTTCAACATCTTCAATAAAAAGTAATCTTTTCTTCATCTTATTATTAGTGTGTTTGGTTTGGCAGGAGGAAATAATGTTGAGTTCAATGTATCACCAATCCAAATACACACTTGTTGTTTGGCGCTTTAGCTATTTATTTTTCATGGTCTGAACTTTACAGCTCACAAAAGCTTCCCTTCTTTTCTCTTAATTGTGGACATAACTTGCTTACAGAGAAGGATTTGCTTATTTTGCATATTAAATTCTAATACAGGGTATGCATCTTAATTAGGAACCAGGTAGGAGTGCTTCAAGGAGGATTTGTTGCATGGTTTTAAATTGCAATCAGGAGTTGAAGCTGCAATTTTTGAGATTTAATTTTAACATATTGTTTTTCCAATACAATTTTATTCATATCAGCTGCATTTATTCATATACTAATTTCTTACAATAATTGATGATCACAACCCAAGTGTGACTGTGTGTATTTTACAATAATTATATGTATACCCGTTTATGTTCAGTGCTAATAATTTATTGTCAGAAGTGCCTTTCCCTAGATAAATCAAAGGGCTTTGCTATGGACATCCAAATTTGTATATTGGCCTCGAGATCTAAGTAGTAATATATTTTTGAGGAATTGTATGTTACCCTTTAAAATTTAAGGGTGAGAAGTTCTCTCTTATGTTCTTTCTCTCCCCTTTTTCTTCTATATCTAAATTTATTTAGCTGTTGATTCAAAAAGTAATTGTATCAAAATTCTTTTAAAAAAATTCAAGTATTAATTATAAGGTTTCAAATTGCAGACTTAATTATAATTTTATTTTTTTTATATTGAAAAAATTACAAATAAATTTGGTCACAATTATAATCACTTTTAGCTAGGGATATTCTAAAATCTATGAAATTACAGCTGAAATGTCAATCAAATATATTTTTAAAACCTTGGGTATTATAGCAACTATTTATTGAAGAAGTTGTAGATTCAAACTTTCTAAAATAAATATTTTAATATATATATATATATATATATATATATATATATATAAAGATTTCATTAACATACACATTCTTAATTTTTTTAGTATAAGTAAATTTGTAAATTATAACTAGAAAATATCTTAAAATATATCTTATTAATATATTATTAAAATAAAAAGAATATCTATGTTAACAAATACATGAAGATTTTACTATTGCATACATTTTCTTAATATAAATTTGTTATCTTAAAATATATATGTGCACCTTATTAATGAATTTATATTAAAATCAAATATATATATATATATATATATTATCAAATTTTATATATAAATGTTAATTAGTACTTTTAGAATATTGATTAAAAAATTAAAATAAGAAATATTTTTTTATTAAAATATACAAAATTAAACTACCCAAAAAAATTAATTTTTATACGATTTTTACGGCAAATATTTTTTTAATTTTTTAATTAATATTCTAAAGTCACTTATAATATCTTCCTTCTTATTAATTGTTACAGGCAGGCCTGGGTTCACTGATCTAGAATCTGCAGCCTTTTCTTCAGAAGGACCTATTCTGCTAAAAAGTTCGTAACGCATATTTTGAAGCCAGTTAGTGTCTGAGCCTTGACCTGTTGACTAAGAAGTGCCACACACAAAAAGATACGAGTGAGTGAGTAACTGAGCATGAGAGAGGAGAGTAGAGGGGCACGTTTGAAAGTATTGCTTTTGGATTTTTTTATATTTCTTTTCTGAAAAGAGATATTGAAGGGAGTAATGAGTTAGTTCGATTTTTAATGGCGAGTTCTGAGGGTAGCAGTCTTTCTCTTTCAGGCCTAAAACCGAAACCCTAGATTCTTTTTTGTTTTTTTTTCCTTGGAACTAGAAAGCTATCTACTAGTACTACTACCAAGCTAGGGTTTCAATGAAATTCGACTACTGCAACTTCTGCAGAAACTTTTTTCATCAATTATAAATTCAACTGTGGATGTTGACTTGTTTTGCAACTTGGTTCAGGTCCCCCGGTCTCATCGCTTTCTTTTCTATTACCATAATTAACATTTTCATAATCTCCACCATTAAATTTCCATTAAAAGTAAAGTTGAAAGAACAACCAGTTACTCCCTTCAATTGTCGACGTGGATGTAGGATCAAACTTGGCAGAGATTCTAGATTTATTTTCTCAATATTTTATTTATTTATTAAGGACCTATTTAATCCGAACAGCATAAATCTAAGCAAAAAAAAATGTTTCATACCAACTTCACATGGTAATAGATACTTATTGGATACCAAATTAATCATTTAAATAATATTAGACTCAATCTTATTAATCAAGATATCAAATTTTATCAATGGAAAAATTTGATTCAGAGAATGATTTCATTCAAGATAATCAGTTAAATTTTTGAATAAAAATTAATAATTAATAAAATTAATGAATATTTTGAACTAGTAAAAAAATATCTATTAAAGAAACTATTCAATCCTATGTGAATTAACTTATCGTGATTGTTGAAATATAATTAATAATTTTGAATAGGAGTTATCAAAATATAATTACATTAGATATTTTTAAGAAAATGTTTTTTTCTCTCATAATCATCTTATCTGAGCTAAACATGATTATTAGTAATGAACAAATAAGATACTTGTGATTTTATAAAACAAAATTAATTAGATGATAGTAGTATGATCATATAATAAAAAGAGCAATAAAAATTGAAAGTGTAAATAATAAAGTACTTAAATCGTGTAGGTGTTTAAAATCAGAATTCTTAAGGCTAAAGAAGAAACATATTTTTGTTTATTTAATTTTAATTATATTATTTTTAATTGATTTAATTCTAATTTTATTTTATCGATAACTAATTTTTAAGAAAATATATGAACTCAGTTCTTATATTAAGTGATAACGTAACATAATTAAACTGTACTATATGTAAATAGTTTGTTTGTAGTATTATATTTTGTCTAACCGTATATATTTTTAATAATAACTAGCAATGAAACACAAAATTATAGGAATTGATATCTAAAATTTTTTTTTTTTTGAAAAAATGTATTTAACCCAAACTTTTATTATTATGATTTGTAACATGATCTTATTTTAAGCAATTTCTCTTTAATAACCTTATTACAGTTAAACCCTGAAGAAGCAGAAAGTTACACCACCACCCTTTCAATTTTTTTCTTTTCCAGTCACTGTAAATCTTTTCTGATGTTGTTTTTACTCCTAATCATTCGTATCTAATAATTCAGTTCATGCAAATTGATTAACCTAAGTTCCCATAGACGATGATGCTAAGTTTGACCATCAAAATGGGACAATTAATCTCTCAAAGAACTTTCCCTTTTCCCCTCTTCCATATCTATATTCCCGTGTGAATAATATATAGTTCCTGTTAATGCATGCATAATGGAAATCATCTGGTTGGCCATTATGTGCGATTGGATCCAATAAAATATTCCGGGTTTGTTTCGAATTTGAGGGGTTTGATTCAACTTTAGGGTACAGGAGGTGTCTTGCTATATGGGGACAAAACAACCAACTTTCATATAATAGATCTCCAGCTTTTACTGTTATTATTGGGTGACTTTTATTAAATTAAATGTAAACTCCATTTCTCTCTTCAAACGTGTTTATACTTTATATATATTAAATATTTTTCTCTGATTTCCATATATATATATATGAATTTGCTAATTAATTTTCTTCCATTTATTTTTTTTATAAAGAATAAGTTAGTAAGCTGTTCTGTAAAAAGAAAAAGAGTTAACAATTTATAACTACAAAATGCTTAAAATACATCTAAGGTGTAACTTGCTAAAATAAATAAGTATAAATTAGCTAATTATATATATATATATATATTAAAAAAAACTAGTATAATAACCCATTACAGGAACGGGTGTTGATTTGTATATGTGAAAATGAATAAATTTTATATTATTCTAATTTTCATGTATTTTTTAATTTTATAAATATAAATTTGTGAAAATAATTGTGAATTTTTACAAGAAAAGAAAATAATTGTGATCTAATATTAAATATATTAAATAATTTTATTTCATTATATAAACTTGATTTTTAAGAAAAACTTATATTTATATTTGTATTATATTAGATGTATTAATAGATATTTATATTAGAAAATTGTTGTTTTGTACCGAAAATAAATCCGTGGAAATTTACAAATTATTTCGATTAGTTAAAAATGAAAAAATGGGGCTTGCGAGAATGAAAAGAACCTTGCTTGGCGAACCATTTCGACCTTAGCCGTCGCCATCTTCTTTATCAGTTAAGTGATGAGTTTAAATCTAAATCATTCTGTAACTAATTTAGACTATTTCTCTTTGGAATTAAATGAGAAAGTTTTTTTTGTCCTCCATTTAATATTAAATTATAATAAAATTATGCTAAATTTATTATATAAAAATAGTAATGATACCGATATTTTTAAATTCAAATCATATTATAATTTTATATTATATGTATTTTTAGTAATGTCATTTAATTTTAAATTTCATTATTAAAAAGACAAAATTAGATATTTAGTTTAGTAATTAAATTTTTTATTATGTGAGATATGTGTTTTAAATTATAAATGGCAAGCGTTATACTAATAAAATTATATTATTGTATGATGACATGATACTTAACAATAATTTAATTACTGATTAGGTTAATTAAATTAATTAATAACCTATAAGTTAGACACAATGGTTTAAGGTTCTGTTGAATGTGATCGGAATTAGTCTGTGATTCAATAGTTTGAGAGATATTGTAATCTTTGACATAGGACCAAATAAAAATCAATTAATTGTATTTAATTGTCTCAATTGCGTACAAGTTAAATAACCAAGATATACTTAATTTGGGTTCATATATTTTGTTACAGACCATCTTTCTCTAATTTTGAAGATTTGTTAATTGAATATCAATAAGAATTTAACTTGTTTTAAAATTTCAATATGAATATTTTTAACTTGTTTTCAACTATCAATAAGAATGAAAATTACATATTAAGATTTGTAAGATATATTTTTTAAGATTACTTTAGTTAATAAACAAATTTTACAATTAATATTAATATAAAAATAAATTCCAATAATAATTAATTCTTTCATCAATTAAAATATTTTTTAGAACTTTATAAATTACAACTGTTGAATAACCACATTTTATATATTAATTTATATTTTCATTATCAATAAACTAAAATTTTAAGGACTTTTAAATCATATTTTTTTTTTCATGTTTTTGTGTATTTTTAAATACTTATAAATATATATGGCCTAATTATTCTGATTTCCTAATTGAAATTTTATTCTTTTTACTCTCTTAAATTTGTAGAATGTTGTTTTTATACCTTCAGATAAGGAGCAAATATTTAGTCTTCCAAAATTGAATCAAATAGAACAATAATCATTTAATTTGAATCAGATTTGCATGGTATGAATTTGAATAACAGTATATTATTATCAATCAATGTCCATTTGAACTAATTCTAAAGATTTGCTTTCAAATTCTAGGAAATCAATTGAAATCAGACAAATTATCATAAATTTAAGATTGGTTAATTAATCTAATTTTAATTTTGGAAATTAAGTAAAATCAATTTTGAATTAATTTTTGTTCCAACTATATCAATCATACATAAATGTATTATTCCGTTTGGTTTTAGAAATATAATAATTTAAATTTAAATTTGATTTATAACCGACCAAACAATTACAAAACAACGACTGATAACACATATTATCTGAAACTTGAGAAGTAACTTGGTTTTGCTGTGTGGACCCTGAACCTCGTTTTGCATTCATAAATTTATTATTATAGATTATAGATAATATGTTTGGATTTTGGTTTATTTTAATATAAAATAAGTTTTTTTTTAGAGATTTTGTTTTCTCTCATAGTATAAATGAATCACGTCGTGATTAATAATTAGTTTTTGAGATTTACTATCAACTTTATGAGATTAAATAAAAATTATATATGAATTCTAAATCCAAAAATAAAAGTATTTAAAACTTCACTATACCATCTGAAATACTACTAAAGTTAACAATAAGATATTTAAAATTAGTTGACGCATTGACGATTCGTGATACTAAAAATAGTACAAAAAGATAAAATATCATTAACAGACAAAGTTGTAATTATTCACTACTGTTAGGAGATTAGCTTATTTTGAAAAATTGACAAAAATGTAACTCATATTTATCCCTTAAGGGTAGGAAGCATATAATTTAAAATAAAAGGGGAAGAATATATAATTTAAGCATCTCCCAAGAGAAGAAGATAGAGTAATTTACTCTTAATTCAAGTAAATCTTAGCTTCTGTAATTTTTATTTTTGCTTATAAAAATTTTAAGCAATTTTTTTTCTAAGTCCAAGTAATAAAATTTTGAAAATTTATACAAAATACTTATATTAATTTTTGTTATAATTTCCTTAGAATGTTTTTATTAGAGGTGTTTGTGGGTTGATTTGGATCGATTTTTGGTCAAATTTATGACTCAATTCAATCAATTTGATCGGCTCAATTCGATTTTCATAATTTTTTTTGAAATACAACTCAACCCATTCATTAACGATTTGGTTTGGTTCGGGCCAACAGGTTATCCATTTTAATTTAATCTTTTTTTTCTTAGATCTACTATTTTATATCATGATTAATCCAAATATCCAACACAATTAACACAATATGATAAATAGTCATTTTCATCCTTGAATGTGTAGAGACCTGGCAAATTCGTCCCCGAAAGATGAAAATTCAAATTTTAGTCCTCGAAAGTGAAAAAAGTGCGACAAATTCATTCATCTGTTAACTTCTATCTGTTACCGTTAATGAAATAGTCTACATGGCACAGAGGGACGAAAATGTCAAAAAAATGATTGTCAACATGACTGCAGAATAGATTTGATCAAAATGTAAGTAAATTTCTATTTGACCAAAATGTAAATAAGTTTCCATATCCCTAATTTCTTTTCATTTAAAGGTAAAAGGCAATTTATGGTAAATAGTCATTTTCATCCCTAAATGTGTAGAGCGCTGACAAATTTGTTCCGAGCGATGAAAATTCAAATTTTAGTATATTCATTTACACGCATTACAAATTTGCTACAACTGTTTACTTGTCTTCTCAGCTACCGAGATCATAACACATTATTGGAACATAATAGTATCAAAGGATATTCATGGGTATCTCTCTCTTCACATAAATTTGGTGTTTTTACCAAAAACACATCATTTACTCATTTTCGTATTTCCAACCTCCCCATTACCATTCAAAATGCCTATAGAAGTTGAAGCAACGTTTAAGGTTGTCAACGGACATTGATTTTTGAAGTGTGATTTTGAATGAGGATGTGATTTATTCTATTCTATTCTTTCTCTGTGTTGGAATTATTAAAGTTGATATGGTTTTGTGTCCCTTTGGTTTAGTGGGTTTTGAAAATCCTTATTATTAGACCCAATCTTATTTGAGAGAAAAGTTAACACTTTGACAACGTCATATATATGCTTAATTGGTTGTTGTCCATTGAGCTGATAAGACCATTTTTTAAAAGAAATTTTCTTAATTATAGTTTAGAACAAAATCAAGCGTGATGGTGTTGAATTACAAGTTAGAACAAAATCAAGTGTGTATGTCATGGAAGAATTAAATTATATTTTACAGGTTAAAAAAAATAGAAATATGAAGATTAAATTATATTTTATCCTTAAATAAAATGAAATTTGGGATCTGACAAATTAGTCTAATGAAAACTTACTGACATTTTTGTCGAATGGAAACTTACTAACATTTTGGTCGAATGAAACCTTACTAACATTTTAGTCCAATCTATTCAACAGTCATGTTTACAATCATTTTTGTGATATTTTCATTATTTGTGCCATGTAGACTCTTTCATTAACGGTAACAGATGAATGAATTTGTTGCACTTTTTTCACTCTCGGTGACTAAAATTTGAATTCTCATATTTTTGGAACGAATTTGTCATTACTCTACACATTTAGGGATGAAAATGACTATTTATCCTAACACAATATTATCAAATGTCTGAAAATAGTAAAATTGATTCATTTAATAACACTAACATAATATTCTAAAATAGACTAATACAAATTAAAACAAAATATTCCTTAACGAGATTTACTATAATAATTTGAATCACAAGTATTTCTTTCAAATTAATTTATTGTAATAATCTTTGGTGTAACCAGATTTGTTGAAACAAATGAACAAAATATGATCCATTAATATTATAAACATTTACATTTCCAATACTTGGAGTCTCAATATTAACAATATTTAAAGCCAAACCAAACAACTCTAATTTTTTTTTATCGATTTTAATCGATTTAGTTCGATTTTGATCGGATCTATAGATTTACACTCATGATCCAACCCGTACATAAAGGATTTTGACTAGTTCGGTTCGATTTTGACCCAAATACATAAATGACCAATTCAAACTGTTCTGATCAATTTTGATCAATTTGGGTTCGCGAATGACTTATACATGTAAACACCCTTAGTTTTTATTCAGTATCAATTCTTATTTTTTTTTATTTGTGTTTTATTTTTTTATTATGAAGATATTATTTTATATTTTGCTCATATAGATTTTAAGAGTTAAATATTTGATATTTAATTTCTACGAAATATTAATACTTTAATTTTTATTTTTGAAATATTTATTCTTAAAATTTTAATAACTAAATTATATTTTTCATTCCTTGTAAATGCTTAAAGATTTAAGTTATTCATTTATACGTGTTTATTTAATTTTTTGTCTTTTCTTTTAGTTTTATTTGGTCGTTTTTGTGAATGTTGAAGATATTTTACCACAAAAGTTTTTGTTTTAAAGATAAGTAAATTAATTTCTGAAAAAAATAAAGACTATTAAACTAATAGTTTGAATAAAATGATAAAGGAGAAAATAGTTATTAATTTGGTCCTGTCAAAATTTTAAAAAAAATTGTTGGTCCTCAATTTTGACTTTGTTAGACGATTTTCTTATTTGATTATCAAATTTAACTACTTTTTCTTTACCTTTTCAAGTGCATCCAAAAGTCACCAGAACCCACTATTATTTCATCTTCCTCCCTAATGTCATAAAAAAGTATGAGAAAAATGTATAACAAATGACAAAAAATTAAAATTTTTGGGAATTTTCAGCTGTCATGAACTTTTTAATTCATTTAGGAGATTTTAACGGCCACAAATTATTTACTTTATTTATAATCAAATTATGATAATAAATGTGTTAGTCAGGTCAAATTATCACCATTGAGATCAACAAAATATGTTTTATTTTTATAGTGATCAAATTAAAATGAATTTTTTTATGAGAATAAAATTAATTATTTTTAAATTTTATAGAGACCCCAAACATATTTCACCAAAAAATAAAATAAAAACCAAAATAATACTACTTTTTAAAAAATAACAAGAGATGAAAAATATATTTTATGCAATTTAATTCTTACTTGCTTTGCTAACAGCTCTATTGGCCAAAAAAAAAATCTATAATAGAAGTTATCAATAATATTAAATTTGACAATCCAAAAATAAGTTTGGATAACAAGTGTCTTCATTTGATGGTTCGTATTAATTTGGTTTGATTATAAGCCAAATTTAAATATTAATATATTTATTGATCATTCAAAAATGTAATTCAATTAAACTGTGAACATTCAAATTGGACATTCAAGATTGATGTTTTATAACTGAAGCTTTTATAATTGTATTTTCTTATACTTTAAACCATTCTTAAATGATTTAGACTGTATTTAAAAATATGTTTGTAAATTTAATTTATTCTAAAATGTTAAAATAAAATGTTTTTAGTATATTTTAGATATTAATTTTGTTATGATTAAATTTACAATAAGCAAATTTTAAATTTATTATCAGATATAAATTTTTAATAATTATTTTTCTGATAAAAAGTTTGAATATATTTATTAATATGAGAATTTATTTATTTGAAAAATGTACTATAATTCATTAATAAAAAATTATTAGTATTATAAATTTTTTCAGTTATTAGTTAATTATAAGTAATCCAATAATCAAATATTCAATTTTACTTGTTCCAAATCAATTATATGTAATTAAGATCATTCGTTTTTTTCAGTTTGATTATTTATTAATTACCTGAATTTATTTAATTTTCATTTTAAATTCAAAATGTATTCTTTATTCATCCCTTTATATGTTTGTTTCATTTTGCACTTTTTTGCATAAATTTTTTAATTTTTTTTCCAGCTTCACAAATGTGGCAAAGGGTGTTCTCCCCTGATAATGATTTATCTCTTTTCATTTGTCACATGCTACTTTAAAGAAAACATTTTATACATCCTACTACTAAGTAATGTTACATGATACTATAAAGAATAATCGCTTTCGCTGTTGTTTTTTCGAATATGGTGAGCATAATACAATATGTGCATGTACAAAATACAACTGATTATTATGGTTATAAATGACGTTGATTATGATTATGAATGACTAATATATATATATATATATATATATATATATATGTATGTATGTGTATATATTTGTTATATAATATAAAAATATTATTTTTTTGTAAATTCTGAAATTTTGTTTGATCCATCTTTCAATTTGATAAGAAGTATAACGATTATAAATGACAAAAAATATGTAGTGAAACTTATTATGGATTAAAAATATATATAGTTTAATGAGTATATCCATCTAAGAGTAAAATATCTAATTTTTAGTCTAATTTTTAATTAAAGGACATGAATAGATAATAACTTAAATTTAAGGGTATATGTGATTTGAAATTATTTAAATAATTTTAATTATATATAAGTTAAGTTACTTTAATATAATTTTAGTATAAATATAAAAATTTAAATTCTTTTTTTTTGCTGGAAATATATGTTATAAAAGTATTCATTTTAGTAGAAATGTATGCTTCAAATTTGTTTGTTTTAAGTTTTTTAACAAATACTTATAAATATAATACATTTATGCATATGCACACACACCCACGCGTGAACATTGAGACATATATATAAATATATTTTAAATAAAAAACATTACAAATATATTAAAATTATAATAATATAAGAATTTGTAAATTATAAACTAAAGATCCGGTACAAGTTATTACACCAGTAAAAATTAAAATTTAAATAAAATTTGTAAGAAACAAAATATTGTTTAAACTCGTTGCTTTTCTACGATAAGATACTGATTATTCTAACAGTCATGGTGTTCCTAATAAGAACATGATGATGAAGTATTAAATAATTGTACAGTAAAATAAGATTTTCTATATATACTAATTTATTACTATATGATACTTCCTTTGTTTAAAAAGAAATGTTATTTTAAGTTGTTTTACATGAATCAAGAAAAACTAATAAAGAGATAAAAAGGATAATATTACAAAATTAAATTTATTAAATAAATGAAAGATAAAAGTATTAATATTAGATTATAAAATTAAATTAACATTTATTAGGAGTATTGATGAAAAATAATTAATATTATATTAAAAAGTCAAATACGATATTTATTTTGAGACAATAAATTTTCCCAAATACTAATTTTAAAACAAAGGTAGTAAAAAATTTCACTTTAATGATAAAATATCAAAATTTAATAATTCATTAAATAGTACAATGTATAGTAATCAATGAAACTTTTTTCTGAAATGTAACACTTATTTTAAAAATACTCTCAAATATAGATTTTGGAGATCAAATGCTTAGGAAAAACACCGCGGCTGTGTTATTGAATTATTGAATGATGTTCATATCTTATGAGAACAACCAACTAGTAATTAATTTGTGCATTGGAGGACGGCAGTGGGAGAGTGGCAGACCAAAATGATTGTGCTTGGTGAAAATGAATGATTTCGACCATCAATGACTCAAACTTTTAAGGGAAAACAACCCTTTAGCTGATTTTTGATTACTTTATACCAACAATTTGTACCAGAAAGTAATGTTCACACTTAACACTATTGAATTCATAATTCTTCTTTATCATTCTAATTTCGCAAATATTTCCAAACCTAATACGTAAAATAAAATGTAACGCATACCCAGAATTCTAAAAAAAAAGTTTATACTATTCTATTAGAATGTCAAATGTTACTATAATGTACTTCTTGCAGCATATAAAACCTATTTAATATAAATTTTTCAAAATATATTAAAATATAAATCATTTGATTACTTATTTATTTATTGATGTTCAATTTTAATAAAATTTGATACAATATTTCAGCTAATTTTATTTTATTTAATGTTATTATTTTTAAAATACTTTAATTTAATTGAGGTGGTAGTTTTAATGATTTTTTTATTTATTTTTGATACCAAATTTTAATGAAGGATAATTTGAAAAAAAATACTTTTGATGCAATTAAACATGGTTAATTAAAAATTTTAATTAGCAAGACATGTTTCCCCCCTTATATTTGAAATTGAATGTAGTATAATTTAATGGTATAATAATTGTTAAATTATCATTAAATCACATTGTCCTTGTCAAAATTTCTCGTTATAATAAAAATTATATTCTATATAAAATTATAAAATAATACAATAATTGTTTAAGTTACTCAGTATAATTCGACCATTCCATATATATATATATATATGCATATAATTTATTTTATTATTCTTTATCGAAATGGATGATAACTCACGTTGTCCATGTCAATAGCATTTTCCATATTTTAATAATTAAAAATTTATATCAGGCACCGAAAATTTTAAGATTAAATATCTTTTTTTTTCCTACAAATTAACATTTTTTATTTTCGTCTTTGTAAATTTATTTTTTTCATTTTACTCCTTGCAACTATGTTTGTTTTATTTTTCATCCTTAAAACATTTTAGATAATAATATTTTACTCTTTTAAACACTTTTTTACTGTTGAAAGCGCTATCTAAAGTATCTTATAGGCGAAAAATAAAACAAATAGATTTTGAAAAGACTAAACTAAAAAATGTAGAAATGAAAATGAAAAAAAGTTAAATTATAAGGACGAAAAGTGTGTTTAACTTAAAATTGTATATAGGGTAACATTTTCCATATCTGTGTTATTATCATTATCGATTTTTCTAACCTATGCAAAGTTGCATCCACTCTCAACCAACTTTAATTAACTAATTAATTGTACAATTTTCTAGAAAGAATAATTATCTCTCTCCTAACTATTTTATGGATCCACTTCAATGTAATATCTCTTCCCATTAACTAATAATAATTACTAAAAGTTTTTAATTTAAGTAAACTTACAAAATGAATAACAAAAATAGTTATTTTTTAAAAAAGAATTTTGATTAATATTTGTTACATAAAATGCAGAAAATAAAGTTGCACGGTTTAAAAAATCGTAATATAAATTTTATCTAAAATTTGCTTTCAGCATTTTACGTATTGAATATTAATGTTGATTTATCATTAAAAATGATTATTTCATTTATTTATTTTGTAAGTTTACTTAAAACTATTAATAATTATTATTAGTTTAATGAGAAAAGAAAGATTAGATTAAAGTGAAACTATAAAATAAATAAGAGAGAGATAATTACTTTTCAAAAGAATTATATATTCAATTAGTTAATTAAAATTGATTAAAAATGAGTCATTAACAAAGCTTAATATATAAAAAGTTGGACAGGTTAAAAAAATTGTATCATTATTACAAAATCTGGGTTCCACCAACCAAGGCTTTAAATTCTGTACCCTGACACTTGGCGGCTAAAGTTGAGCTGAACCATATTCAATTCCTCTGAATCTCTGATGCTTTGCTGAAAATTCATTCTTCATGGGCCTACTGTTGATTGCAATTAATGGGCCCTACTACTGTCTCAGAATTTATATTATGGGCCCCCATGTTTGCAGCCTCTCTCTCCTTGGCATTTTATTCTTTACACAATTTAATTTGATATTCATAAAATTACTCATGGGATCCAGAGACCATCACAATAATTAAAAATATTGAATTTAGAAGTTAATAGAAGGCAAGTTTGCAAAATGGAATTTGTATTATTTGATTTGAAGGAGACAAAACCAGGAGATTTAATCACTCTGAAGAAAATTTAATATTAGAATTGTTAAATGATATCGATAATGTTCAAAGAAATTTAATTTTGACGATGAGCTTATATGTATATAAAAAAATTTATACGTAAGCTTGCATATGATTAGCCGAACAATATATGTAAAAATAAAAAGTCCAAGACTTCACGGAAATCATGCGTGAAATTAAGAATTTAATTAAAATGTATGGATAGCATAATTTTTTTTTACATTGTTCGTTATGTAATCATCATTGAATATTGTGTATGGTAAGACTAATATTTTTTGTAATAATTATTTTAAATTTATATATTTATAATTATTTTTAATTATTTAATAGTATAAAAAATTTAAAACTATAGATTCTTATGAAAATTAAAATTGTGAAATTAATATAAAAATATATAAATATGTGTCATGTGTGTGCATTGTATTCTTTCACTATTCAGTGTAAATGACACAAAGTCTCACTCTATCATATTTAAAAATCATATATTAAAATAAAATTATTAATACTCCGTTGATATACATTAAAATTTAAAGGCAGACAATATACTTTTAAAATATATAAAACTAATACCTCTTTGATAATATGTTTATTGTTTTTTTAATAAAACTGATGTAATTATAATTTGAAGATGGATCAATAAAAAACCATATTCTATATAATATTATAATTGATTACATGAGAGTTAATTAGTGTAATTTATAGTGGTATGATTAAGTGTGAAAATCCTCTAAAAAAATTAAGTGTGAAAAAAAGCGTGATCTTACGAATTTGTAATGTAAAGACACAATGCATGATTTCCGCCAAATAAAATATTATTTTAAGAATAAAAAATAAAATATTATTTTTCATTTTTATTTAATATTTTACAATAAAATTAAAACACATGACCTTGGTATATATGGTTTATACTAGAACTATTTATTTCATACTAAATACAAACAATTATGTAAGTATAATGTTTACCTAATTACCTCACAAAAATAAAGAATAAATGGTTAAGGCTAATTTAAGCATTAGAATGAGAAAGGAACACTAGTTCTCCTACTTTAACGCATATCCATTATCCTTTTTACGTAGGATTTGTTTCTCCTTTCCCTCTCTCTCTACGTGTGTTTTTTCTTTTGTGATTTTTTGCATGGGCATGGTTTTCTGAAAGCTTCATGCATGGCAAGGTTATTCGCAACACATCGTTGGCTACAATCATCCATTGGATGGATGGAACAATTCGATCCTCCCTGTATCTGAAACAAAACATGGTTGACGTTACTATGAACAACACCACAATTTCTTTCCCCATTTTGTGTCAATCAGTTCAACATTCTCACCCTGTTGGCATCTTCAATGGTGGCAATCCTTTAGCTCACTCCTTCTCACTAATCATGTTCAATCTCATTTTCAATACTCTCATCACCCGCATTCTCCAAGTTCTTCTTAAGCCCCTCAAACAACCTCTAATCATATCTCAAATAATAGTAAGCTGCTTCCTCCATCTTGTAATTACATTTATTCATCATATTGTTAATATTAGAGTGATATTATGTCCTTTAGTTACATTAATTAATTATCATATATATTGTTAGTATTAATTAATATCAAATTGTTTATATATATAACATCTAGTGTGACATTATTATTATTATTCTTGAGAATGCTGAGGATAAAAATTAACTCTAAAAGAGTTATTCTTGAAGTAAGTGAATTCATCATCATCTAATCAAATGTTGTTATGTGTATGTGTGTTTGAAGGGTGGTGTGATTGTTGGGCCTTCCTTTTTGGGACGATGTAAATGGTTCAAACGACACATGATGATGGAGTCAACCCAATTCATAATCAACAATCTTGGAGTAATGGGATTCATGTTCTTTCTTTTCATCTATGGTGTGAGGATGGATCCAAGCCTTTTAAGAAAATCCGGAAAATTGCACGTATCAACTGCACTCATAGGCATAACAATCCCCACAGTGACAGTGTTTGTTGTGGGACTATGCATGAGAAAAAACATGCACAAAGAATTGGCCATGATTCCTTCACTAGGATCAATATCAGGTTACTTGGGGATCACGGCATTCCCTGTACTCTACCACATCCTCAAAGAGTTTAACCTTCTAAACTCAGACATGGGTCGAAGTGCATTGTCCATAGCATTAATTGGTGACTCATTTGGTATGGCTAGTATCATGGCATTTGAGGCATCAAGTCAAGGAGAAACAAAGATGATAAATGCCATATGGTATATGATTTCTTTTGTGAGCTTGATGGCATTCCTTATCTTTTGTGTTAGGCCCGCTATGATATGGATCAATAACAATACTCCAGCAGGGTACCCTGTGCAACAGTCCTTTGTGGTTGCAATTTTTCTAGGGGCTATTGTAATGGGCTTCTTAACTGACATGTTTGGCATAGCAATTGCTAATGGGCCAGTGTTTTTAGGTCTGGTAATTCCAGATGGGCCTCGTGTGGGAGCAACAATTGTACAAAAGACCGAAACAATTATGGCTGATCTCCTTCTACCATTCTCATTCATTATGGTGGGATCATACACTGATTTCTATGCCATGAGTGCTTCTGGTTGGTCCAGCTTGTCACCATTGATTGTCATGGTCATTACTGGCTACGTTTTCAAATTCTTTTCCACTTGGATTGTTCTACATTTCTGGCGAATGCCACTCAGAGAGGGACTAACCCTTAGCCTCATTATGAGCTTAAGAGGCCATATTGAACTTATATTGTTTGTGCATTGGATGGACAAAAATGTAAGCTCCACCTTTAATATTTAAATTTCTTTCATTTGGTTTAAGAGTGCTAGCAACACATATTCTTCTCTATAAGATAAAGTTTATGAAAACTGTAAAATTAGTGAAACTTGTTCAATAAATAAAGTGAGAATCATAAAAAATTATAATTTTTAATAAATTTTCATGTTTAAAATAGTGTAAAGAAATGCTATGTAACAATGTCTCTTTCAAACACTGTATTGATATCTGAAACTTATTAAAAATTATAATTTTTTGTAAGTTTCACTTTCTATTTAACAGTAATTTTTCTTATTACATAATTTAACAAATAGTAAATTGTATGTGATAAAAAGTGTGTTACTAGAATATAATTGTTGTTGTGGTTACAGATCTTAAGGGTTCCAGACTTCACATTATTGGTTCTTATGACAACAATAGTAGCAGCAATATTCACCCCTTTGATAAACATATTATATGATCCAACAAAGCCATACATGGTGAACCAAAGAAGGACCATTCAACACAACCCTCCAGATGAAGAGCTTAGAATAGGGTTATGTATTCTTGACACTGAAAACATAAATGGTTTCATCCGTTTGCTTGGTATCTCAAATCCAAACTCAAGCAGCCCCTTATCTATTTCTGTTGTTAGACTAGTTGAGCTTGTAGCACGTGCCAACCCTTTGTTCTTAGACCATGAAAAGCAACAAGTGCCTCCAATTTATCAATGGACAAACATCATAAATGCCCTCAAACAGCATCAGCAACACAAAGGACTGTTCATGAAGCTCCATTTCTTCACATCTGTGACTCCAAAGCAGACAATGTTCAGAGACATATGTGAACTTGCCCTAGAACAAGAGGCTTCTTTGATCATCTTACCTTTCAAATCTACTTATGTTCACAACCACTCAGTGAGGACAGTGAATTCACAAGTCTTGAACAATGCACCTTGCTCAGTTGCAATTTTTGTTGATAGAGGGCTTCGTGAAATCAACAACAACATAGGCAGTAGTAGTACTTCCTTTCGTGGAAGCCGGTATCGATTAGCCGTGTTGTTTCTCGGAGGTGGAGATGCTAGAGAGGCTCTTGTTTATGCAGATAGGATGGTTGCTAACCAAGATGTGTCCCTCACAGTTATAAGGTTTCTCTCTCACAACTTTATAGGGTACAATGAAATTGAGAAGAAGCTTGATGATGGAATTGTGACTTGGTTTTGGGTTAAGAATGAGATTAATCAAAGAGTGGTGTATAGAGAGGTGGTGGTTAGTAATGGAGAAGAAACAATTGGAGCAATTCAAGCCATGAATGATGGTGCTTTTGATCTTTTGATTGTGGGAAGAAAACATGGAATAAACCCTATTCTTCTCACTGGGTTATCAGAATGGAGTGAAAGTGATGAAGACTTGGGACTCATAGGAGACTATGTTTCCTCTGCAGATTTTTTTGGCTCAGCTTCTGTTTTAGTTGTTCAACAACAAATCTTAAGAGGCTAATAAAATTGGGATCTGCCATTACATGCATCATGCATAGTGATCTTAACTAAAAAGTTATATGAGAGAAATTTTTGTCAACTAAGTTAAAACATTATTTAGCCACTTTCAGGTACCTAATAGATAGCCAAATTAACTAAATTACCAGTGTATAGTTAAGAACTAACATTTAGATGAAGACAAAAGTTTAATGTTCTTTACAAAGAATAGATAATGTAGTGGGTTCTTGTAGAGCTAAGTTATGCATCTCTTACTTCAAAAT
>CM023951.1:19832345-19923172 GCA_013407115.1 Glycine latifolia | reverse complement strand
TTCTCCGCAAGAAGACGATCTTCCATTGCGATATTTTCATCATCGTCATCGTCAATATCGTCCTCCATAACCCAAGTAGGGTCATTTTCATCTTCCATTGACAAATTAAAAGGCAGAATAGCAGCTGATTCATTATGGGAATAATTGAAATGCACTAACCTCATTGGTAAATCAACATTCTCAGCTTCATGAATATTCACATACAACTCTAAGAAATCTTTTCGTGACTGGTTGAAGAATTCTCCTATTACCATTTCCACGTCTTCGTCATCCACTACTTCCATGCTAATATATTTTTCCTTGCACCATTTTCTTGCAGTTATACTGATGGATTGATTACCTTTCACACGTAATTTTTGATTGATTCTCTGCTGCAATTCCTCATAAGTTGAGTTGCGCTTCAAATGTGTTGGCCTTTTTTCACCTTCAAAAGCAACACCATATCGTCCCTCAAATTTTCTACCATTATAATATAAAACAGTACGAATAGAATTAGAATTTGAAGACATTTTTTGATATCAAACACAACAACAATGCTCAATATCAATTGTGGAGATTGCCTTCACCAAAGTTGGTTTAAATAGGATGCTAGTGGTTGAATCGCGCCTAGGGGAGGCGCCAATGATGCTAAGTCACGCCCACATGGGGCACCATTAGTGCTAGATTGCGCCTAGGGAGGGAGCCACTTGTGCTGGATGGCGCCTAGGGAGGACGCCACTAACAGCCATAGATTTCTAATTACCTTCAAAAGTGCAGTATATACGTAATTTTGTTTTAAATTTGCAATTAATTTATTTTTTGCCAATTTCTTGCTGAAAAGTTTCCATCTTTCAACATCTAACACTGCTTCCTTTTTTGTCCCTACAGAAAATCCCCTAAATTTTTAATACACGTTACACAAAGTACCCCTCAGACTTAATAGTTGGCCAGTTAAACACATGTATTATTGCATTTGTGTTCACTTTTTTTTTTCTATTGTCTTTTTATTTTTTTATAATTGATATATATATGTGTATATATATATATATATATATATATATATATATATATATATATATATATATATATATATATATATATATTCACATTATAAAGTTTGAATCCACTATTTTTTTATTTATTTAATGAGATTTTAAAGACAAAATAAATATTTTAAGAGTTTAGGAACTAAAAGTCTTAATAAAAAAAATTTAAGAAACTTGATCAGTCAAACAAAAATTTAAACTTAACACTAAAAATATTAACAAAATAAAAAGTTGAAGGAGTTAAAACAATGTCCTTAAAGATTGCAAAAAACAATTGATATATGAATGTATGCTAAGATGTATATTTTATCAAGTACTAAATATATCTTATCTAATATTTTCTATTTGTTTTTCATCTCTTCAAGATAGTTTATCCTTATAAAGATAAACTTATTTCTCTCTTTTAATACTAGGATATGTGGATGGTGTGTCCCTTTGCAAAACAAATCTAGAAGTACAGAAACCAAACAAATCAATAAACCAGTCCTCCCTAGCATAGACGTTCCTAATAAATTGGAAAAAAAAACCACTTCAAGAAAAATGTGTAAATGATGATAACTTTAAAAAAGGAGAGTCTATGTATCATTTCCTTATTCTTCAAATTTGAAGAGACGTGGGTGTTTCTTGGATAGGGATTGTACTCTCTTGATTTTCGTGCCATGAAACCCATCTCCACTACTCTAATTATTTTGAACGAACAAATATGCAAAAAACACCAGCCTTTGGCAAATCAGAACTAAATACATTCATATAGAAAATTATTATATTTGAGGATTTCAAGAAATGACACAGAAAGGTAAAACAAACAATAAAACAGGAAAAACAATATTGAAAAGAAATACACACAACAAGAGAGCAAAAGAGTACTTCTAGTGGCATGCATAAAGTGTAGGTGAATGTTGATTCATGTATAATGGCCTTTGTCAGTTGCTCTAGCACCTCATCCAATTACCTGGAAATTAAATCCAATTGGCAAACCAAAAGAATGTCCTAGAAGCATAAATTAAGAAATTTTCTAAAAGAAGAGAAGATCGACAACTATTGAGTTCAATATAATCGGGGATAATAAATGTTAATTGTACACAGATCCTTCCATTTCAAGCAAAAATATAGTCATTTGTATGAATTCAATCTTTTATTGACACAATAATAGTATTTTTTTTTTCTTTAAAAAATAAAACCAAAGTACTCAAACCAACAAGACAACATTTAAACCAAGGAACAAATATATCAATAAAGACTGAAGGAACTTTAATCCACCGTTTTAATCCAGGATTAATCGAACAAATTAATCGAAAAAGTATGTACTTGATAAAACTCTTGGTATACATTGCTAACTTCCATGGTCTTATACTCTTCAAGTCTCCTCATTACAGTTTGATCAAGCCTTTATTTGACAAACAACTGAGGATTGATCTCTTCAATGGCACCAAACAACATTAAAAGAGAAGGCATAAAAGAAAGAGAGACTCAGATTTTCTTATGTTTTGCAATGCACCAGATCTATAACAAAATTTTCTAGCAAGCTTTTTCGTTGCTTTTGGCCGTAGAGTTGTTTTCGACACGACAATTTCGGCAACAACATTGTTTGTTGTTCAGGAACTTGAGATAAAGTCCTTTGATGGAGTTAATGCAATCGGACGAATTTGCCTTACAGAGCACTGCAATATTCACTGGTGAGACGTGAGATGTGAGGTAGATATACACTAGATATTATATATACTATAAGCTATAAATTAATACTGATTTTAAAAGACATTAATATTACATAATATTAAATCATCGGTTACATTTAAAGAGTCAAACAAACTAGAAAAGTTTACCGTGCCTTTAAAAAAAAAGTGTAGTGCAAAATTAGCATAAGAGAAACTCGTAGATAAATATAAACCTAACATATCGTTTTTAGGCATAACCAATAAAAAATTTACAACTAATAAAATAAAATAAATAAATAAATCAGAATGTCAAGTAAAATTAAATTTGATGCTTTATAAAGTATATTAGTAATGTTTTCTTTTTTTATGATAAGAAAAAGTTTAAACACTTACACAAACAACATTATAAAAGAATACATAATTTTAATTATAGAAACAATTAAATACCTATTTAAATTAATTAATTATAACGACACATAATTGAAATAAAAATTTCTTTAAAATTATTTTATTAATAAATAATATTCATATTTTTTATTATTGTTAAGGTAAGTCGAAAACTTTTCATAGAAATTTGACTTTATGAAGTACATGACATGATGGATAAAAAAAATATGTATAGCAGAAGGTTCAAAAAAGCGAAGCGAGACTTTATTCAATTTATAATTATAATTAATTAATAATTGTAAAAAAGAAAAATTATAAACAAAAAGTTAAAAATTAAAACACGCAATACCTTAAATAGAATGCGACTTCGCAATGAGGATTTTTCTTCTTAACTGTAACCTTTTATTTATAATTTTTCTTTTTAAAAATTATTAATTATAACTGAATATATCTTTCTTTTATAAATACATTGAATATCAATATTACTGGAATATTTATCAATCCTAATTAAAATAGTATACTAAAAATTAAAATTATAAATTCAACGAAAAAAGAGTCTACAATTTTATTTGCATTAATAAAGTTATTATTTAAAATAAAAGACTCTACAATTTTGAGCAACCAAAATTTATTATTTTGAAATTTAAATTATATTTTCTAAATTCAAATTATAATCCTTTATATATTTTAATTTCGATGCGATTTAGCAAAAAATCAGAAAGAAGATTATAAAATAAAACAGAAATATTATCACATTATTTTTATTTGATATTCTGATGTATTATTTATTTTATTTTATTAATTGTAAAATTCTTATTAGTTGTGACTAAAATAATGTGTTAGGTTTGTTTCTATCTAAGAGTTTCTCATTTTCTTAATATATTGTTATAATTCTTAATTCAAGTAGATTATTCTTCGTAAATTTTGAGTGTACTTAATTAACATTTAAAACAATAATTTTAAAATTAATTAACAATCAAATATATCTCAGAGTGAAAAAAAATCTTACTCCTCTTCAAAAATAAAATGTTTTTTCTTTCTGAAAAATATTATTTTTACATGATACTACTGTATTTAATTTTTGTATTATCAATTAATAATATTAAGAGTTAACTCAGAATCAAAATAAAATAAAAAACTTTTGCAAACTATAAAACAAAAAAATACGTATTTCCAACGGATTTTTTTTTGGAAAAATTCCGTGGGAAATTTTTGAATTTCTAACAGAATTTTTCAACGAAAAAGTTTCCATGGAAAATTTCTGAATTTCCGACGGATTTTTCGACAGAATGTGTTTCGTTGGAAATATTTGAATTATATTTCAAACTTTTTTTGGTATTTATAAGTTATTTACTTTGTATTTATTCAATCAGGCATGCTTTACACGTTTAGTGATATTTTCAATATTTTTTATAAAATATTAATATTTATTTCAAAATGTAAAATCATTTTCTAAATTAAATATTTTAAACTAATTCCAAATTTTTAATAAAATCATTTTAAATGAATTCCTTCATACTACGAACGAATCCATAATATATGGGTAGACGGTTAACAAGTAAATAAATGTGTTTTGAGGACTTGTGTAAAGAAGTAAAAAGTAAAAAATATTAGAAAAAGTATTTGATATATAAAAAATAGAAAAAAATTATTTTATATTTATTTTGTATTGTAATTTTAATATTTAATATCATGTATGTAACAATTTCACATCATGTATTATTGAAAACATAATAAACAGTTTCTTATAAAAATCTAATGTATTTTTTGTAAAAAAAAAAGAATCATAAAGTAGTTTAACCAATACTTGCAAAGTAAATTATATAAAAATATTTCTATTATCAAACAATTGATTTCATTTCTCCATTGGTCATGCTTTCCACTTTTATTGATGTTTTTAATATTTTCTATAAAATATTAAAAATTATTTCAAAATGTAAAATTATTTTGTAAATTAAATATTTAAAATTAATTCCAATTTTTTTATAAAATCACTTTAAATGAAGTCATTCGCACTACGTGCTTTGTGTACTATACTCTAACTTTTTTTAAAATATCACTTTTATGTTTGAGATATCACTCTCACTTAATTATGTAAAAGAGTCAAAGTCAAGTTTTTTTTATGAAATTCATATCTTTCCTTTTAAGCTCTTTTTTTTTTTTTATCTTTTCCCAACAAACATTTTTTATTTTTTAAAGAAACTGTCAGAAGAAGTTAAAAATTACAATTAAATGTATTGTAGAATTTTTTTAAATTATTTACTATTTTTTAGTAAATATCTATGAATATTAAAAACAATGAGTTAGCTAATACTTAATGGAGCTCATGCGAGTACACAACGATGTCACAAAAGATGTTGTGTTACATGATTTGATAGAAGTAGAGTTGTTAGGATTAGTTTTTGTGATGAAAGAAGCCTGTATTATGCTTGTGTTCCTATGATTAATGGATTCAAGGGATTTACATTTTAGACCCATAATAGGATTTCGGATATTAGGCCAATCCACTGGGTTCCAAGGTTCAGTATAAAGTGTGTATCATTTGGTGATTTCTGGTAGAATAAATTTTTGTGTTTTATTTTGCAACATTGGATATGCTCGTGTTGTGAATGAGCTTTGCATCATTCAACCATGTTATTGTGCCCTTATTTATACCTTTATATCTTGGGGGAGCAGCGAGAATGTTGTGTTCAATCTTTATTTAAGTGATTTTGTGATAGCTAATAGTGTAATGACAATGACTGGTATGTCATTTGCTATGCTAAGTTTTATTTAGTTGAAAGAAGTAGTTTGTTCTCTATATTTTCTCCTATCTTGGTACCACTCATTTATTTTGATACATGATTTGCTAATTCTCTATATTTACAATTTGGAAAGAATACCAATAGAAGCCCCAAGTTGATCAACTGAGGATAACCCAATAAAAGGTAGATTAGACTAAGAAAAACTCCCAAGTGAAAACAGTAAAAAAGGATTTAAAAATAAATGGATTGTTTTAAGAATTAGTTTTTCGCAAAAGACAATGTCATTGATTGATCCATGAGCCAACCTTGCCCAATAGGAAAAGGCTTTGATCTTTGCAGTTGATATCATATATAGTTTTAAGAACAATTGTTGTTATGAACTCTATCTTGTGGATACAGTGATAACCTTAACTTGTTTGAACACAAATTGAAACTGCCACTACCAAATTTAAAAGAGTATCCAATTTTAGCAAGTTTGGAAATAGAAACTAAATTCCTAGATATACTAGGTATGTAACGACCCGGATTATAAGTTACTAATCTGGACGTTTATGTGTGCATTGTGGTGATTAAATTACGTGTTATGTTGATTGATTAATTGTTTTATTTATAACTTGTTATTTGAGTGATTTTGTCTTGGTATGCGTGCTTGATGGGTATTGAACGTCAGTCAACTCTACTGTACTGTGGTTGCCGGTCGTGCACGTTAAGTGGACGTGCTGTGTCAGCCTTGTTTATAAGCAGCAGGCCGGCACAGCAACAAGTTTACTCTTCCTTCTTCTACCTTTGCATTTCCTCTATTTTCTCTCTAAAACTCACCCAGAAACCTCTTGATCCCAACCCCTTCTTTGTTATCTTCAACATACAAGAACCACCGTAGCTGCTGCGGAATCCCGACACCAAGGAGAACTTCGTGGTTGGAGCAAGAGTAGAGAACGAACCGTCGTGAAGCATGGACAAACCCCTGGTTAGGTAAGGGCTTTAGGTACCACGGTTTGGGGGTCAGGGAGTCCAGCCGTGATCATAACTGCATGTCCCTGGTGTGTGTGATGTTTTTCCCAAGAAAGCTACGTCTTTTATGAATGGGATTTGGTATGCCTTAAATTTGTTGTGTTGTCTTGTGTTGATGTTTGGCGTTCTTGTGGGGAGTAGATGTTTTGAGAACTCCCCGTGCATGTGGGTGAAGTTGGAATTTTGATGCTGAAGAGTTTCTAAGACACCTGTGGAAGTGTTTGTGAAGGTGATGAGTACCGAGATGGGTTGGCCGGGTTATATGTAGACATAAATCCCTTGTTTGATGTCAGCTAGCGAGATGGGTAGGCCGAATTAGATATGCGTGTCAAACCCTCGCGTTTTGATGTCGGTTACCGGGATGGGTAGGTTGAGTTGAGCAGGTTACGTAGCATGCATGCATGCAGGACGTAACTTAGTCCTTGTTGGCAGATGTCAGTGGACCGGGTTCCCTACCCGGGGTCGTTCCCCTAGAGTCGTTAAGACTCGTTTCCCATTTATAAGGTATACCGGGTTCCTTACCCGGGTGATATGTTAGAGCTGTTAAGCTCAAGTTACTTCCCCATAAAGAGAAAGCTACCGGGTTGCTAACTCGGATGAGCTCGTGTTCTCTCGGGAAAAGAGCCATCGGACTCCCCTACTCGGTTGAGCTTGTGTTCCTTTTTCTAAAAATGACCGGGTTACATACACGTGTCGCCTCTAGAAGCTCATCCTTCTATTTTCTTAGAGAGAGACTGGGTTCCTTACACGGGATGGGATGTTCCCTTCAGAATTGCAAAGTCCAAACCCTTTTCTTTGAGAATTTCCAGGTTCCTTACTCAGCATAGCTTGTATGTTCTTGGAAAATGAGCTACCGGGTTCCCTTACATCGTTGTGAGGGTTGATGAAATACAAACCTGGGGTCTTACAAGTGCTATTTGTTGTAATCGATTATAGCGCTTGTGCAATCTATTACATAGTGCAGAATCCGTCCTGAGAACTTTACAAGAAACCTAAGGACCTCTTGATCGCCTTTGGCAAATCCTTAGCAAACCCAATCGACATCGACCGAGTTCTTCCGACCTCGTCCATTTTTGCTACCCTTGCCTTCTCTTACCCAAACTTTACCCCTCTGACCGACCCCTACCGACCTTGTCTGAGTTCTACCGACCTTAACCGACCTTGTCCGCCTTCATCCGACTTTGTTCGGATTCTTACCTTGAGATAGTATGCCTAAGTGCCAACCTAGACACCTCGTACTTCACACCAGTTCACTTGTTGATACATGTTTGTGGATGATGTATATGATTACATTGGTGGCATTCGAACTCGGCCTATGTGATGGCTCGAGATGAGGAATGCGTTTGGATACACATAAATACCCACGGGGGTGTATGGCGTTATCCTAGCCAGGTTGGGACGAGTCTGGTTCTGGGCCATACATTGATGGTGTCGTGGTGATATTTTATGCATAGCTGTGAGATGCTGAGACTGGGTGGTGGTAAACCTCGCGAGGACCACGATCAATGCGTCGATGGGCCCTTGTGTGGGCAGTAGGTTACATAGGGGGTGTATGGCGTTATCCTAGCCAGGTCGGGTTAAGCCTGGTTCTGGGTCATACATTGATGGTGCCTATGTAAGATACGACATTTGCATGGCGAAAATGGGGTTGATGATTGGCTGTAGGGTACGGAGGTAATGGGGGGCCAGGTCTGTTGGAAACTCCTTTTGACACCCATTGACTGATCACCATGGGGGGTGATTCCTGTGCACGACAGAGTGACCCTGACAAGCTACTGCATCATCTGACCACAGGGATGACCCATTTCTGGGAAGGTACCACATTGCATAATGAGAATTGAGTAAGGAGCATGCATCATGCTAGATTTTATGAGTTGATTTATGAAATGGTTGTGGATGTCCATATATGTTGGTGTTTGATGAATGCTTGGAATGTTGTATTGATATGTTGATGACCGTGTTGCTTCTTGACCAGGCTGTGCTCCTTTCCTGTTGTATTTATTGTTGTTATTTAATATGATGAACTCACCTTCTTTGTTGTACCTTGTGGTTTGGTACCTGTGATGATCGCGAACCTGGTTCGTGTGAGCAAATGGGCAACAGTAGGTGCTATTGGGGGAAGACCGGGTTGTTTGGAGCTGCCGTGTTTTGCCGGGATGTCAATGGACTTGACCCCAGGCAGGAGTTGCATTTTGCTAGATGCACCCCTTGTTTTAATGGATGCACTCCTTATTTTGCTAATCACACCCCTAACTTTTATTTCCCTTTTACTTCTCTTTTTCACTGTAAAACACTTGATGTATATTCTTTTTTTGAGACATAATCTTTGTACTTGTAATTAAATTATGTTTTGTAAGTGCATACATATATTTGAAATGTTCTATGAGTATCTTGATCTACGTGTATATTCTATGATGATGGTCGTTATATGCTCGCGACAAATTTATCACTATTTTCACAAGTAACCAAATGGGTGTTCTTTTCTTTAAATAATGAATTTATGTCATGATTATGAGTTAGTAATACAGTAGCGACGTGACGGGTCGTTACAAAGTATATAAAGAGTTTCACATAAGTGCAAATGATGTCCACTGTCAAGGATCAAACGGTAAGTCCCAGTAGCTTCCATTGGAACTTTCACTCTATTACCCATAAAGACAAATTTTTCATTTGGCCTTGTGATTTGGGTCGTAAGGAATACCTGCAAAATATTAGAAACATGAGTTGTATATCCAGAATCAATCCACCAAGTATTATACAGAACTTCAGCAATGTTTGATTCATAACATACATAAGCACAAGACTTACCTTTCTTTTCAAACCAAGCCTTACGTTTCGAGCAATCCTTTTGGAAGTGCCTAGCCTTACCACAGAAGTGACATGCGTTTTCATTATGTTCCTTCTTGTGGATTTGAGAAGAGGAGGCCTGATTGATCTTTAATGGTCATCTTCCCTTCTTCTCATGCTTCTTACCACTTTTGTTTTCAGCTCCTTGATGTTTGACATAATTGATGGAATGAATTCCCTAGTTCTTAATTCAGGTTTCCTCTTGAACTAACATACTGTGCAATTCATGCACATTTCATTTGTCTTTCATGGTATTATAGTTCATTTGGAAAGGACCATACTCAGACGGTAATGAGTTCAATATGAACTGCACCAGGAAATTTTCATTCACATTCATTCCCAATTACTTCAGTCTTAGTACAATATTTGTCATTTTAACAACATGCTCATGCATAGTACATGAACCATCAAATTTCATGGTGGTCAGTGTACTCATTAGTGTCCCAACAAGAGACTCGTCAGCAATTTGGGAGCACTCTTCAATAAGTTTTATCATTTCTTTAGCACTTTCAGTTTGTGGAAGTGTTGACCTAATGTTGCTTGCAATGTTCATTTGCATGTACATCAGACTGAACCTATTGGATCTTTCCCAGTTCTTAAAATGGACCATTTCATCCTCAGTGCTTGCATCAGTAATAGAACTAGGTTTCTCTTCTCTAAGAACCAAATCCAAATCCATTACCCCAAGGTAAAATTCAATTTGCTTTTTCCATTTAGAGAAATTTAGTCCATTGAAAACTGCAATAGTTGAGAAAAGCGAATGTGTAGCAACAGGTACTGCAAGGTATAAAATTTGAAAAATTAATGCTTTGAATTATACATATCACACACTAACATAATTCACAGATTCATACATCATAAAATGCATACTAATGTTCACCTTTGGGGATCCATTAATACACAACATTCAGCTATAATGATTCTAATAATTTTTTTTGTAATTTGACAATAATACATACACTAACTAGAATTGCTTACTATCTTTGGATGTGTAAATAAAACTAGTCGTGTATCCATTATGTCAACATTCATGTTTATTTATTATGACGACAAATAACCAACCTTTGGGTTGATCCTTAACTGCCCTATAATAATAAACTTCAACTCATTCATAAAATAATAATTTTAAAACATTCATAGTATCAAAATTATGGATGATTGAAATGAACATACAATTTGGAATTAAATCACTCATACAAATTTGGCCACTTTTGTAACTAACAAATTCACCATACTTTAATTCCAAGATACAAACACTTCAAAAAATACAAAAATATGTTAAAATTATAAGATTTTAACAACATTTAAACACATTCTAACATCATAATTAATTTTCAATGTCAACAAAATATACAGTAATTCGATCACAACACATCAAAGCATATACACTTTATCAAATACAATTTTAAATATGTATTGGTACAATTTATGAATCAAGGAGAGTAACAAAATGATTGATCATTATTGTTTACTTTTCATCACCAACATTAATGTGTCTTTGTCTTGTAGTGATAGGAAAAATAATTTGCATTTAATATATATGTTGAGCCAAAAACACCATCAGGACTTTATCATGATATCCATTGGAACATAAGACATACCAAGCGAGAAACAACAACTCTGTGGGACAATGTAAGGCTGCGTCATATTATTTGATCAATATTATTTGATCGGTAATACTCGCAACAAGCAGAAAATTAAGATTCAAAATCTACTAGAATACTTTATCGTTGCATCAACCAAAATTATTAATGCAAAATCACAAATTCTTAAACCATGCTCTGATACCACATGTAAACAAAATCTATAATTTCTGTTTAAATCAATCACATCAATAACATGAACAAGATCTTTAGAATTCATGAGTTTCACATGAACATATCATGTAAACATAAATCTATAATTTCTATTTAAAACAATCACATCTAGAACATGAACAGGATCTTTAGAATTCATGAGTTTCACATAAACATACCTTTGTCCATGATTGCGGAAGATCTTTTATGGTAGAAAGCTTTCTCAGAGTCTTGACCCTTTCAATTCTTGTATCTTCTTTTGATAGTGATAGAACGCAACTCTCATGGGTAGACAATGACGGTATTCAGTTTTCTAGATCCGTATTTATTAGAAACTGAACCACTACATTTATTTAAATGAGCCACAATGATAAATCTTACAAGTTCAACCTATATTATGGGTGATTTTACTCTGATCTTTGCACGAAATAAGAGACACATTTTCTGAGATTGAAAATGTGCGATTTTGATGTTTGAACAGTTGGTTAAATCTCGTTCTTATGCGAATTAAAGTTTTGTTCACTGCTAAATTTAAACATACAACTGTTTCATATACATTTTTTGTTTTAGCTTTTCTACAATGTAATTCCTAGATCTTGTGTTGTTTGAAAATGGAAGTATAATATTCATGTTAAGCTTTTTCTTTATGTTATTATTTAGCTTCCGATGTCCAATTCCTTGTTATTTGTCCAATAGTCCTCCACCCTTTTAATTCATACTAGCTAAAATATTGGTCCTCATTGCTTGAATCCTTGTTCTATTGCATCCACTATAAAATCTTTTGGGTGCTCATACACAGGTGTCAGACCGATTTATGATGCATTTTTTATGTTTATTTATATGTTTTACCTTTTTTCTGCTACCCATAATTTATATCCAGTAATTGCGCATGATGATTTAGGACATAATGCTTCTGTCACCAGATATAGTGTAGTGTATTGTTTCTTTTCTTATTCAAACTTTTTTTTGGGGTTTCTTCTTTGGCTGATTTTAATTTTTACTTATATGTGGTTTTTTTTCCTGATATTATGGAATTTCAGCCATCAGATTGGATCAAGAAGGTGGTATTTGGGGGTCAAGTCATAGATGAAGAGGTCAAGAGCTTAAATAAACGATGAGATCTACACTATTCTCTCTCATTATTTCCTGTCAATTAGAATGAGTTCTTGGATATGGTGTTTGGTAGTAGAATAAAATAATAGGTATCAAAGGGGATTCTTGTGCAGTGGAGCAATCATGGAATAAGGTATTTTCAGTTTTTGATTGTTTTGGGTTGTGTTGTGATTGTTCTCTCATTTTGAGTGCCTTCTATTGTTCTTATTTGTTATTGTCTATCAAGAGTGACAATCTTCTTTTTCATGTGTACACTATTATTACTAATCTAAGGTTGTGTATATTCCATTGGTGGCCTAGTTATGTGTTGTGGCAGTGACATGAATGCGAACCTCTTCAACATAATTCATTAGTGTGGGGTCCATATTCACCAATTATTTATCTTCCCTTTATAACCAACTATATTTTTATTTTGCAAGATGTGTAAGGCTCTAAGGCTCAGGATGAAGAAAACATGAGTGATGAGACTATATTAGAAACTCTTCCTGTAAGGATATTATTTTTTAAAATAATTTCCAAAAACTACTCTTATTAAACAAGTTTTTTTTTTGTTTTTTAAAAAGAAAAAATAGTTTTAAAAAATAGGAAACAAACAGGCCCTTATTTCATGCCGCTCATGCTACAATAAAATAGGAAACAAATAGGCCTCTTTTTATCATTGAGATATTTTATAACTTGAATCTACTAAAGCCTTATTATACTTTTTATGTTGTTTGTAGCATTTTTGGGTTGCTATCTTTATGGTGATCTTCATTGTTGCTACAGTCTTCACACTCCTAAAACTTAGTGGTAACACTTCCTTCTAAATGTTGATATAGGTTTTCCCCCCTCACTTATTCTTTATAAATTATATGATTATTTTTTCATCTCATGATAACAATGTTGTGATTGATTGAGTGTTTTTAGTTTAATATTTTTCTATTCTTCTTAGATTATTTAACTTCTCTTGGAATTTTATTTTCTCATTCTAACTCAGTTTTTGTCTTAGGCAAACAAGTGGGCTTAATTGATAATTGTTTCTTATTTTTAGATTTTTTTGCTTACTTGACCTATACTCCTTGTGCAAGACCTAGAGAGTTCTATAGAACTCCAAATGGCATATATGAGGAGTCCCTAGAAAGATAAGGAAAAGATCTACAATTTTGTCAGAGATAAGCTGAGGCCAATTATGTCATTTTGAGGGTCATTTTAGGCTTGGAAGTCAGAATCCTTGCACTCGAGTTTTGGGCTGCGAATTGGTGTAATTAGTAATTAGTTAAATTAGATGAGCCTAATCATGGCCCATCCTTTCCTACTGACCCAGTCACTATATTTTAATGCAATTAGTTAGTGAGAGGGATACACTTCATTTGAGCACAAACATAATTTGTAGTTTCTTTTAGAAGTTTTCAGAATTAAAAAATTCTCTCTCTTTTTCTCTCAACTATTCTTCATTGTTCTTTATTATTTTTCTTCCTTTCATCTCTGTTCTTTTATTTTTATCATACAAATTTCGTGGCTCTTACATTGATGATGATCATGGAAGGTTAAATAATCAATCAATCTAAGGATCTAGTTCAAGCAAGGAGAATTTGAGTTCTGGTTTGGTGTTCTAATTTCTATATAAATGTTCATCTTCTTCTTCAATCATCTTTTCGATTTTCATGATTATGAATATGTTTAGGATTGAAAACGAATTAGGTTATAGATTTATTTCCTAATTTTGAATTTTAATCATAGATTGTTTGAATGATATTTCAATCCGATTTGTGATTTCAATTGATTTAGGAGTTAATTCGATTGAACTGCTTCTAATGATATTGAATAAACCTTCATAATATGATCATTATATGAGAACTATGATAATTTGTATTGCTTGGTTTGGTGAATTGGATTAATATTCTTGAATCTGTTTTATAATATCTTTTATCAATTTTGTTAGTTTATGCATTTTTCTTTAATTCTTGTTTGTGTTTCTGTTGTTTTTATTCATTGCCTACAAACTGTTCGATTAAAACCCCCTATTGTTTATTAGTGAATTGAAGTTGGAACCAAATTGATCGTGTCTCTGAGTCGACCTAGATTAATCATGTGCTACAGAATGATCTTAGTTTTATTTGTTTTGTAGCGATTTGACAGTCGTTATCATTGATTTCATTATTCCTTTTGAAATTTGTTTTATATTACTATTTAAAAGGTAACATTATATTTTTTAATATTTTCTCTGGCGAGATAAGACTTTTAGTTATACAAATAAATAAATAACAATTTATTTTTCTTGATTATGCTTCATAAGAATGTGTTTCACCTCAAATTAAGTGCCCATTTAGTGTGTTGGATTTAAGTAGGCGTGATTACTTAAACAATGAATCAGAATTAAGTCCTCATGCTTCGTGCATATTTTACTCAATGTGAAAATATCCTAAAAATTATTATTCATCATAAATACATTTTTATTTCATTTTTAGTTATGGAAATATACTTTTAGATATATCTGTTGGATGTTGTATGTATATGATAAAAAGACAAGCACAACATGATTAAGAATTTACTCTCATCAATCAATACTCCTCCTTAATAATTGAAGCCAATGCCAATTATCTTGTCTTGCCTAATAAGAAAATCACGAAAAATTATATTCATTATTTAAACATGGTTTAGGGTACTGATAAAAGAAACATGGGCTAGGGAATCTATTGCTCTTCTTGTGTTGTAAATTAAATGTAACTCTAAACTATTTGATTAGGATGATTGTAAGAAATGGGAGGAGATAAATTCGAAATGATATTGTCAATTTTATTCATTTGATTCGAGGTGAAATGGAAAGGGAAATATGATTAGTTTCGTGGGATCAACCAAAATTCATTTTTGTCCCACATGCATGATTTGTGTAGTAGATTACTTGTTTCCCATTACTTTTTCTTTATGCATATATTTCTAGTGAGTACGTGATCTTTCTATTATTCTTCTTTTCTATTTCTATTGAAATAAGTTATAGAATTTACTTAAGAAAATTGTAGTCATTAAATTTAAGTAAAAAGATGATTAAATTGCTTAAAATAAATGAAAAAGACTTAGTGTTATACTAAATTGTGAAAAAGCATATAATATGCTAGTATTGTTTTGCAACTCTCTTGAGTTGCTTAGATAGGGTTACCCTTATAGTGAATTGGAATTAATAAACAAATTTTGATTTAAAATTAGCTTAATACGATTTCTTCCATTATATAAATTAGTCTAATATATGTCAAACATGTGTGTGTGTGTGTGTGTGTATGTTTGTGGCCAGTATGGAAAGGAGGTTCGTGAGAGAGAGAAACAAGAAATTCTAGATTCAAATGTAGTTATAATTAACACTTCAACATCATACACCTATCAGGTTGCAGAAGCCTTCACTTTGACTAATACACTATGTTTGATATTGTTGTAGTTTCTTTACTTGAAATAAAATGCTTAAGAATTGAGGTCCATATGTTTATTCCATCTATAAAACATGCCACTCAGTTACACATGCAAAAACTTTTCTCTAGGAATTATTATCCATCTTAAAAACTTGGGGGGGGGGGGGGTGAATAACAACATGAGGTTGACTTGTCCAAAAACATTTCAAATTCATTCTTCTCTAATACAAGGAAGTTGTTGGGAAAACAAATCATACACTTTGTTTTGGTCCTGAGCTGTATTTTATCTTGGGTTTGAATATGATCATTTGACTTGTTTGTGTTATTTTAGGAAAATGATTCACTTATGGTTACAATTATTTATTTTCATGCTTGTATGTTGTAGTTGCTCGTCTCTTTTAAGTTTTCTTCTTTCTTTTCTTTATGTTCTAAATGACAATCTTCCCTATACTTTGTCTCTTTACAAGTTTATTTTTGTTTTTGATCTATGCTTCAAAGAGTAGTTTAATAAAATATTCCTATAATAACCTATTTAGCATGAGTTTGTTGTTGCATGTTGGAATTCAAATAACACAAATGATTTACATACCTTGGATCCAAACATTGGATGATCTTCTCCTTCATTACCATTACACTTTTTCTTTTGCTTGTTTCAACATACCGTTGTCATTTTCTACATTTTCGCTTGTAGTCAAGAATCAAGAACTTTACCTCAGACCTAACTATTGAATCAATAATATGTAGAAAGTAGAACCAACTAGAAAAGACACAGATCAGAGAGCCCTTGGACTTAGACTAGTGAGTGACCAATAACACAAATGTAAAGTGTGTGTAGCTACTAGCCATTTGTGAAATAATATGATATTTTATGAATATATCCTATTGCCAAACCATGGAACTTGAATGAAGTATTACACCTTAGAAAGTGGCTCATCACAAGCAGCAATGTTTAGCCATTCTAGTGCTGCAACGACCCTTGTGACAGCTCATTTGCAAGCTCCATCAAGAAAACTAGCTCCTCTTGTATGACCTTTGATAGCTCCCGCAATCATCCCCATTATGGACCCTCTTGTACCAAAGATCAAACATTACTACTTACTACACCATAGGGTGAGAATGTTAGTACAATGAGTTAATGAAAGTCAAGATATCTACAAAGACACTCCAAGTGTTTTTGTGATGCAATATATGCAAAATGTTTATAGTTTTAATTTTTTCCCTCCAATATATTTAGATTTCTACCTGAATTAATAATGCCAGAATCCCTTATAATTTTAAATGTTTATATTTGTAATATATATGCATATTTTTTAATTGTACCTAAGCTTGAAATACCTGTGCAATGCACAATATACTTACTAGTTATAAAAATATAAGTTTCGTACCTTGCTATCTTGGTCATTGGGTGAAAGGCTCCAATGACTTTTTAAAATCTTAGACAAACATGAAAACTTAATGTTTAAGTTGTCAATCCAAGTCTAGGTTCTGAAATTTTTAATTAAACTAAATCTTCAGTTATTTACTTTGAAATTTTCTTTCAGTGCATCTCAATAATTTGACTTAGTTAAGTATATCTCTGGCACCATGATATAGAAATCCCAAAAATGAGTGAAAGTGTTATGTTAGGCATAAACGGATGAACATACTTTAGGAATTGAACATTAAGGTAGATTTTGTGGAATTTATTAAGGATTATATGTTTAATATTTTCTTTAGAATTATTTTTGCCATTTAATTTTTTCACTTAAAGTCCTTTAAAAAGCGCTCTAAACTTGAATTCAGTTAAGGGTTCAGTAATATTATTAGTTTGTTCTCTTCAATTTCTCTACCTCCTATTCTCTACTTTTTCCCCTTTTTTTTCACTCTAGTCTTCTTGATGACACTGAAAAGTATTTTTCTTAATAAAGGAAAAAAATTTAGAAATGATGGAGGAGTTTGGAACTTGGAAGTTGAAAATACAATGAATACACTGCAAATGAACCAAGAGGGGGGGTGAATTGGTTCAAACCTGAGATTTAAAAACTTTCTGAAACAAATTGCAAAATTAAAACTTTGGATCGTATCACTAGTTCACCTTTTTCAAATTCAGAAATCTTTCTTCACCCAAGATCAACCTTTGTTATGAATACAATGACAAAAAATGTTTCTTTGATAATAATATTTGATTTCACAAAGACATGCAATGAAACATACAAAATTTTAACCAAGAGACAAAACAATTATACTGGTTCACCTCTCAACCTTGGAGGCTACATCCAGTTGCTTCCAACCCACACTAAGTTAAAGTAATTACTATATCAAAGAATCTTTTACAAGCAATTTACAAGTGACTTTCTTTATCAACACTAGACAAAGATATTGATTCTAAAATCCTATTAGAATACAAATCACCAAGATACTAAGAACTCTACTCAAAACCCCAAACCTAGAGAACCCTACTCTAGAATGCTTGAAAAGAAACAAATTGATATATCACAATATAACAGAAAATATTAGAACATCTAGAAATATAGGTTCAAGATAAACACATCCTTTGATCTTTCATGTATGAATGAATGAAATGAGATTACCACACTCTCCAGGTTGAAAACATAATAGCTCAGAAGCACTATCTTGAAAACTTTCTTTTAACACATTTTCTAAAAAATTCAGAATTCTTGATTCTTACTAGAAATGTTTTTCTCTCATAAATCAGTCTTTGACACTCTTAGAAAGCTTTTAGTCTTTTGGGTAAATCACTCATATGTATAGAACAATTCGTTCAATATGTATTTATAGAGAATAGACTCACCAAGCTTTATAAAATAGAATTATCTGACAGTAATCGATTAATTCGCTAGTGTAACCGATTAAATTGCCATATGTAATCGATTAAAGCAACTAAATAATCGATTAATCTGTTCATCAGCTTTCTGGAAATGGTTTCATGAACAAAATAATCGATTAAACCATACTGTAATCGATTAAACCAAAACAACATCAAGATAAACAAATTAAGATAATCGATTACATAATGAGATAATCAATTATTCTAGTGATGCAAGGTTTTTCATAAAATACTATGTAATCGATTACAAGAAGCCTGTAATCGATTAAACTGTTCTTCAAGGCTTTTCCAGAAACATATAAATGTCTTTAATCGATTAAACTGCTTGTGTAATCGATTAAAGCAGTAAGTTTTGCTTTTTAAAAAACTTAGTCATTGAGAACTTAATTTCTTATAAAACCATTTGATTTCTTTGAGACTGAAAACCATGTATGCATTATCATGAGAATGCACATGCTAATGAAGAGATCACAAGGCAATTTACTTGAACCACTTTAGACAAATTACAAATGCCTTCAAATGATTGGGCATGTAAAAAGCTAAAACATCATCAATATCATCAAGCCTTCAACCTTGCTTCAATCTTCTTGCAGCTTCCCTTAAAATCAACAATCTCCCCTTTTTTGGCTTTGAGCATGCCAAATCAATTGTTCATTTGTCTAATCTTCTGATTGCTTTGGAGGGATGAATGATTCTTGAAATCTAAGTCAGCTTTTGCAAGAACAAGCATAAGCATCAATCATTCCATTTAAAACATGCTCCCCCTCTCTTGGGTAGATTTTTTTCAAAGTTAAAAGCATACATGCAATACATGTTATATAATATTTCAACAATTTCTCCCCCTAAACTTATTACAATTCTTTCTCCCCTATTTGGCTTATCAAAGGCAAAAAAAAAATGATTAAGGTATTAACAAGGAGAATAAAAGGAGAGAAAAAGAAATACTTGTATTAATGAAAATGCAAATAGTACATTAATCAACAATGAAAAACTTGAAACAATAAAACAGTAAACAATTCATAACATAATCAGCAATGAAAATTAAGCAACAAACTAGAGAGAAAAAACACAAGCAATCTAAGCAAATTTATCAACATCATCATGTGCAAGCCTAGCTTCTATGTTCTCCAATCTAGATTTCATCTCTTCCATAGATGAATTTGTCTCAGCTCTATGCTCATGATGAAGAGACAACAATGCATCCATCTTTTGAATCATAAGAGACTCAAAAGGACTGTAGGATGGTTGAGTAGAACCTTTAGCTTCTTCTCCTTCTTCTGCATCAGCTTCCTTTTCAGCATCAGTTGGAGGCAATTGTTGCCTAGCCATCTGCCATCCATAAGGTGTTTTAACCATTCCAAGCTTGGTTAGATGTTTCTCCTTAATGAGGCTATTGCTGGAATTTGTGTTGTCAACAACCTCATTAGTTACATCAACCTTGAAGTAATCAATAAATCTGGAAATCAGGACAACATATGGAAATGGGTAATTCATCAATCTTTTGGACTTAAGCATGATTTCCTGAATAATAAGGATCCAATTCATCTGAATATCATTTTTCAGACCATAAACAATTTGAATATCATCATCTATGGCTTGAGCATGATTAGTGGACCTAGGAGTCAAGATGTAGGTGATGATATAATGAAGAAGTCTGTCCTCATGAGTTATAGGAACTGTGCTGAGCCTCAACTTCAGCCTCATTTGAGGGTCAAGAAGCATCCCTCTATAGGTCTCCACTCTATTATATCCTTCAGCTTCCTCCTCAAATTTCCTTTCTCCATCAAAGGAAATGCCAGCCACCTCCTGCCAAATTTCAAGAGTAATTTCCATGGCTACTCCATTTACTTGGGACAAGATAGTTCCCTCTATACAAAACTTAGAAAAGGTGTAAAACACCTTCACCAACTCAGAGTAGAAGGTACCCTTCATCTCCATAAACTCCTTTAAACCTTGGGTTTCAAGCATGACAGGGAATTGAAAACCTTCTCTAGTGAATCAGCCAAGGTCAAGGTGTTTAGGTGGACATATCAGTTTAGTGGCATTGAATTGGAGGTAGGTCATTTTCTCACGCTCATTGGAAAACCAATGGTCTAACCTATTCACTACAGGGTTAGAAGTTTCAGCAGCCTTTCTCTTAGAAGTTTTGGTTCTTTTAGGAGCAGACATAATGGCAATATGAGGAAAGGCTTATTTGAATAGAGTTTCTAGACTCAGAAGAAGAACAATCACAGCAAGGCTTAAGGTTGAAGATGAGAATGCTGTATGTATCCCTTCAACATAGGTTGTTTATATAGAAGATTTTGGGCTCCAAAATTGAATTTTGAAATGTGTAACAAGATATCATTTCCTCTTTTCTTGATGAACAAGGTCTTGTCAACTTGACCTCTTATGAAAGATTGTTTAAGCAGAAATTTGCTTAACCTTTCATACCAAGATCTTGGTGCTTGTTTCAAACCATACAAAGTTTTTCTTAATTTGAACACATGGTTAGGATGTTTGTGATCAACAAATCCAGGGGGTTGGTCTACATATATTTCTTCTTCAATGTAACCATTTAAAAATTCACTTTTGACATCCATTTGAAACAATTTGAAGTTCATCAAACATGCATATGCAAGTAACAACCTAATGGCTTCTAATCTAGCTACTGGAGCATAAGTTTCCTCATAGTCTATGCCTTTCTCTTGGTTGTATCCTTTAGCAACCAATCTAGCCTTATTCCTTACTATGATTCCACTTTCATCTAGCTTGTTACGAAAAACCCATTTTGTGCCAATAGGTTTATGAGTTGATGTTCTAGGGACTAACTCCCAAACTTCATTTCTTTTAAATTGGTTTAACTCATCATGCATAGACATTAACCAATGTTCATCTAGCAAAGCTTGATCAATACTTTTTGGTTCAATCTGTGAAACAAAAGTCATGGTACAACAAAGATTTCTTAAAGAGGATCTAGTAGAAACTCCCTTGGATACTTCCCCTATTATATTGTCAAGAGAAAGATCTTTAATTGTCCTCCAATCCTTGTGCTTTTGTAAATGAGTTGACTGTTCCAGTACATCATTTGGTTTAGCTTTTTCTTTCTCATTCAGATCATTAATCTGCAAATATTCTTCCTTTTGTCCTGCATCATCATCATACTCCAAATTCTCTTTGGAAGGGTTAGATTCATCACAAATGACATGAACAGATTCCTCAACACACAATGTTCTTTTATTAAAGATTCTATAAGCTTTACTTTGCAAAAAGTAACCAAGAAAAATTGCTTCATCAGCTTTAGAATCAAATTTACCAAGAGAATCTTTACCATTGTTTAATACAAAACACTTGCACCCAAATGCTCTCAAATGAGATATGTTTGGTTTCCTTCCTTTGTATAGTTCATAAGGGGTTTTCTTCAAAATAGGCCTTATGAGAATTCTATTCAAAGTATAACAAACCGTACTTACAGCATCAGCCCAAAAGTACTTAGGCAAGTTTGTTTCATTTAGAAGTGTTTTTGCACCTTCCTCAAGAGATCTGTTTTTCCTCTCCACAACACCATTTTGTTGGGGTGTTCTTAGAGCTGAAAAATTGTGATTAATTCCAAACTCTTCACAAAATTTTTGAAAGTATTCATTTTGGAATTCTCCATCATGATCGCTTCTAATTGAAACAATATTGCAAGCTTTTTCATTTTGAATTATCTTGGCTTACTTTCTAAATGCTGTGAAAGCATCACTCTTGGATCTTATGAATAAAGTCCATGTGTATCTTGAGTAATCATCTACAATAACAAGTCCATAGAAATTTCCTCCCAAGCTCATGGTTCTTGAAGGACCAAATAAATCCATATGAAGCAACTCAAGAGGTCTAGTAGTAGAAACAACATTTTTGCTTTGAAAAGAATTCTTTGTTTGTTTCCCTCTTTGATAAGCTTCACATATTTTATCCTTCTCAAACTTAAGCTTAGGTAAGCCTATGACCAAATCCTTTTTCACAAGCTTATTCATATGATGCATATTTATATGACTAGCTCTTCTATGGCATAACCAAGTTTCATCAGTTTTACTTACAAGGAAGCTAGTCTTATGAATGAATGCATGGTTAATGGACAAAACATAAATGTTACCCTTTCTCTTACCAACATGGATAACCTCACCACTTTGACTATCACAAATCAAACAACAATTGTCATTGAATGACACTTTAAACCCTTTGTCACATAATTAACTTATGCTTAGGAGATTATGTTTCAAGCCTTCAACATATAAGACATTTCTGATAATAGTTTTGAGGCTGTTTTCTATGCTTCCTTCTCCAATTATCTTCCCTTTGTTATTATCACCGTAGGTGACAAATCCTCCATCTTTTAATATAACATTTGTAAGCATGGAAATATCACCTGTCATGTGCCTAGAGCAGCCACTATCAAGATACCATTGTGATGATTTTGCTCTTAGACACACCTGCAAAATTCAAATCAAGTAACAATGAAAGGTACCCAATTGAGGTTGGGTCCATAGGGGTTAGCTATTTTCTTTTCCTTTTTCACCCAAATACATTCTCCATTAGGCACATAATATTTCCTTGCAAAACATTTAAAAGATGTATGTCCTTTTTTCATGCAATAGTTACAAGTTATAGCTCTTGATGATCTTTCAAAGTAAGCATTTTGATTAATCTTTGATTTATAAAAGCTTCTTTGATTCTTCTGTTTTGGTGGTACAAATATGGTTTTTCCACAAGATTTTGAACCATGTTTGTATCCCAAACCAGAAGTATCTCCATCATATTTTTGCACACTTAACATTTCAGCCAAGTTGCATTTTCCTCTATACAGCCTTCTCAAAAGATCAACCAAATAGTTATGTTCTGAAAGAAGTAACATATAATTTTCTCCTTGACTTCTTTTGAAAGCATCAAACTCATCTTGTAACAATTTGCATTTTTCTGCCTTAGAAGAGGAAGAAGGACATATACAACCATTGGCCTTGTAACTTGAAAGAAATTTTTCATTTTCCTCTTTCAACTTATAAAGTTCATTTTGCATTTCTGCAAGTTTGGTGATATGTCATCTTAGATCTCCTTTCAGCTTATTATTTGCCTTTGCTAGTCTTTGAGCCTCATCATGCATTTCATGAAAAGCATCAACAATGTTATCATATTGAGATCTTACCTTAGATTCAACACTTGAGTAGTCATCATCACTCAAAGTTGAAGTGAGGCATACATTTGCTTCTTCTTCATTTTCACTACTTGATTCAGAACTTGTTGATTCATTATATTCCTATGCAATGTAGGCTTTCTTTGGTTTTCCTTCCTTCTTAATCTTCCTCTCACCTTGTTGTTTCTTTAAGAAGATTGGACATTCAGATTTGATGTGTCCAGGCTTTCCACATTCAAAGCATGTAAAGCTGGTGGAGGTGTAGCTATCATTTTTTTTATTGTTGTTGTTGTTGAACTTTTTGAATTATTTGTTTTTGTTCCTTCTCATGAATTTGCTGAACTTTTTGACAATAAGATTCATGTTGTCATCTTCATCTTCTTCACTTGAATCTTCTTCTATTTCAACCTTAGATGATGCAGCTTTCAAAGCTATGCTCTTATGTTTCTTTTCTGCATCTTCTGCATTGGTTAGTTGTGACATTTCAATTTCATATTCAAGTAGCTTACCAAACAGTGCAGCCATAGATATTTTGGATAGATCTTTTGACTCCTTGATAGCTGTGACTTTTGATTGCCATGGCCTTGTGAGACACTTCAAGATTTTGATGTTCAATTCTTCAGTATCAAAGGTCTTTCCAAGGCCAAGAAGATGATTGAAAATATGTGGGAATCTTGTTTGCAGTTGAGAAATGGTTTCTGTATTGTTCATTTTGACATTTCATACTCATAAATCAAGGCATGATTCCTTGGTCTTCTGACTTTATCTGTACTTTCATGAGTTACTTCTAGCATTTCTCACATTTCTTTTGCACTCCTGCATCTCACAGTTCTAAAAATTCATCAGAAGACAAAGTAGATGTTATCATATTTTTGGCTTTAAAATCATATTGCACAATCCTCTTTTCTGCATCTGTCATTTCATCCCATTCTTTGGGAACCAGTTTATTATCAATAGTTTTCATAGGAACCAAATGACCTTTTTCAATTGCATTCCATGCACTGGGATCATTGGATTGAATAAAGATTTGCATTCGATTTTTCCAAAAACTAAAATGCTCACCCTCAAACATTGGTGAACGATTGAGAGAAGCTCCCTCTCTGAAAGTTATTTAAGTAGTATTCATTTTCTTTTAACAAGAAAGTGATCTTGAATGACTTTCAAGAACCAGCTCTTGATACCAATTGAAAATATAATGAATACACTGCAAATGAACTAAGAGGGGGGGGGGTGAATTGGTTCAAACCTGAGATTTAAAAACTTTCTGAAACAAATTGCGGAATTAAAACCTTGGATCGTATAACTAGTTCACCTTTTTCAAATTCAAAAATCTTTCTTCACCCAAGATCAACCTTTGTTATGAATACAATGACAGAAAATGTTCCTTTGATAATAATATTTGATTTCACAAAGACATGCAATGAAACATACAAAATTTTAACCAAGAGATAAAGCAATTATATTGGTTCACCTCTCAACCTTGGAGGCTACATCCAGTTACTTCCAACCCACACTAGGTTAAAGTAATTACTATATCAAAGAATATTTTACAATCAATTTACAAGTGACTTTCTTTATCAACACTAGACAAAGATACTGATTCTAAAACCCTATTAGAATACAAATCACCAAGATACTGAGAACTTTACTCAGAACCCCAAACCTAGAGAACCCTACTCTAGAATGTTTGAAAAGAAACAAATTGATATATCACAATATAACAAAAAATGTTAGAACATCTAAAAAGATAGGTTCAAGATAAACACATCCTTTGATCTTTCATGTATGAATAAATGAAATGAGATTACCACACTCTCCAGATTGAAAACATAATAGCTCAGAAGCACTATCTTGAAAATCTTCTTTTAACACATCTTCTCAAAAATTCAGAATTCTTGATTCTTACTAGAAATATTTTTCTCTCATAAATCAGTCTTTGACACTCTTAGAAAGCTTTTAGTCTTTTGGGTAAATCACTCATATGTATAGAACAATTCGTTCAATATGTATTTATAGAGAATAGACTCACCAAGCTTTATAAAACAGAATTATCTGATAGTGATCGATTAATTCGCTAGTGTAACCGATTTAATTGTCATATGTAATCGATTAAAGCAACTAAATAATCGATTAATCTGTTCATCAGCTTTCTGGAAATGGTTTCATGAACAAAATAATCGATTAAACCGTACTGTAATCGATTAAACCAGAACAGCATCAAGATAAACGAATTAAGATAATCGATTACATAATGAGATAATCGATTATTCCAGTGATGAAAGGTTTTTCATAAAATACTATGTAATCGATTACAAGAAGCCTGTAATCGATTAAACTGTTCTTCAAGGTTTTTCTAGAAACATATGAATGTCTTTAATCGATTAAACTGTTTGTGTAATCGATTAAAGCAGTAAGTTTTGCTTTTTAAAAAACTTAGCCATTGAGAACTTAATTTCTTATAAAACCATTTGATTTCTTTGAGACTGAAAACCATGTATGCATGATCATGAGAATGCACATGCTAATGAAGAGATCACAAGGCAATTTACTTGAACCACTTTAGACAAATTACAAATGTCTTCAAATGATTAGGCATGTAAAAAGCTAAAACATCATCAATATCATCAAGCCTTCAACCTTGCTTCAATCTTCTTGCAACTTCCCTTAAAATCAACACAAGTGTCCTAACTTTTTCTTTCACTTCTTAGTTTGAAATGAATTTTGAATGAATTGGTTTTAGTTTGCAACACATTAGCAGGAAAACAAAACACACAATTATCCTTGAAGCTTGATTATGGCATTGCACATAAACAAAAACAAGCTATGTTCACAATTCAACATTATGAGTCTCAATTATAATTACTTCTATGTAAAATCCGGCAATTGCCTGACTGATTTATGATTAATTGATTTTTAGGTTTGTAGAAATTATTCCACTGCTTATGTCAATGATTTCCAAAGGTCCAATGATAATGTGATACTGTTGTTATTTTCTAATGAGTATAATTGTGATTATTATTTTATTCTATTGTAGTGGAGAAAATGGAAGTCTTGAAGCACTACAAATTTAGCTTAGCATTTGAAAATTCTAATGAGGAAGATTATGTAATTGAAAAATTCTTCCAATCCCTTGTTGCTGGTATGGATATATATTTTATGGTATCTTACTGATAATACTATTGGTTAGTGAATAGGGTAGTCTAAAAATTGTCTTAAATGGTTGTTTTCTTTAAAGTCTCTCCTTGCCTATCCAAAATGATATGGTTATGGCAAATCCTTTACAAAGTAGAATTGCCTAAGAAATTTAAAATTAAAATTAATCTAGGGTGAAGAGATTGACGTGGAATCTTGAGAACCATGCATGTAGTGATATGTTATTGTTGTAAGGTTTTCTTTACTTGCCAAAATTGAAGAAAAACAAAATGTAAAGTCTAATAGATTGAGTATTATTTTGATAATTTGTTAGATATTGCAGTTTTAATCAATTTATTTCAACTTCATTAATGCTTTAATTGAGGTTCTTTATGTTTGCTAATTCCCTCTCTAATAGTAGTCAAACTTGTTAGTAGCTAGTGATTCAGAATTATTTTATGGTTTATCTATTCACCTCTTAATGAATTACTACAATGCCTGAAATGGATAGCTTATGATTTACGAATATTTTTAATTTGTAAATTGAGTATCGTTTTTTCTGTGTTAGAAAAAAATATTGCATTCATTTATGCTCTATATTCAATATTTTTCATTAATTGCATGTATGCGTTAGTTTCAATATTGACGTTAAATAATATAAAATAAAAAATATATTCATAAATAAATGACGTTAAATAAAAAAATAAAAAAACTTAATACAAAATCATAGAAAATAATTTAGCAACGGAAACTGCCGACACACATATCCGTCGCTAATGTTCATACATGTATTTCCTATGGAAAATCCGTCGGTAAATTCTGACAAATAAATCCGTGGGACATTTCTGAGGAAAAATCTGTCGAAAACTTCTGAAAAATGATCCGTGGGAATTACCGACGGATCTATCCGTAAAAAATTACCCACAGAAGATTACCGACAGATGACAAAAACGGTCAAAATTTACTGTGACCATTTTATTGACAGATTTGTGACTGTCGAAAATTTCAAGTTATCGACGAATTTTTGTTGTTAGTGACGGATTTTTGTCGTCGGAAAAACACATTTTTTTGTAGTGTTATAAATAAGAGAAAAAGGTTATAAACTCACAATGATTTATGAATATTATATTATTTTATCTTTTATTATTCATTTTATTTATATTTATCTGTTGTAATTTTCCAATTATCTTTGAAAAATCTACACATAATATTATTCTTAACAAACACTTTTTTTTCTCTATTACTCCTTTTTTTTCTTGGCCAAAGTAATAGAAGGGGAGAATTTTTTTTAAATTTAGCATTTGAGGTAATTTCAAATTAACTTTCCGATAGGAATAAGTCGTAACCTCTATTATGACTTCTATTTTCTTTTTTTAATTAAAGTTGTGAAACATTTTATGATTTTAATTTCTTAAAGAATATGACTTTAAAATTGTAAAGTATAATTTTTTTTATTTCTTTTATTGAAGTCATAAATGAATTTAAGAATTCAATTTTATTTTTTAAATTTTAAATATTTTTTAATTTAATTATTTACTAAATAAATGTATTTTTACTTTTTAGTTTTATTTAATATTTTCTATATTTTTTATATTATTTTATTTAGTATATTATCTATATTTAATATTTTCTATATTTTTTATATGATTTTATTTAATATTTTCTTAATTTTTGGTATATTATTTTATTTAATATATTTTTAATATTTTTATATGATTTGATTTAATATTTTCTATATTATTTTATTTTATATATTTTATATATTTTTTTACTAATGTTAAAGATTACTATTTATTTTGTAAATTTTGTAAATTAGAAAAGTAATAAAAGACTGAAATTTAAATAAAATACTAAAATACACTACATGTTCGTTTAACAAAAATATTAAAATGTTTTGTTACTGATATTAATTTATAATTTATTTAATAATATTAATTTTTTATAAAATATTAATTAATTTTCACAATTGTCATTAAGTAAATTAATAATTTCATATTGTAGTATTAATTAATTTTATTTTATAAATTATATTAATATTAACAACAGAAAATTATTTGGTAATAAAAGTAGTTGTTAAAATAAAAATAACATAATACATTAATATAAAATGAATAATACAAATTAAACAAAAGTATAAAAAGTAAAAACAATATTAATAAAGATGACAAAGTGAGCCAGCCTACCAAAAATGGGTAAGATTGACCTTTCAAAGTGCGTCAGGTGACCCACCTTGCAAACTAGGCTAGCAATGCTAGCCCTCCCCACTTTAAGGTCAGTTGGTTAGCCAGCGAGATAGTCCACCTAAAAATAAAATAATAAAAAAGACAAAATAATTATATAAATATTACAAATGTAATTAAATTATGCTAAAAATTAATTATAAATCCTAGTCTCCAATCATTTTAATATCTTACCTCACATGAGAATCCAGAAGCAATAGAAACAAGTCCTACAGTAAGATCCATTGAGCTTCCAAGAACAACATACACAAGTGGGGGAACAAAACTAAAATTTGAAACATATATGCAAAAACCAACCTAGAATCCATGAGAAATAAAATGTTACTGATACTAGATTAATACATTAAATTAAAGTTAGCAAAGCAACATCCACACATTAAATTTAAAATTTTCTAAAAACAAGTTAGAAACATTACAACTTCCAAAATGCAAAATGATTAAATTCAAGAAGTAGTTGCATCTAAGCATATTCAATTGTTATTTTATTTGATCCCTTGGAAACAGTTGGATCCATATTTAAATCCTCACCATCTTAAGCTACAAATTATAATCCAAAAATAAAAAATAAAATTAGCTAATGAATAATGATGATTTAAAAGAAAATTAATTGGCAATTTAAATTGTAAAATAATGAAATTAAAGAAATTACCATTCTCAGCAAAATCATGCAGTCAACTATGAGTACAAATCAAGGCTTGGACATTTTTTGACAAGAGATGATTTCTATACTTGTTTATAACATATGAAACAATGCTAAAAGCATATTCAGAAGCCAATGTAGTAATAGGAATGTTCAACACCTCACGAGCTATTATGGATAATTCTAGAAAGCGATTATAAATATCCTTCCACCATTGCAAGACATCCAACTTTAGAAGCAAGTTGATTACTATGCATTTTCAATTCCTATTACATCTGACAAGTTAAACACACAAAAATAAAATAAAATCAATCAAGTACACAACATAAAAAAAAAGTAAATACTTACATAATAACATAATAATAATAAGCATGTACTTACACCAAACATTATTTAATTTATTACCTTGAGTTTCTTTGACAAGCTTGAAGAACTAGTTTGGAGTCTTGGGTCAAGATTGTGAATAGAGGCAACATTATTAATGTTTTTTTGGTTTGAATACCTCTTAAAGAGCATGTATAACTTTCTCCTCACATGTTAAATCTTTTTCTCACAAGTAGATTCATAAGTTGTTGAGTAACAGTAACTCAATGAAGTAAACTTAATACGTGGGTCAACAACTGCTCCAAATGCAAGAATGGTGCTATACTGATCCCAGTATTTCTTAAACTTCATCATCATCCTTTCCTCCATACTCCTTATAACCTCATCTTCACTTTGTAAACTCTTAGTAAGTTCATGTTGAATTTTCCAAACTTGCAAGAAATATAGGTTGGAAGTGTAACATCCTCAAAAATTATATTTTTAGATTTTATTTATAATTAAAATATGATAATAGTTGATTACAAAAATATAAAAACTTATTTAAATCTAAAAAGAAATTCACATAGAAACTAAGGAGAATAAGCTCAGCCAAATGTAGTAGAACCAATCAAAATTGGTCACTTGTACTACGCTTTCCACCTAATCATATAGTTATTAATATATGGAATCTTTCTTTAAAATATTAAACAATTGGTGCAGGAGATATATTTGCTTAATGACATGAATATCTTCAGCCAAGGCAAGTTATACGTGAATTTTCTAGGAAATATGAAAGACACATGGCAGAAAATTTACGTAGAACCAAGAGATAATTTTTCAAAGGCATTAAATGAAGGAATCTTGCTTTATTTAGTACAGACATATGGATATAGGCAACTGAAGTTCAACATTCAGTAAACTTCCACGTACTTGAAGTCATAAATGAAGGAATATTTGTAATGATTAACTTAGGATAAAAATCTTCAAGAATAGTTACGTTGTAACCAAACTAAATCCTAACCCGATTATAACTTAATTAAATCACTTAGAACACAGCTAAATAAACTAGTATAAATAGTTTTGCATTCAAAAATTTATGCATGAAAACTTTCAGTCCTCACTCTCTACATTAAGACCTTTATTTTTCTACCACCGTTGGCTGCCTATACCATAGTTTTACTCGTCTTATATACTTCACATAAAAATTTTCAACTCCAGAATCCACTCTCTACTCAGTTCATCAGACTTATTTGAGGTAGGCTAGGCTTCAATCTCTAATTACGTATTCGTTTAGATTAATTTACCTGCTTATTCAGGCAGTCTTGTAATTATTATTTAGGCTGAAAATTTATGTTGTTTTAAGGATATTTTATGATAGGGAAACATTGATTTTAACTATAGGATAGGTGATGATTTATAATTTGAAATATTAGCAATACTGGAAGTCATACTTGATGATTTTTAGAAGTAATTGGATAAACTATAGGAATTGTTAATATTAATTTTTAGAAGTAGAGGTTGAATGGTATGGAGACAAATGGTTCAAATACGTAAAGATTAAACTTGAGGTTGAATTAGTAAGATGGTAAGTGATGATTTCTCTATGTACGAAACTAGCGAAACCCGGACAAACCAGTCAAAATTATCCGGGTTACATTCTTCCCGGTTTCCACACGCCCCGGCCATCTCGGTTATAATCACTTATGATACCCTATCCAGAAGGTATACAACCTGGTCAACCCGGACTTAGCTATATAAATTATAACTATCCCAGTAATACTACCCAACCTGGATACAATAACCTGATTGTAACCATCCCCGTCACAACTAATGATTCTATTCCGGATGTACATACCCCAACCAACCCGGAATAGCTATATAAGTTGCAACCATCCCGAGTACACATATCCCGGCTATCCCAGATCTTTCTATCCTGGTTATAAACATCTAAGTTAAATCTCATCTCGGCTACCTATGATAGACCCAATCCGGTTAACATTACCCCGACCATCCCAGAAATAAACCAACATGTTATCACCATCCGAGATCCATCTACCCTGGTCAACCCGTGTACATTGTTACTCATCCAAGTTAAACTCGTCCTGGCCATCCCGGATTTCCCTATCCATGTATTCACCCAAGTTAAACTCACCCCGGACACACTACCTATATTGTAACTATCCCGGATACAAACTATACAAGTTCAACTCATCCCAGCCAACCCGGAATAGCTACATGAGTTGTAACCATCCAGGTTGTACTTATCCGGGACAACCCGGACATAGTTACATGAGTTGTAACCATCCAGGTTGTACTTACCCTGGACAACCCGGACGTAACTTTCTATGTTGACTATGAAGGTTGCACTCATCCCGGCCATCCCGAATATAAGTATCCAATCTATCCAAGAACTTATCACGGCCATCCCGGAATCCCGGATTCCTCTATCCATAAGTATCTTAGCTAAACCTCATCTCGGACATCCCGAATATACTGGTTACAAGCTACCCAACCCTTGTTATACCTATCCCGGATATTCTGTCCTTCTTTATAAATACCCATATGTCCTAAAGGAAGAGGAGATGTATTATGAATTACTAACATGAATTTTCATAGCTTGAGAATATTAAATTAACTTGCCCAAATTGGTAAGATTTTGCTTGAATAAGGTATGGCGGTTTAACCATCCTTTTTGGTACGTATGATGAGATGATGAAAATATTTTCCATAAGATTATATATGAATAATGGATTTTGATGGTTGATTCGTGTTTCCAAGTCCAGTACGAGATTTGTGGAATCGGACCTATGATACTACATCTAGTACAAGATGTAGAGAGATCAGGTGCAAATACATGGAAATACATGCATGATTAGCGTAAGACGGCCACAGCATTCCTACATACTGTACATATGTAGAGGCCACGTGCACCTGTGACAACTTCATTTCATGCATTCATATAGTTGCATAATTATGTTATGGATTCATTTGATTATATGGATGATTTACTAACGTGTTTTATGGTTTAGATTTTGCCTACTTTTCTCACTAGATTTATCCCATGTTTCATTTTAGATGGCATCAATCATCTTGTTCCTTGATGCACTGGAAATCACATGGTATATAGATGAGGACATAAATTGCTATGTAATAACTATGCAACCCGCCCTGCGTGCACACATCTATTTCGGAGCTCACTTTCCGGTCTCTGTTTTTAGTGAAGCTTTTAATCCACATGACCCCTTCTTACAATTTGCTCTCGTTGATATTTGAGAGCACTAAAAAGCATCATATAAGTGGAATTCCATCCAGTAGAAACATCTAGACACAATTGTTTCCCACTACCATCAACTCAAGACCAAGCTGTTAAATACATTCTTTAAACTTCCTCATCCTACCCTCTGATCCCTTCACATACTTTACATTCTCTCTAATTTTATGTAAGGCATCACTAGCCACTTTTAATACTTCTTGAACAATAAGATTCAAAATATGTGCAGAACAATGAATATGAAAAAACTCTTCATCACATAATAATCAACCACTTGTTCCAAGATCATTTTTCAAAATGTCCTGCATATTATCATTGGCGGATGCATTATCTAAAGTGACAAAAAAAATCTTTTGCTATATTTTTCAATCCTTCAAAATTGAAAAACCCTTGAAGCCAAGTCAAATCCAGTGTGAGGAGGAGACATATGACAAAAATTAAGAATTTTAATATTTAACTTCCAATCAACATAAACAAAATGAGCAGTTAAACATATGTAACCCTCAATAGTACAAGAGGTCCATAAATTAGAAGTTAAACATATTCTATTTGGAATACTAGCCATCATCTTTTTAAGCTTCTCCATCTCTCTCGTGTAAATGGTTAGGACATTAGATTTTATAGTATTCCTAGAAATAGGGATTGCATTAGGATTCAAATACTTAATCCAACTTCAAAATCTTTTATACTCAATAAAGTTAAATGTCAAATCATGCTCAATGATTGCAGCAACACACATCTCACATGACACCATTTGATCTAACTTTGTAGACTTTAATTTTCCTTGCATGTCTACCATCATTTGACCAACATCTTCAACTTTAATCCCCTTACACTTTGAGATATGATGATTTAAGTGAGATGTCCCATATGTGTTACCCCCAATCTTATACTTTGTTTTAGAGACCTTACACTCTACTCTTTCTACCCCATCATCACTCACTCTCATTTTATTGAAAAACTTCCAACAATATGAAGTTGTTGATTTCCTTTTCTTCTTGGTTGGTTCATCAAATTGAGATAATTTGATAGGTAAATCAAAATTTTCAACATCTTGATGCTCATTCACAGTCTCATAATCCATCTTAAAATTTAAGACAACTACTTAATCACTCAAACAAAACCACTACAAAAAATCAAATTAAAACAAGAAAAGGAGTAAAAACACAGCAGTCAACACATATTTTAGCAAACACATACACATGCAAAATACCAGCACACAATCCAACAAACACTCAATCTATTTTTTTTATAGTTATTAGGGGAGGGGGTACCGGGTACATACCGCGATGAAGTGAGGGAATCAGATAGGAGAGTGGACGTGACGGAGAAGAGAGTGAACATAGTACGACGAGGAGAGTGGACACCTAGATAGGACCTTTGAGGGAGGGAGAGGAAAGTGGCCAGTGGGAGAGTGAGACAAACTCAGACTTGGCACTTCAGAGAGGAAAGTGGCCAGTGGCCATCACGTGACTTTTGTCTTTTCCCCATCTCACGCCATCTGTTACGATCTGTCATTCAGAAATATGATTCAAATTTATGGCCCGGTGGGTTGGCCCGATATTGCCCCAGATTTTTAGTGATCGGGTTGGCCCTACCAGTTTAAAAAAATGGGTTGATAGTGCCAGCCCACCCCACTTTTTTTAGTGGACTAAATGGACCAAGCCTATTTTGTCATCCCTAAATTTTAACCATCAACTTGCTTGTATGATAGTTACTATGATTATGTCTTCTAGTTCTACACAATAAGAATTTCTTAGACCTATTTGGAATTAGTTTGTCAATCTCATTATGTATATAAGTATTGGCTGGTCTCCCTGATGTGTATTGTCACTTCGAAGGATCAGACATAAAATATGAACCCAAAAAATATTGAGGTCATTTATCTTCACTTCCAAGGGAATGAAACTGATATTGATAAACTTTGTAAATATTTTCCAACTTGTATATAGGGTTAACAAAGACATCGTAATTAAAATTATCATGATGTTCATAGGTGAATGTTTGATGCTAGATACATCAGCAGCAAGAGTTCATTTTATGTATATCCTTTTGTTATCAAATTTGAGAAAGACAAGTCATTATAGTTGGGGGGCAACAGTATTAGCTTCCCTTTTTCGAGCTCTAGATCGGGCTGTAAATCCTTTACAAATTGAAATTGGTGGATGTTTGTTGTTGTTATAATCATGGTTATGAGACCGCATTAAATGCATTACCCTATAAATACATGACTTATCTGACAAAGAAGTACAAGAAAGACTTGGATTTCCTCTTGCACGAAAGTGGTCTTGGTCGATAAGCCAAACAAACATTTCCATTCATTTAGTCAAATTGATATACATCATATTTGATAGATTACATATGAATGAGGCTCACTTTTTATTATTCATATTAAGTATTTCTTTGTGTTTCCTATTCATTAATAAATATGTGACAATAATAATATATGTCTAACAGTTCTTATGGACACCTTATGAGACATCTCAAATAAGACGATTAATTAATAATGTTGAGGTATATATGATTGTTCATGCAGAAGTACCTCTCATATGTTTTGCAATTGCGGAATGACATGCAGTAGATAGGGTCATGAGACAATTTGAATTGCAACAAAATATTTCAAATGACCCACCAGACCTAGACGAACTACACGACATAGATATGAGAGGGGAACAACTATTTTTTGGCCTTACCATCATCATCACGGGATTAACAAATGGAATCATTGGAATAATTGTATTGTTCAAGGTGAAATGGACCATGGTATTTTGCATGAAATTCAAAATACATGCAATAGTATATATGTAGAACTAGACGATATATATCGTGTGAGAGAACACTATCTACTGAGGTTGTAAATTTACTTTAGCATTTTGATAAATTATTGCTATTATTATTCATTATTATTTCTAACTTCGTAAATCTTAATTTACAGCATTATCCTATCTATCACCACCATCAATTAGGCATGGCAACAGGATCCGAACCCGTGGGTACCCGTCCGAATCTGCCCCGATTTTAATGGGGAAAAACCGAGTTTATCGGGTTCGGGTTTTCCCCGATAGCCAAAAGCGGGGGCGGGGGCGGGTATGGGATTATTGATACCCACCTCGCACCCGCACCCGCCTCCGCCTCCGCCTCATAATAAACAATATTAAAAAATAATATAAAATAATAAAGATATATTAGTTTGTAATTTTTTTAATTGAATTAATTGATTTTATTTTGTAATTTTTAAATTATGATCTCATATTTTAAATATGGGTTTTGTTTTTTTTTTTGTTACGTAATTAGTCTTTTTGTCCATTTTTTCAATAAAAAAAGCTATATTATTTTTTAATTTTAATCAAATAGCAGGGACATGGCGGAGCGAGGCAAGGAAAACCCGATCCCCAACGGGGGCGGGGATAGGGAGCGGTTTTTGAGTCGAGGGCGAGGACAGGGAATGCAATACTCGCCCCCGCCCCCGCCCCACCCCGTTGCCATGCCTATCATCAATCACATGTTGTACCCAATATATCTCTAGTACATGTTTTTGGATATATGCTTCAACATCATCAATCACATGCACAACCTACTTATTAACCAACGAGCTTGTTTGGATATATGTCTTAAGGATGTGAACAAAGTTTTCAACCACCGGAGTTCTCATCATATATGTCTCAATACTCATTTCAAGTTGGTTTAGTACCACTTTCAACAATCCACCTTTTGCATACAACCTACCACCATCGAGCTATTATTATCGTCCATCATTACCAACAATTACACATGATCATCTTAGAACAAGAGGGGGAAGATGTTGTAGAACAAGAGAACAACAACTACCAACAAATACAGATCAACCCGATGAAATACCTCGACGCATATACATAAAAACTTGTTGTGTGATATCATCGATTATTAATATTTTGTTAAACGAACATGTAATATATTTTAATATTTTTATTTAAGTTTAAGTCTTTTTAATTATTTTTTTAATTTATAAAATAAATAATAATCCTTAACATTAATAAAAATATAGATAATATCAAATAAAATCATATAAAATATAGAAAATATTAAATATAAAAAATATATTAAATAAAATAATATGTCAAAATTTTAAAAATATATAAATAAAATTGTATCAAGAAAATCTATTAAATAAAACAATATAAAAATATTAAATAAAATTAAAAAATTAAAAATACATTAGTTTATTAAAAACATTCATTTACGATTTAAATAAAAAAACTCTCATAAAAAAATCATTTATTAAATACATTAGTCACACCAATATGCATTAGGACTTACCCCATAGTATTAATTTGAAATTTATTTACAAATGGTTAATTTTAAAATAAAAAAATCCATTTATGGTGATTTTGCCTTTTTTTCTTCTTCTCTACTACTAGGCTCCTTTCTTTTCTTTTCTTTTTTTATACTTTTCGTAGTTGCGATCTGAAACAGCGAAACCATTCACTCATTCCTCTTAAGGCCGTGTTTGTGTGTTGCGTTTGAATTGGTGATTCCGTAGAGCCAGAAAATGGAGGACGACGGTTCCAACTCGACCCGCCGCATGTCAAGCCGAACGCGAAAAGTTGCGTCCAAAATGGCCGCCGCGCTTGCCAGTGCCGACAACCGCACTCAGGCAACTATCTCCGCTTAATTTTCCCTCTTTTTATTTTAATTTTTTTGTTTTTAAAAAAATATCTGTGAATTGAAATCTGAATAATTATGACGATGACGATTTTGTTACAATTCAATTTAGGCGGCACTTGCGCGCTTGGATGCATTGGAGAATGACAATGCAGGTTTTGAAATTGCAGATGCTAATAATGATGACGATGACGCTTCTCTAGACGAGGAGGATCAATGTTAGGGTTTCTTCTCTCTCTCTTTTTTTTTTCCTTTCGTTTCACAATTTTGTTTCATTCTGTTTTTTTTTTTCCCTAGTGTCATTTTTTGAGTAAATGATCAATTTAGTCTACTCTGTTACTTTAGTCTTTATATTTAAGAAAAATGTCAAAAAAGTTCCTAAACTTATAATTGGATAAATGACCGTTTTGGTCCTGAACAAAAAATACAAATTAATTCCTAAACTTTACAACTTAATGTCAAATTAGTCCTTAAACTTTACAACTTGATGACATTGATGACAAAATGGTTCCACAAAAACTCAACGACAAGATATAATTGTCGCACTTTTTACACATTCAGACACTAAATCAGAATTTTTGTTTATTGAAGGACTAAATTGCCATTAGTTTACACATTCATCAACAGCACCTTTAACTCAAGTTAATTGGGGTCAGTCATTGGTTTACACATTCAAGGTCTAAAACAACCATTTACCCAATTATAATTCGTTTCATCTAGGTCCCTATATTTGGCTATTTATTGTCATTTGGGTCCTGAAAATATACTAATGTTCCTTCTTTTTGCAGTTTATATACAGAAAAAGCATTCTAAAGGCACCAAAAGGAAAACCAGGCAGGCAAAAGCACTTGAAGCTAGAAGGGCCCCAAGAACATTCCTTGAGCTCTTACATGAGGTCAGTGATTACAATTACACCCACAACAGATCATACACATAAGTAACAATCATGTTTTATTCTTGCCTTGGTTTTTGTTTTTGTTAACCCACCTCCTACAATTTACAAATGCAGGCTAACTTAGAATCATTGCCTCCTCATGTGCCATCCTATTGGAAAGCTGCAGTTGGGCCTCCAAGCTCAACCTCCCGTCGCCACTTCTGTACTGTTTGTGGTTTTTCTGCTAATTACACTTGTGTGAGATGTGGTATGCGATTTTGTTCCTATAGATGTCAAAATGTGCACAATGATACCCGTTGCTTGAAATTTGTAGCCTGATACATATCCCATAAAATTGTGCACAAGTATTGGTTACATACTACTGTAATTTGTTATATAGCAGTATTCACTAGCACTGTGTGAAAGCAAGTTCTTTGCTCAACTTTCCCTCTTTTGTTGCCCTTCAGACTAGTGTTTCAGTTATAGTCAGTTACAATGCTGAAAACTGCATAACCTGACCCCTATTAGATCCTGCTGATCTAGGTAACCTTGTTAAAGATTGACGATTAGAATCTTATAATTCACGATTTGAATCCTATGATTCAATATGATTTGGTTACCTATCGATTTGTATCATAAGATGAATCTCAAATGACTTTGTATCTTCTTACAATTCATGAATGAGTATGTGCAATTTTGTACCATTGATACGAGTCACACAATTCAGCGATTTGTCATTTTTTCTTTTTACTTCTTTCACTAATTCTCAAGAAAAAAAATGAAAAGTCATGTAGGCTTAAATTGTTGAATGAAAAGGTATTGAAGGAGCACTTTTGAACTTATCCTATTTGATTTTATTCCACTGCTTCTTTTGTCATTCAATCCATGCACTCTATTTGGCTATTTCATTGCTTCATTTCCATTCTTCTAAAATAAAGGCTTCACAAGCTCAAACATAACTAATAATTTTAAATTTTGTTTTATAAGACTTATGATTAAGGTTAAGTTTTATCTATTTCTAGTTTAAAATTATTACATTGAACACTAAATATCATATATATTTGAAGTAATTTTTCATTGTTTTTTAATTTTACGATTTGATGCAAATTATGATTAAAAAGTTAGCTTGGTGATTCACGATTTGAATCTTGATTTGATAACCTTGATGAACTTAGTTGCAATAACTGAAGTTATTATGTAGAAGATCATCTTTATTATGTAACGTGGATTATTCTGTTTTACTTTTCTTATGGAGCATACCTTTGTATGAGCTTGTATGTGTGTCTTTGATTAGAATGGCTTCAAGGAAGCTTACTTCCTAGAACTTGCCGGATAAGTTTTTCTGTTTCTTATTTTATATACACAATAGCCTTATAACATGACAGTTGATGCATGACTCGGATTTAGGGAATCCTGTTAAAGAAGTCCAATGACGTCTTTGCATGTTAGATATCCTGGAACAATCAGGATCAACTTCACAAGCTTGTTCATGGTGGCCTGCTAAAAAGTAAATGCACCTTGTTTGAAGTTGCTTAGGGTGCTTTGTACAAAATAGTCCACCTGCACATTGCAAATGGCAATATGTGGGCAATTCTTCCACTGAAGGAACAAATGGGAATCGGTTTCTGGTACTGAAATATTTTTTCTATGGCATGAATTAGTTTTTCTCACTGAAAAATATTAAACTAGTAATAGTAATGATAAGAAATCATTTAAAATTTATTTTTCTTAATATAGGGTTACAATGCCACCTAACCAACATACCGCAAGCATACAGCTCAATTAAGCATAATCTAATTCTGGTATTGGGAACTGCTGAAAGCCATACTGTCTGTTTGGCAAATCCTTGTAGAATTTGTGATACAGAACAATAAATTTATTAACTAATGATGCTTCATTAACCTTAACATTGAGGTAGATCTGGCGGTGGAGGTAATACTGACTGTGAAAGGCCAACTCCATTTTCTACCAGAAGTGCCATCCCCAAACCCCAATTCAGATGTGAGTCTATGTGACAATGGACAAACCAAATTCCTGATTTGCAGTAGTGAAAGAAAACCATGTAACAGATTAATATGTCATCCTGATACAAACTGCAGAAGAAGAAAAAGTTAGTATAACAAGTTACCTGGATTGTCAGCCACAAAACGAATGGCCACCCATCCTCCAGGAGGTGTTCCAATGGTGTTCCTCACAGGTGGGTCTACAAGGTTGAAATTTTGGGGATCAGTTGCCGGGTTGAAGTTGCCGAAACCTGAACCAACTACAAAGAAGTGAAATCCATGAACATGCATAGGGTGTTCCTCAGTGGTCACTATGCTTGTGTCCTGCAGAACAATTTGCACCTTGGAGCCATACTTCACCTTGTAGAGCTTAGTTCCCCGAGAAGGTGTCCATAGCCCCCGTGGCACATTGCTAGTGTAATCAAATTGTAAAGGGGGGATGGGGGGAAAGTCTGTGGTGAATACACCGGGTATTCCTTCATAGTAGGCTTGCATTAAGGAGGTGGTACTTGGGAGTACAAAAGATACATTGTTCATGCTGGCTGTGAAGCGGGTTCCATTTGGTCCTTGACACTGCGGACTATTAGGATTTGTGCAATTGATTAACCCCAACCCCACTATGACATATAGATTCACATCAACTTTCTTAAAGACTCTAACCTTGGTAAGACCCCTGATCCTAGCAGTGAATCCAGTTGCAGTGGGCGTGTCATTGAAGGCCGGCAAAGCTGGCAAGATTGGTCTTGATCTGATTTGGTTTCTGCGTCTAGTAGATCTGTATTCAAGGATTGCAGTGGTGGTGGTATTGTCAAAGGGAGCATTTGCAGCTGATTCATAGGCACGTGCTGCCATGTAGTAGAGACCTGGTGGTTGATCAGCAGTGACTTTGACATTGAATGTCTGACCAGGTCCTATCATGAGGACTGAGGTTTTGAAGGGCTTAGTATATGCAGCATCCGTACCAACAACAGTCATAGTGTGGTTGGCAATGGAGAAGAAGAGTTCTTGATTTAGTGTACTGCCGATGATTCTCAACATAATTGTCTCCCCAGCATCTACTGGAACACGCACAGTTTCTGCATTGTATGTTTGTCACATCAATGAATCTGGAACATCTCTTAAAAAATAATTTAATGCTTAGCAGTTATTCAACTATACTTTTCTTTAAGGTTTTGTCATAATAGTAAAAAATACTTTTAAAGGTTGAGATAATCTGCCATTTGAAAATAACTGTAGAAGATACTAATCCATTACCAATCATTTTAACATCAGTAAGAGAATGTAGACATATATAGAGTAATAATTTCACACCTTGGCTTGAGCATCTGTAAAGATCACCAGGTTGCCCATTAATGGTGTATGCAACAGATGTATTTGGAGGTAATCCTGCAAAGTCTGCCTGCCTTTGGAGAAGCACAAGATCCGTATCGAACCATTCCCCTGTGTCATCATCACAATACAATCTGTTATGAAACTATAATTGAGAAGTTCATTAGCTTTTCAAATGCCCAGTAATGAGGTAAAGTTTGATCACAGTGGGAGGAGATTCATTATGCAAGTGAATTGGGCAGAATAAGGAAATGAAAGAAGGTTTTAAAGATATATATACCGAGAAGGAGGGGAACTTCTTGCTTAGGCATAGAGAAGGGATAAGGAGAGCCCAATCTAGGATAGATGATGAAAGCTCCATAAACAGTGGCTCTTAGGAAGCCAGTGTGAGCATGCCACCATAGTGTCCCTTCCTGGTCTCTGATTCTAAATCTGTATGTGTAACTTCCTCCTGGTTGGATGGGACACTGAGTCACATAACTTGGTCCGTCTGCCCATGGATTTCTTAGCATTCTTAACCCATGCCTGATGCACATAAGCCATGATCAATTTGTAAGAAAGACAAATTTCATGTATCATTAGCATTGTAAATTGATACATGGACCAAGTATGTGTCACTAGCATAGTAAATTTAATTCATGGACCATGCATGTACTATTGGCATAAGAGGAGTGTTGAATACATTTTCCAACACATCTTTAGTTAGAATTTATTGAGAACTACAAAATTAGGAGAGGAAATATTAAGTATAAAGTGAGATCTACAAAATTTTGTGATTTTTAATAAATTTCAACTTATAAGAGATAGTATGCGCAAAAGAGTGTGTTTGTATTTCTCATTAGCATAGTGAATTTGAAGCCAAGACATTAGTGCGGGGAAAAGTTCCATTCATATGAAAGTGAAAGATAGATGATATTATTTACCAGTGAATGGAGATGTTGTACTGTGCTGCATTTACTACTTTGATCACAATAAAATCCCCGTTTCTAGCTTCCACTGTTGGCCCTGGGAACTGCCCATTGACTGTGATTATGTTTTGGGTTTTGCACAGCCTCCTCACTGGCCTAGCTTGAATCTATTACAATCAAATTATTGATGGAATGATAATTACTAACTGTTTCTTAACCATATTGGAGAAATGTAGTTAATAGTTTATGATAATTAAACCAGTACTTACAACAAATTCATGGAAATGTATCTCTGTAGCTGAAGCAAGGGAACCAATAAGAGCAAGCAGGCCAAGTAAGAACCAAGAGCAACATAACTTACCAGAGAGTAGGAAAGTCTTCATTGTTGCTCTGGTTGTGATTTAATGGAGTTTCTTGGGCTGTGCATTCGTTCTAAAGTGCAGCTATTTCTAGACTTATGAAGCGGGAAATGCTTGGAAAGAGAAACAGTTGGGGTCTTTATTTATAGTCAACAAGTTACTTAATTTGAATAACTAGTCTAACAAAGTAGAGGCCATGGTGCACAGCACAATCAACTGTAGAATAAATGCTAGATTGTTTGAGTTAGATGTAAAGAGACGCACAATAGTAGAAATACATATGAACTATCAAATCTTTTTTCTTCCTGAAATTGCTTGTTAAGATACTAATAATCTTCTAATTAGGCCCATCAAAAGATGTTAATAAAGAGAAGACAACTAGACGCAACCAAACCAATATTTCTCTAATCTAATCACTGAGGGTGTGAATCAACCAACATATTTTTCTATTGTAAAATACAAGAAAATTGAATTCGATACTAAACATAAAATAAAATTGAATTCGATACTAAACATAAAATAGATATTTATTCAAATAGATAATTTGAAATAAAATAAATTTAAATATGACATGAAGTTGTTTCAATTTTAACCGGTGAATATATAAATATGTTAAATATTCATAAAAACAATTTTATCGTCTATAGGAAAAAAAAGAAAGAAAAGTCAATCTCTCCATCTAATTAGAGAGAAAAAAAGGGAAAATTTATAATAAATATTTTTCCACACTACAAAATTGTCCCTTTTAAAGCATCATCTGAATAATCAAGAGTTTAGGAGTATAGACATAATATAAGACTGCAATTATCTTCTAATTGCCTTCATTCATATCAATTATAAACTAGAACAAGTTAATAATTTTCAATTTTCATCCCTCCTACTTCCTTTCCCTAACAACTTCATACCCGAGCAAAGCATTATAAGCATTATTTTTTTAGTCTCATTGTTTGAAACAAACCATTTTAATTTAAGGCTTGGCTCTATGTGTGGAAGTGGGACATATAATATTTGTTAGATCAGAGAACCTTCTTTATTTTTTATTTTTTAAATAAAATCACAGTTAGCTAGATTCACGGTTATTCGCTCTTTTTTTGGGGGTGAAGGAGTATGGTTTACTTGAATGTTGATTTCCAAAGAAGCATAAATTAAATTTGTACCTAAGCACTGCAATTTTCAAAGAAAATGATAGTAATTTCAAATAAGGAAAAGTTGTCTATTTCCAACACGATCGATGGGTCTTTACCATATACTCTAAAAGCAGTGTAGTAAAACCAATCTCAGACCGGCTGGTAGCATCGGTCTGATAAGAACCGGTAACATAACTAGTCCAAATTGTTAGGTGGATTGCAAACATGAAAAATGATAAAAATAGATTCTCTAACACTTCTTTAAACACATTATCTCTCATTAGTTAAAATTTATTAAAAATAACAAAATTTAGTGGATCTCATATCATATTTAATAATTATTTTCTGATTTTATAATTTTCAATAAATTTTAACTAATTAGAGAAAATACGTTTAAAAGTGTGTGCTAAAAGATTGGATTTCTAACATTTTTCTTACAAATATTACATTGATGCGATTTGGCTATTTTTTTACTGAAGCGACGACCCGGTCAGCCAAATCCGTCGGACCAAACCATTGATTTAGCCAGATAAACCGGTTCAAGTGAACTAGCAACCAAACCAATTAAAAGTGAACCAACTATCCAGTGGAATTTTGGAAGAAGCAACACGTTACATTTTCGGGGGGATCTTTTAAGGTATAGTATGATTTTTGTTTTTTGTAATTTTTACAAGTATGAAATATACTCTAGTTATGAACTTTTTTTACTATATATTCACGCAGATAAATTAGTGACTCATGCTGATAAACTAGTTATGAATCTTTTAGCAATTCAAACACCAATATCATAAGTGGATGAAGGTTGTTCTAATATTTAAAGAAAAGACTTATATCACACAAGAACTAGTGGGTAATATGTAATATCTTTGACTCGTGTGCTACGCTAGTGAGATTCCAATACTCAACTCAACTAGTCTTCCATAAAATATATATTTTATATGTAAATCATGTGAACCATGAGTTTTTCTTAACATATCAATCCGATATATAGTCTCCATTTCCTTTATTTATGCTCTGACAGTAACACATGGCAACAACTGAAACTAGGGAAAAGCGAGGAACTAAGAAGAAAGAAAGATAATAGGGCAGTTAAGATCAGGTTGAATTTTGTTTTTGTTCGGTGGTTATGAAAAAATGCTGTTTCTGCGGTTTAATAATTCCACTATGTTGAATTGTTTGACAAATGACAACACTTAATAGTTAAACACAAATTAAACCAGTAGTGATTTGTGCTTGATTTTCGTATTTTGCCTTTTGCGTTGGTCATTCCAACATAGAAGTAGCAATTGTCTATATAAATTCATACCACTTTTGCGTAATTTGAAAGTGGCACTAACACCTTCACTCCTTCAAATTACCAAAACTCAGCTTAATAGAATATGAAGGATAAAATGGCCGGAATTAGCATTTACTTACAAAAATTTGGAAGGATGTGATTTAGTCAAACATAAATCCTGAACATGGTAAAAATTGAAGGGAAATCTTTTCTCTCAATACCCACAGAAAGTTTTTGTTTATTCATCAATCTAGACACTATTTAATTTGGTTACGCATCTCTTTCCCATGACATATATTTAATTTCCATGTTTTCAATGTAAATGGTACTTAAGATACTATTAGAATAAATAGTGTATACACAACAGTGTAAATGGTATTCAGTATTTATATTATCAAACAATCACAAATTATCGTATTAATTTATAATAATTATTTTTGAAATCATGCTAATTTAATATACTGACGTGTATAAAAATTAAACTCATTATTATGTTGGTTGTTCACTAAACCTTATTTCTTTTTTTTATTCAATGCCAACCTTGTTTCTAATGTATCAAGTACTAGACCCAACTGCTTTTAGAGCAACCATAATTAAATACGTTGGATGCATGGTACGTTCAAAATCAAAGCATAGGTGCCCTGGGTCAATCAACATTCACCGGTGGTTTTGTGAGTCTCTCATTTCAAAATCGTAACATATAAAGCTTCTTGCCGACCTTGACCTTGTCCTTGGGCTACTTAATACATTTATACGTTGAATATAACACAAGATGAGACCAATCACAAATTTGGCTGTTAGAAAAATCTATATGGCTTTTACTTCTAAGTGGTACAAAGTACAAGCCAATAAAAGTTTTGAAACCAACCAGCATGCGAATTGAAACTTGTATCATAAAAGGCAAGCAATGACATTAGTACCATTTTTAGTTTAAATTCGTATATAAAGTACAAAGTACAAACCATATACATATCTCTTTTTTCTAAAGCACCCTGAAACCATCGTATGAACATTGCCAATATTTCTACATAATTTGTATTCAAAGCATTTGAAACTAAAACAAAGTTATAACTATGGAGGATAGGAGGAGGAATTTCTAGTATTTATTTCACTCGTGTGTACGATGGACATATGATGGACATATCTGAATACATATGATTCCTCTTGCATAATTTCGAGTATTTATTTCATATGGAGATTAGGAGATAGATAATGTTTTTGGTCTCTCATTTTGTGTCAAATGTAATTCTTATTTTTCTCAAAACCTTATCTATCTCCTAATCTCCATTTATGAAAATAAGATGACATAACATATTTCCACAAATGAAAGAACAAAAGGAGACAATTTTTAAAGGACTAAAAGTGAACATTATTTTATTTGTAAGAACTAGAAACATTTAACTTTTATTTTCTAAATACTAACTAATGCTTCATTTATCATTAATAGTTGTTTTTTTAAGTCAAGTAGAGTAACATTTCATCACTATTATAAAATTAGTGTAAAAAACTTTAGAAGATATAATAAGAGATTTGTTCAACAAGTAAACTAAAATATGTTAGACTGTTACTAATAAAGTTTGATACAACTGGAAAAAGGCAAGGTTTTTTCAACAAGTAAACTAAAATTTAATTTTTGACGGTGTAAGGAAAAGATCCTATTAAGAAAAGTCAATCCTACTTGAATAATCTATCTATACACCTTAAAAGGAGTTAATTCCCAACTGTCAAAAATATGAATTCCATTTTATTAGATAAGAATAAATAAAAGAAATTACTAAAATTTAGAAAATAATAACAAAAAAACAAATTGTGTCAAGCTTTGTCCTGATATATGTTAAAATGAAAATTTATAGTCTCCAGATTTAGACTTACGGTAAGTTTCAGAATTGGTTGGAAAAGTTTAAAATTGACTAAATTTTAAAGAGTAGAGTTTAAACGGAATAAAAGATATAAGAAAAGGTGTAGCACTCATGTGAGACGAGAAAAGTAACCATTCTCAATGAAAGAGTGTAGATCAAGAGAACTCTTCTTCACTCTTAAAAATGAAAATTCAAATATGGGGTGGTAATTGGGACAGTGATGGAAGCCCTGATCATAATATTTTAAAATTTTACTTTCATTAAAGAAAAAAAAAAATCAAACCAATGATACACTGCCAAAATTTCTGCTCAGACAAACAGCTACATTTCAGAAAAAAAATCCGGCAACAGCTCAAAAGGGGGAAAATGTTTAACGTACACTCTGCAGAAAATTTTACAGGAAAATGACCAACAAAAACTAGAGCCAACAATAACCTAGCAACAAACTGTGATGACTGTTCCAAAGAAGCTTCTGACAAGATATTGTTGAAGATGAAAATAACAGCAGAACAGAAGCACATTTTCTCAACCCCTTGCACTGAAGATATATATCTGTTGAAATTGAAGAGCCGTTTGTCAAGCTGAAATAAAATTTCAGCACCAGTAAATGATGGATGATTCTTCACAGTTGAGCTATCTGCTGTTTCATAGATTTAAATAGCTTCAACTTTAACCCACAGATGGCAGAAAATTCCATCAGTACTTTTAGCTTCCCAGTCATCATTTTCCTGGCAACGTCAGCAGGACTCCAAGACTTGAGAGATTGGGAGATGCGATCACCGAGTTCCACATCATTCACCGAGGAAATGAATGTTTCTAAAATGTGAAAGACCTTCCCTGGTCCATCATTATGCTCGTCTTTCCGAAGAAGCAAAAGAATGTTCTCCAAATGCTCACCTTCAGGTCTTTTGTTCCATTCAGTTATCCATTTCAAAACAACCTCTAACACATGAGATAAATGCACAACAGAATCTGTGATTGCATGAGCCAGATTCGCGCTAGACTGATAAGCTGATCCGCTTTTCTTCTTCTTTTTACCAGATGGAAAACAGGATCTCAGACGAGACTGGATTATGAGTCCATGCCACGCCAAAGGTTCTGTAACTAACTGCATCAGAAGTTCCATGCCACTCCAAGGAGAGCAGAGCAGAGGCTCTATGGACCTAACATTCTCTAAAATATACTTCTCCAGCATAGAATCTAAGATATTCCAAATTCGAGGCCTACATCCATTTCCGTCTGGCTGCACAAGTTCATGGGAACTCAAGCTCCATGCATTTAAAAATACAGTGAAATTCAACCAGTCAATCAAGTTGGAGTCAGAAACCTGAAACATTTTTAGAAGAGATGGATTAACTTGCTAGTAGCACCCATGTATGATAAGATATTTTAATGTACAAAAAATATAACTTTAACACTGCCAAAAAGTAGTTGAAACAGAGTTACCAGATGCAACTGTTTCAAAAAATTGCCCGCAACCCTAAAATAATATGCAAATTCATTTCTACTACAGCTCATTTTTCTATACCGTCACATATAGTTTACAGGCATCATTGTCTGTATTATTAATATAAAGAATGTGTTTTCATTTTGCTTCCTAACTCTGAAGTATCTTAGCTCATGGCAGTTATGTCAATTTAGCTCTTGATACCAATAATTATGTAGCATCTGTATTCATGTTGGTATAACATATCTGTTTAACGGATCTCCACAAAATATTTGAACAGTAGCATAAAAATTGAGCAATCATACCACACAAGATCTTTCACCATTAGAGAAACCCATGACCACTTCTATTGCTTCAGTGAGAGAAAAGCCCAAAAACTGTGCATAGCGCTCAAGCAACAATTTCAGCTCTGAAGTGATGTCTGGGGTAACAGAACCATTGACCTCAACATGCTCCTTGATTGATGCTGAGGCACTTTGAATCGAAAGATAGATCATCCGTGGAAGTAGAGATTTCTTTTCAATGACTCTCTTTAGACTTGTTTCCCTATCTTTGGTCTACATCCATTAACAAACCATGCAATAAAAGGGGAAAAAGAAAAAGACCCATATAGATAGTTTAGTTTTTACTGAAACATGAGGTATAAAGCAGCCACAAATCATCATAGACAGGATTGACCTACCAATATTTCTCTAGGATAATAAGAAATCCCTTCAAATGGCCCTGAAACAGAAGGCAACCATCCATTAAGCTTAATATAGCAATCATCAAACACAGATACATCAGAAAATAATACTAGAATATAATATGATGTCCAAACCATGACATTGGTCAGTTACACACAAAAAATTAACATTGGATCCTACCAGCTATATGGATGTCACGTCCTATCATTTTCCAATTTGTTTGGATTTTTAAAAGCCCACATACATTCATCCATCCAACCAGACCAAACCCCATCCCCATCCAGTCTGTCCAATCCCTCTAAATTGACCATCTTGAGGAAACCAAGTTAAGAAACAACTTAAGGTATTAGGTTAAAGGATTTGTAATTGTAAACAATATACGAGGCAGTATCCCATAAGCTTTCATTAGCTTTTCTTTAACGTAAGAGGTCAATTTGATATTCATTTTAACTTAGACACATACTTTGAGGATTCATATTAGTTTATATATTGATAGTCGCAAGAATACAGCACACGTTGTTTCTAAGCTAGAAATATGATTGAAAAACTAACCTAAAAGGTAATTTTTCTCTGAAGTTGGTGTCCACCAGGGCCGTGACTGCAAGTCTTCATTGAAGGTCAAAGACTTTGACCCTACCTCCTTAGACAGCTCAAGGAAGTGAGTACCACATTTCAAGCTTTGAAGGATACCCTGACAAAATATGAACTTGTTAAACCTACCATCAAATTAAGAGGTCATAAAATATACTATAGTTTCAAGTCATGAATCACCTCCTCTTCTTCAATGTTATCTGCATTCTGCTTTAGTTGTAAAATGGGTGTTTCAACTCGAGCCACTAAATACTGACTAGAGTGTTGCAACCTATCTTTGAACTGGACAAATTCAATTACCTGGAATATAACATTGCTTCAATTCAATCAACTCCATGGATGTGGTTCTTTCAACATTACATCAGAACCGACATGAATAGAAGATTATCATGCAGTGTGTACATCTTTATTTTACACTTACATGAGCAGAACCATGTCAATCAAACCATGCACTGCTTATGTTTTGAGTATGCCACTTCATTAAGAATACAACAAAACATGGTCAAATCTTGACTCCATTTCTAACAAGGTTGCACAGAGATTAATGAAGTTAATAAAGAGTTTCTTCAATGTTTTTGAATAAATTAACCATGTTTCCCTCATAGAATTTAGAATTCTAACACAACTGTCTCCAGCAGTGTTATCAATGGCAGATAGCAGATTAAGGCAGCAAGCCAAAAATCTGCATATACATATGGCAGAAGCATGGTGGCCAAGATAGAAATAATGTGTGTGTGTGTATAAATACCAAAATAACAGCAGAAATATATAAATTTAAAATGACAGAACTAAAAGGACGTAAGGAACAGAATTAAAAAGACAGGAATAACAAGAATAAACAGGAATTAAAAAGGAAAAAACAATACTCTTTTTCTGTATGAGTATTAGTAAAAACAGTATTGAACAAAGCAGTACAAGTATTAAGAAATAGAATTGAAAATACATTTAAAAAATACTGATCAAATAATGTAATGAAAAAAGCAATTAAAAACATGAATTCAAAAATACATTTTTTTCTCAAAACAAAAAAAACCAATACAGTATTGGATAAAACAGAGTTGAATAAGCAGATGGTTACTCCTTTGGAGACAGCTTCATGAGGGAGACTAGGAGAGGAAGAGAACCTCTGCGTATCTGATTCAATTTTAGGATTTTAAACATTTTTTTGGGTCAGGTCACATGGCCCAAGTCTCTTTTTAAAAAAAAAAATCTGCCACAGGCACTGTGGCAACCACATTTGAAATCCGCCAGGCCACCGACATATTATGGCAGCCTGCCACTTCCGCCATTTGACAACACTGGCCTCCAGCCTTGCATCAATTATGCACAGGCTTCAAATCTAATCAAATGTTACAGACCTTGGGGGGGGCAGAATACATCATCTAACAAGGTTATGCATTAAGAATTCTTTACAAGAAAATAGGCTTGCAATTCCAACTTATGCATCCATATGCTCCAAATAATTTAACTCAAAAGGAAAGTCTCTAGAAACTATGAAAAAATCCAGTATACATACTTTTGAGTAATTTCTATGTCGATATGCAAGAAATGTCAAATCCGCAGATTCTCTGAAGTGATCATCCATAAACTTCAGGTAATCCTTTAGAAGATGATTTAACTCAGTCCAAAGTGGAGATACCAACATCTGAGGTAATATGTGGTGCAAAATACTTTCCATCAAAATATTCTTGACATCCAGGGACTTGTACCTGAAGAGAAGAAAAATATGCTTTACAAAGGATAAAGGCAAGAAATAGTCAAAGGAGCTGAAATGCATGTACCTAAACCAATCAGCATGACAGCAAGTCATACATTATGGTGATATTTTATAAAATAATGTAAAATTAATGAATTGAACTACCATACCATTCATGTGCCACTGAAAGAGCACCACAGTGGCTATACAAATGCAGCAGCAAGATCTTGTATTGTGACACATATCTGCTTAAAGACAAGAAGGATGAGTAAATTATTTTAAAGAAAAAATTCCTGTGTCAAAAGCACCATAAGCATTTAGCTTTCGAGATCAACTGGTTGAAGCAAACCATTTTATGCTTTAAAGCCAGTAATATAAGCGCAATATAGAATCAACATCCAAAGTAATCAAAACAAGGGCATGTTTTACCTAGCCTCTTTTCACTTAAAAGTTAAAGCTCAAAATAAGTTTAAAAGTTTTTTTTTTTTATACAAGGGCCAAAAGACCAAAACACAGACGAGACTACCTATCACCGCAGAATCAGCCTGCAGCTGCAACCCAACACAAGGTGGGGGTATTCAAAAAACACAACCAGAAAAAAGATTTAGCAAAATTTGCTAAAGCATCCACAACGGTATTTGCTTCCCTGAAGCAATGCTGCCAAGTTATTTCCACATCAGGGGAAGGAGTTCTCCAAATAGAACCAACCACATACGCCACAGGAAGATGAGAGCTACATCCGTTCTGTAGAAGTTGTTTGGCAATTTTTTCTTTTTATTTTTTGGCTTAAAAGAGATGACCCAGGAAAGAGCATCGGAGAGGGGAGAGTGGAGAACAGAGAGCCAGGAGAGAGAGAAAAGAAGCCAATTTTTATTCGAAAACTCCTTCCCCAACATTTTTAGAAAGCTACTTTTGCTTCTTTTCTTTTATAAAAATTAAGTTGCTTCATTTATTAAGAGTTTTTCAAAGTATTTAGCCCAGCTTATCCTTTTTTAAAGATAAGAGAAGCCCCAAGAAAAGCTGGGCAAACACTACTTAAGAACACACACACACCCATCTTTGTGTCAAGAATAGACTTCATTAGCATTGACGTCTCAACCAAATAACTAAATTTAAAAATCCATTTAAGATTTAGGAAATATATAACTAGTTCATATATTTGGTTTACATTAGCGCAAAGTATGAAATGAAAATAGAATAAACTGTGTAATAACACAACAAATACAAAATCTGTGTTATCTATCACACTCTATGGTTATGTGAAAAAGCCAAGAAACCGAGAAAGTCAACAATTCATGTACGTATGTACCATTGGAAATGGCAACATCCATAGGTTCACAAGTCAAAAGCTTGCATGTATCTATAGCTAACCTTTGTGGTGGTAATCTCAATCCTTCTAATATAAGAAATAATAATATAAAAGAGAAAGACCTAACTCAAAAGAAAGTCAACATCAACAGCACCTTTAACCCAAGTTAATTGGGGTCAGTGGTAGACGAACTTAATGATAGATCGAAAATAAGACAAAGAAAGAGAAATGGAGAGGAGAAGAAAAAGTGGAAATAAGACAAAAAAGAGAAAAAATAAGCTAAAATAAAATAAGGGTGAAAAGAGGAAGAGAGAAATAAAGAGGAAAAGAACTAAAAAAAAAAAGAGAACAACTGGAACATTGAAATACTAAGAGGTTTAACATTCCACCAAGCTTATAGTTTTTCTCCACTCCATCCTAAAACATACCGTCCGCCAATCTATATATCACTCCATTAGGTCTTGTTTAACTACCGTTCCCCAGGTAAATTTTGGTTGACCTATACCTCTCTTTGTGTCGAGCTTTTGGTAACAAACTTTTGTTCTTACGAGAGCATCCAATGGTCGCCTCATAACGTACCCAAACCACCTTAATTTATGCTCCCTCATCTTTTCACACGTCAGTACCACTGTTACTTTTCGTCGAATATCCTTATTTCTTATCTTATCCATCTTCGTATAACCACATATTCACCTTAACATCCTCATTTCTGCTACCCCTATCTTATGTTCATGTTGTCTATTTGCTGGCCAGCATTCCGCTCCATATAACATTGCCGGTCTTACAACTGTTCTATAAAATTTTTCTTTTAGCTTAAGAGGAATTTTGTGGTTACACAAAAAACCAAATGCACTTCGTCATTTCATCCACCCTGTTCTAATTCTATGATTTACATCTTCATCAATCTCACCACTTTTTTGCAAAATTGATCTCAAGTATCTAAAAGCATCTTTCTTAGGTACCTCTTGACCAAGTAGATGCATTGTGTCTTGATCACCATCTCTTACCTGCGAAAACTCACTTCATATATTCTGTCTTAATCTTGCTTATCGTGAATCCTTTAGACTCCAAAATATTTCTCCACAATTCCAATTTCCTATTAACATCATCTTTGCCCTTATCAATAAGCAAGATATCATCTGCAAAAAGCATACGCCACAGCGTTTCCTCTTGAATATTTTTCGTTAGTTTATCCATCACTAAGACAAAGATAAAGACTAAAAGTTGAACCTACCCTGATAGGGAAATACCTTGATATTCTATTACAAGCTTTCACACAAGTGGTAGTCCCATCATACATATCCTTGATTGCATTAACATACTTTAATGCTACATTTTTCTTCTCAAGAGTCCACCATAAGACTTTTCTTGGGACCCTATCATATGCTTTCTCAAGATCTATGAATACCATTTGTAAGTCTTTCTTCTTTTCCCTATACCTTTCCATTAATTGTCGCATCAAGAAAATAACTTTCATGGTACATTTTCCTATCATAAATCCAAATTGATTTACAGAAACCTTGGTCTCCCTCCTTAGATGATGTTCAATAACTCTCTCCCACAACTTCATAGTATGGCTCATGAGCTTAATGCCTCTATAATTAGAACAATTCTGGATATTTCCCTTGTTTTTGTAAATAGACACAAGTATATTTTTCCTCCAAACATCAAGCATCTTATTTGTTTGAAGAATCTTTTTGAAAAGATTGGTCAACCATTTTATTGTCACATCTCTCAAGCCTCTCCACACTTCAATACGGACGTCTTCGGGTCTCAAAGCTTTATTATTCTTCATCCTCTTTAAAGTCTCATTAATTTCATGTGTATTAATTCTGCGCACAAATCTTTTATTAAGAACATCAAAAACATCCTCCAAATCCACCTCACTCTTGTCGTCATTCTCATTAAAAAGTTTGTTAAAGTAATTTAGCAATCTTTCACTTACATCTTCATCCCTTACCAAATTTTTTTATTTTCATCCTTCATACATCTAACTTGGGTGAGGTCTTTACTCTTCTTATCTCTCATTTTTGCAAGTTTGTAAATACATTTTTCACCATCCTTGCTCTCAAGATTTTTATACAAATCATCAAAAACTTTGCCTCTAGCTTCCCACACTGCTTTCTTTGCATTTTTTCTCGTTACTCTAAACTTTTGCAAATTTTCATCATTGGAACATTTATGCAAAGATCTAAAGCATTCCTTCTTCTGTTTAATAGCTTCATGCACCTCTTCATTCCACCACCATGTATCCTTTATAAGAACTTTGTTTCCTTTGCTTTCACCTAGCACCGTCCTTCCCACATTTTAAACACACATAGTCATCTTATTCCATATTTCATTAGTTTATCCAATAAACTCCCATGATCTTTCACGCAACATGTTTTCTTTAAACTCTATTTGTTTCTCCTCCTTTAGCTTACATTATCTTATCCTTGAGTTTTGAGCCTTCTTCCTCAAATTAAGAACTTTGTTGAACCGAACCTCTAGAACTACCAACTTATGTTGTATCGCCACACATTTTCCAAGGTAGACCTTGCAGTTAATACATGAATTTCTATCTTCCCTTCTAGCCATAAAGAAATCAATTTGACTATATAATTCAGAAAAAAGTAATCCAATTAAAAAAAACTGTAATACTACTTTAAGAATTGAGCAAATCCTAAAAATGTCATAAAATTGTAAATGATAAAGCTTTTTTTACACTGTTATCTTATAACAGAGTTGCTATGCTAACTTTCCTAACGTGATAGTTCACAAATGCATAATACAATATATCACGGTATTGTGCACTGTGCAATATAATAACATATGAAAGCACACAAAAAAAACTGGCCAAATGTTTCCTCAACTTAATACTTTTTGAGTGAGATTTCAAGATATAAGGAAAAACAATTATCCCTGACCTTTGTATTGCCAAGCCGAACTCCAAAACCATAATTGCCTCTACCAAATAGCCAACATTCTTAGTACGCCAGAATAACTATACCAATAATATCACAAGAGGTGAAAAGTGGTCAGAGCATTCAGCATTGTATAAATACTTAAATGTTAAAAATTAGTTGTCGTATATTTCTAAAACACAAAGATGAGTAGCAATTTTACAGATCATACACAATTCTGAAGAAAGAATAAAGACTTTAAATATAGGAATTCTTGTTTGGTTTTAAAATTGAGAAAACAAACAAAATCAGTTTTAAACTCCCTTATCACACTTAGTTAACATTATTTATTAAAAAAAAAACTACAAAAAAAACTACAGGGTGAATAAAAGACTTATGGGAAAAACTCAAGTCTCACATCGGCTATTGATAGTGTCAAGATAGTGTATTAAATGAGGAGAAACTCTCACCCTATGAGCTAGCTTTTGGGATTGAGTTAGGTCCAAACCCACATACTAAGATGATTTTAGAGTCTATCTTTAGATCCATTAACGGGCCACTCACCATATTATCCACGCACCAAACCCAAAAGTGTTGGGAATGAGAGGGTGTATTAGGGAAAACCAAAGTTCCACATCGGTTAGAGATAGTGTCAAGATAGAATATATAAGCGGGGGGCAACCCTCACTCTATAAGCTAACTTTTGGAGTTGAGTTAAGTCCAAACCCACATTCTAAGACTCATGTTATAAATTCAAATAAAACACAGTTACAAAACAAGCATTCAATAAATACATTTTCCAAGGAACAACATCAACAGAATACAATAAGGAAAACTCTTAGAAGTTAAAACCAAGTTCAATGTTTAAATTGAGCAACCAGCCTCGATCACTCCCTACTAAAGCCATGATTGGGCTTCAACTAGAAGAAATGTCAATAAAGAAAAACAGTGAGTTATAAGAGCGGAGGGTAAAATATAAATTTAAAAGGAAAAGAAGACATAGGCAGAATTGACAAATCAACTTTCTGCCAAAAGAATTAAACACATCAAATAAGAAAAATCTGGTTCAAATTTCTGCATATTCCACTATTGACAACCTTAACACCTAACCATTATATCTCTTTGTATGTCTCACTCCCACTCCGGCACTCCCTGCCCCACCCAAAAAAATATGTAGATTCACGTGTAAAAAAAACAATATATATATATATATATAACAAGGATAGAATCCCTTTAAATTATTTTTTACCAATGTGCAATACAAAGAAATACATCAAGCTTAATACAACATACCTGGACCAAAATATTACATATCATTGAAAGCAGCTCCTCACCATGCATGTTCTCCTGTGGATCCAAATCTTTTGAAAGTGGAAGGTTTTTGCAATACATTTCAAACATTTGAACACAATAGACCTCAAGATCTGAGACAAGTTTAGAAGAGTTTGTATTCATTAGATTAACACTCGATGTGGAAGCAAAAGCTATGACCTACAAGCCAAGCCAGGAGCTCAAATCTGGATAAGTTTATTTCCACCCTTATGAGGGAAACAGAAAAGAAAAAAAAAATTCGAAATAAAATAATTGGGAAGGGGCAGACATGGTTTAATTCATAAGGTGAAAGCTCAGACATGATTTATATCTCTCTAACAGAGCAGAGCATTGGAAAATCAAGAAAATTTAAAAATCTAATGCATACTCGTGCAGAAATACAACACCCACCACTTGCAGAAGACCTGGACATGTCCCCTAGCAATAATTGTTTAATTTTGAAAAAGCTTATAGACAGCCCAAGTGTCTTGGTTGGTGGAGCTGATAAAGAGTTGCTGGTTTTCATCAACTTCTCCAAGAGTTCTATCTTCTTATCAGTAGTGAGGACTTCAACAAACATCTCAACATCGGAAGTAAAGCAGGCCAAGTGACCAAACCTATGAAAATTAAGCAGAGTTCTCACTAAAATAATTGTAAAGTTGCACTTTCACAAGCATGCTTTAAAAGTAAAGGGACCCATTGCTAAGGTATAACTAGTACAGATAGCTAACCTAAAGTTGAAAATGATGCTAAAACCTATTAGAAAGTAAAAAAGTGGCACAGAATTGAAACATATCTTCAAATAGAATAAAAGTAATAGACAAAAGAAACTAAAAAAACAGTGTTTTCACACTTCACAATTATTAAACAAAGTAGGCCCTGGAATAAATAGATCTGCAAACCCATAAACCTAGATTTTAAATTCTATTGGATTTTTTCCCATTAGCATTAGCCAATATGAAATGTCATTCCAGCCATCTCACAAAGCACTTTAAATGCATGATTTTTAGAAGAAAAATAAGAAAGCATAGGAATGATAAATTCTGTGCCATAAGGTACCTGCAAAAGTATTGCACAATGCCATCCATTAAATTGTCATCATTTCCCTTCCCACGTAAATGCTTTCTTCTTTCAATTTCTATAGTTGCCAGGTATGGACACCTTATCAAGTTATTGATGGTATCTGCTTGTAACTTCTGCACACAAGCTGATGCAATTGATATTTGACTGTCAAACTGCATTCATATAGTAGTTTGTAATTATACAAGAATCAAGTTCTGTTCAAATAATAAATGGTCCCTCTATGCATAAATTACTGTCATAAATAAAGGCTACCATAGACTAAACATTCACCTGTTCATCTGTCAAGTGTGAGACTTTGAAATCGACAAACTTTGGGGGATGAACTGGATCATTAACAACCTCATCACACCAAATGCTGTCATCTTCTAGCAAACAACCTAGGTAATGAAGGAAACTCTCCCAGTCATCTGGACTGCCAAATGATGAAACAATATCAATGGTAGAAAAAGCTGGGGAACAAAAGTATAAGACATGCAAAAAGAAAACTATGAATGAGTTTAATTCAGGAAACAAACAAGTCCAAAATCACTTCATAACTCAATTGGGAAATATATAGAGAAGGGTACAGCATAATTTATAAACTACAAGTTAATAAGTTAGATCATAGAGTACAGCATAACATGCTTAATAAAAGCAGATAAAGAAAGAAGAATAAAGAACAGTAACTGAGATTCAAGGACCAAAAGATCAGTTAGTACATTTATGTGCATCACAGTTTCTGATTTATTTGTACTATAATGGAAAATTAAGATCATGGAAATAGAAAAAATAGTAATACAGTGTGCTTCACAGACAGTGACATAATAAGAGGTCATATCATGGACAGCATTCAAGCTTTGGAACTTCTATAGCCTAGGTACCATAGCATCAAGCAATTCAGACCCTGCCTTCCTACTAGTCCATAAGTTTACAAGTAAAGACCTGGCTAAAGATAAACATTAACCTATATAAAAGCACAGAATTACCAAAAAGAAAAAGAAGCAGCTGGAATATCTATAAACATAAAAAGCTTAATTCCAAAATTCAATGTTTAGCACATTTCCACACATCTAAGATTTTGAATTTCTTGTCCAAACAAGAAGTTGGCATATCCCAGGCATACCATGACTCTAGAATTTTGTTAAAGATATCAGCAGCAGCAGTGTAGTCACCTGCCCGAGCCAGAAGTTTGCCCTGTCAACTTAAAGTCAAAGTATAAAGGTCGATAAGAAAAGTCAAATAAGAAAAATATGAACAATGCTCTGAATTCCTTTTTTTTATAATAAAAGAATAACAATATTGGAATTAGAAGGAAAGAAGAGGATAAGAGAGAAGTCGAATCATACAGAAAAACAAAAGTTTTCCAATTCCTCTGCAGGCCAAACAGGGAAAAAAACTTGAAAGAAATTATGTGAAGAGCACCACATGAAACCACCAAAAGAATTCTAGCTCAAAGCAAGTTTAAACTTCCTTTTGCTTGATTTAATTAATTTATCTTTTAATACAGCCAAAAGGGTATGATAGACTAATTCTTATGATGTGCTTTCTAGTGGAGTATCTCCTATATTTTATGTCCATTGGAAGTTCAAAGCTGCCTCTATGGTCAAATATTCCATTGGACACTACTACTTTATAGGATTAATTCTAATGACATTTTGCAGTTTTGTACATTTAGCAAAGCTTTCTTTCATCCCTGATATGTGTGCAGTGTGTCTCTTTAATTAAGAGCTGCACATTTTTTTCTACACTCCATGAAAAAGATGCACTTTCAATAGTGAACCATAGGGTGCATTTGATACACACCAAGGTACAGCACAGGGAGAACAGTACAGGACAATTTTGCAAGTTACAGAAACAACTTTTTATCCTGTGCATTGTTTGGTGGACAATGGACAGTACAAACAAAATAATTAAATTTACTATAATACCCTTTTTAATATTAATTATTAATTATCTAAATACAATGAATAATATTATTATTATATATTATATATCATAAATATAATATATAAATATATTATATACATACATATTAATATATAATATACTATCTACTATATATAACATGCGATTACGTCTGTGCATGCATGAAGAAAGTAACTGTCAAAGAGTGGTTAGATTTTGGGAGGAGGGTAGCACTATGCAATTCAAGACGAAATATAATATGGATAAATTTGACTTTTCAACTGTATTTTTGATGGACAAAAAGTTGTTCTGTGGTTTAGCAAGTAACAAGTTTTTATCATTTTGTCTTATCCTATACCACTTGTTCTGTGCTGTCCCACAACAATTTTTACAATCAAACATGTAACAATTTTTTTTTTTTGTTTGTGTTGTCCCTTACTTTTTAGTCAATCAAACAGACCAATAATAGATTGAATCCAAAAATACACTTCTGTACAAATTTTAATTTCTAAAAAGACATTTGAAAAAGAGTTTTCCTTGAAGTATCAATTTTCAAATATTAAATCATTATAATACTTGAATGGAACCTTTTCCATTAACCTTAGAAGTTGGAACATACAAATTTACTTTATTGCTTGATCATGACTTTCACCACATCAACCAATGAGCAACACCCATGTACCAATATCCCCTTAATTTAACTTGATGGTCATTTATACTCCAAACAACTAACACGAAATTCAAAAGCTAAACCATAACAAAACAGGAAGAAAACTATTGAGATAACCTGCATCCGTAGCTTATCAACTTCAATCTGCAACAGTGATCCCAATTTCCCAGAGAGAATTTCCAATGCATCCCCAAACTTAGCTTGTCGTTCCAATATAGAAATGTAGATCATAAGAGCTGCAACCAATTTTGAAAACTTAAAACATACACATGGTATGCTTAATGACATGAGAAAATCTAATGGTTGATCATAATAGATAAGAAAGAATAATTGGGTAGTAGATTCCTCTTCAACTTTGGATTTCTGTCTTTTTCATCTTTCCTCCTAACAAATTCTTCTAACTACAATTTAGTGCTCAGTTCAGGATTCCACTATTTCTTGGAATTTAAACTTTTTTGTTACTTAAATGATACAGAATCCTTTGAGTTTGAGTCCATCTTGGGTCTTCTTCACTTTGTTATTTTATCCTCTGGTTCAGACAAAAGGATTTGGTCTATTGAGCCTTCTAGGGTGTCATACTGTCATAGTGGAAATCATTCTTCCAATTTCTAAATCATTCTTGGAATACAGTTTTGCTCCAACTTGATAAACCTTTTAGGAAGTCTAAAGCTCCCTCTAAGGCCAAGTCCTTTATTTGAAAGGCTTAATAGAAATAATACCATACCAATGACATGTTGCAAGTCCCCAGGTCACACAAGGCTGTTTCAACTCTGATTTATACAGTGTGTTACTAGCTCAGAATGACACTAATCGCAGTAGTTGTTTCTTATGGTATTCTTTGTTTAGCCCCTTCAGAAAAGCTAAACATTTAGGGCAATATGTAGGATATGCTTATTTGGTTGGAGTGTAATTCTGATATCTTTTAGGAAAGCTCTCTATGTGAGCAACTTATTTGAGATGGATAAGGTGTTTGGTTTCTACTCAATGTAAAGCTGATAGTTTTGTTATAGAGGTTTCCCTCATAGATATGTGTACAGACTGGGTAGCTTTGCTTCATTGATGTTTTTATATCTCTTTTGTTTCTATTTTCATTCTTTATTCTTTATTTCTTTAAGAGGATCTCTTTTCTCAAATCTCTGTGTTATCTTATGAATTTATTTTTTTTATCAAAATTATTTATAACGGATAATAAAGAAATAAAATCACCTTCAGGCTCATGTAAACTATGTGAAGCAACATGTTTCTTAAGTAAGCCTTCAGCTAAAAATAAAAGTTTGTCTTCTCCACTGCCACAAAGTACCTATCAAGAGCTCAGTTCCCATAAAATAAGTCAATAAAATATGTTTTATAGACGGAATAGTCATCAAGCCCAACACCATGAATAATTTAATATATCTGAAAGAAAAACAGAAACAATGTCATATTAATGAACTATAGTTGAAAACTCCACTTCACAAGGAACTTAGATGCATGAAAATCAAGTTACAAAGAAGTAATACTTTTACATTTAGAAGTTTGGCTCAGAAAAGATTATAATGTTATCCAACAAATATTGATATCAACTACAAGCTCCCAACTCAAGACCATCTAATTGTCACATATTAAATCTAATGGATGAGATTGATGGTTAGAGCTTCAAAGACCTTTAGTCAGATATTCTTTGCTATCCAGGCAATGTAATATGTTCATAACTGTCTCAGCATTAACCTAATAGCAACAGTGAAGGTTCTATGCCAAACACATTAAGCCTGACATACATATACTTGTACAGTTTCATTACGAATGTGACCAAAACTTGAACCTGAAACCATATCAGACTGTTGAGCTACTGCAATCATCAGCAGCTTTGATCTTGGGTCTGCTGACTGACAGGCCAAATCAATTCAAGCTGCATGTAAAATATCTTCTAAAAACTAGATTATATTCTTGCATAGGTGTTACGTAAGTATTTCTGGTGCAAATTAAAAATTTTATGCACTACTTCGTAATTTTTTCCCCTAGAGTTTGCATCTTCTTTGCACAATTATGTACTGGGAACTGATCCAGAAAGAAATCAAAGAATACTATCCTTTTTAAGCAGTTTCAATTACGACTGTGATAAAAAGGAGAAAGAAAATCAAGAATCAAAACAATGTTCATTCTAAAATGAACCAGATAAATGAAATACACTAAAACATAGGCCAGCACAAACTGTAAAGAAACCAACTTACTACTAATGTACTAGCAGTGATCACGACATTCTAAAGATACTTTACTTTCTTATCTATCCATCATATCATGACATTTCACATTCGGAATCACGTTTATTCCCTTTCAAACTGACTGAGCATTGAAATAAACACTTCTAATACACACTGCACAAGATAATGAAGGGAAAACACAAGAAATGAGGAGAACCTGTAATTGGATGCTACAAACTGCCCAAAGAAGAAACCTTTCTTTTTCTTCTCCAACCTGTTGATAATGCTTGTACATTTTGATAGCTATCTGCCAATTAGACAACAGCAAAATGTGAAGTTGTTAAACTAAATAAAAATATAAAATAGCATAAACAGACATTCACACAATCACAAACCTGTTGTTGCTTCACAAATGAGTACTCTCGAACATAGCAATTAAACAGCCCCATCATTAGTTCCAAGTTACTTGGGAATTTACTACAGGCATGTTCATAACACCCAGTAGCCAAATCCACTGCTCAAATACACAAACTCTAGTCAACAACCAATACACACCATGCAACACACACATACCAATGCATCAAAAGACAGTAAAACAGCCATGTTTATTGGTTAGGCTTAAATATGTCTTTAATCCCAGTAATTTATCCACTTTTCAATTTTAATCCTTTTCATTTTTCTTTTCAAATAATCCCTGTAATATTTATTTTTTTTGCACTAGTCCCTGCCATTAACAACTGCTTCAGTCACTTTATACCATTTTTAATTCAGTCCAGGTAAGTATATCACATTTTTATTTAGTCCCACTAACATAACTTGTATATTTTATTTTAGTCCCTGACTTTTTAGGCATCTCAGCGTTTAAAGCAGTCAAGTTACGCTGTTATGGCACGGACTAACAGCCAAAAATTTGAAAATTACAGGGATTGTATTAAGAAAAGTTTTTGAAAGAAATAAATCAAAAAGTGGGCATATTACTAGCATTAAAATCATATTTAAGCCTATTTGTTACTTCCTCTGGACCAAAACAGTGTTTTAGCTTCTTTTTTTTAATTTCAAAACTATTGATGTTTTATAGACTCCAAGTCTCATTATTAATTATTTTCTTCCACATATACTCCTATTGAACATGACCAAGATAATTGTGATCTATTCTACAACTACTCCCATAATAGATATGAAATGAGGATATTTCATTTTATATTAAATATATAGTTTGTGAGGAGTATTAAATATATTTTTTAAAGTACATTAGTGTGCATTAACCTTAAACATCAATAGTTTTGTTCCGGAGGGAGTACAAACATCAAACTAGTTAGTGAAACTAACAAAAACCACACCTTGAAGCTTTTGCCAGTTCAGTCTCTAATTTCTATTTCGATTCTAAAATATTGAACACAATAACATCACACATAGCAAAAGAAAGTAAATAAATAAACAAAAAGACGCTAACAGTGATCCAATCGCTGAAACACAATCTGCAAAGTGCTGAGAGTGAGATCATCCATCAACAGAGAATCATTTGCATAGAGAAGCTCCTTCGCGTTGAGCGCAACGGATAACGCTTCGTCGGGCTTCCCCATTCGCTCCAGTACGAGCGCTTTCAGAGCCTAATTGGAAAATCCGCATTCAGCAGCATAGAAAAAACGAGGTGAATTCGGTATCAATGAATGTAGTGAGGGTGCAAATTAGGGTTCTTACTAGTGCGTAGGGGGAATTAGGGTGCTTGGCGAGGAGCGTGGAGACGTGCTTCAGAGCGTTCTTGAACTGGCGGGAATCAATGGCGTCCCATATTGGGCGGACCTTGCGCTCGGGAATGCCGCCGGCTAAGCCGAACTTGGACGCCATTGGGATGGAATCGAAGGTTCGAGCGAGCGAAGTGTGGAAAGGAACAGAAACAGAGAGAGAGAAGAAGAAGAAGAGTGTGTCCCGAAGAGGACCAGAAAAACCTAACCTAGAAACTCAAACTGAACTGAACAAAACAGCAACGATTCTGGGCTTTCGGAATAAGGTTCAATTCAAAACTGCGCTTAAGTGGACTTGACTTTCCTATAAATAAATAAATAAATATTGGAAAATGTTTGTTCTTTTGGCAACTAATAATCCAAAAGAAGGATAGAAAATGAAGGAAAGGAAAAATGCTTTTACCATCAACCCGATTACCCAATTTTTTTTCTCAGTAAGTAAATGTTAATTTTATTAGAAATATCACTTAAAAAATTATTTGATTTAAAAAGAAAAAAATTTACCCAATCTTTAAACTGAGATATTTAAAAAGAATTGCATAACTTCATCCTCTTTGATTGAAAGAGAAATAGAAAAAATAAAATTTCAGACTCTATAATACTATCATTTTAGAAATCATTCGATATTTTTGACATGATTTGGAGATGATTTCTTGTGTAAAAGGAATCTTATATTACAATTTGTATAATTTAAATTATTAATTGTAAATTCAAAATATGATTTATATAAAGTATTTATTTATTATGATTTTTAACTTCATGAATATAAGGTATTCAATATAAGCAATAAAAAAATTTATGTTTTAGTCTCAAATTATAAGTAAATTTTAATTATTTATGTCTTATTTAATAAGATTATCTATAAAATATTATTTATTTTAATAAGATCAAAAAATATTTGATATTAAATTTCAATGTGATAGTTTAGAAAAAATACTTATTTTAAATTAAAAGTGACATAATTTAATGAAATTAATTAATTTTTTTAATAAGTTAGAAATATGTCTTTTTTTACTTATAATCAAAACTAAAAAATATATTTTATAATTTATAAGATTAGAAACCAAATTACAAAAATTATATCCAATCTCACCCGTTAATTCATATTTAAACCATCGATTCCAATTAATAACTTAATGAAACGTGACTACACTTAAAGGACTAAACATGTTGTGAATTCTAAAACCCTCTTAAAAAATTTTGACACGCAACATGGTAAAAAAACAGTTTCGGTGCATTCCTACAATCGGTCGGGTCAATGGTTTCGTAGGATTTGTGCGGTGGTGACATTCTTTAGTTGAATTATTGGCCATTAAAATTGGTATTGATTTAGAACTTAGATTTTGAGAATGAGATTTATTCACTTGAAGCATTTTAAGTTTCAACTATTGACATCGGCATCACCCCATTATTTCCACATTTATGTTAGTGCTATCTCATTGCATTGAGAAGAATTGTGTAGATGGAGTGAACATAAATATTCATTTGTCATTTGTGTGTGTGGGAGAGGCTAACCGGATTTGTATCTTCTTAGTTTCGGAATATGTTTTTCGGAAACCAACATTTACTTTGGATTACTTAATCCAAAATTTTGTTTGCATAATTTCGGATTGGGTGTTTTGTAAGGGCACAATAATTTTCACTATTACAGATTAGTCAATCCAAAATAATAAGCAGATCTGGAAAAAAATTACGAACTTACCTTGAATAGTAATACAAAAATATAATCAACTTCACTTAGGAGAATGAGTGGGTGAAGAAGCTCAAACTTGCTCATGCCTTCTAGCTCAAATTGCTCAAATAACAAAGTAATAAGTAAAAATCATCTCCACAAAAACTCAATAAGTAAGAAATTTAGGATAATTTAAATAGAATACACAAATTTAGAATTAAGATTAACTAAATCTAAATAACAATATACATAAAAATAAAGAAAAAAAGGGAATAAATAAATTTAAGTAAAGAAATAAGAGGAAAAAGTAAGGAAATAAATATTGGTTTGAGGATTTTAATGACAGTAACCCAAATTAAATAAGATTGCATAAAAATAAAAAGAGTAAAAAACAAGAGGATTTGAGTTTTGGAATTTATCAAACATTTGATGTGCATGGTAAACAGGATTTTAATCAATGAAAATGAATGTTGGGATTTAATTTCATGGACTTTCTAACATGTTTTTTACTACATTTTTTCATTTAAATCAGCTTATATTATCATTAATCCTCAAATTTATCTCAACCTTAATCTCTTAAGTGAAGAGGCCTAAATCCCTTAATTATATTATCAATATCTTGAATTAGTATAACCAAACGATTTGCATTAAGAAAAATGATTCATAGATGCCCAATCCTTTTTAATTACCATATCCCTAGGCATAAAAATTATGGGGTGTTCTCTTCAATTCACACTTCAAACAAAAATTCCAATTACAATTGGATACACATAATCATACAAACGGGTGATCAAGCCATATACAAACATTAAGCATGGAAGAAGAAAAATAATAACACTTTATTGAATAGAAATGAGGTAGTAATTACATGAAAGTAAGACTAATTGCGTTAAACCCCAACGAAAGAGAGAAGTTAACTACTCACAATCATGGAGAAGAAAGCTCCTGATGGAGAAATAATGGAGAAAAGCTTCCAATGCATGCAACGTCGTTTGGCAAATCCCAATCTCTTTCTCCCTCTCAAGTGTCAATGTTTGAAACCCTAGACTAAACTAGAAAATCCTATTTAAAGCTATGGGCAAAATAGAGTCTAAGCCCAAAATAAAACAGAATGAAAAGGATAAAGAATTCTTGTAGCAGTCATTGCAAAGGTGCATAGTTCTTAGCCACTTTAGATTTTAGCATTGCACATGTGTATAGATTCCTTCATAACTTCTTGCACAGGTGTTTGAGGCTCCAAAAACTTTTTTGCTTTTGCAAAACCTCCAAAGCTCTAGAGTTTGAACCAAAGGATCCTTAACACCTCAAAATCATTCTTAGGGCATCTCCTTTTATTGGTCCTTACTTTCACAAAGCTCTTACAAAACATAAGAAAACAAACCAACATCAATCATCAAAGGTACAATATAGAAAATCCTAGTTAACCAAGCTTTTTATTCAAACTTTACTCAAATAAACATCAACAAAACATAAGAATATAAGGAAATTATCAAGGGGTTACACAATTAGGGAGTGAAGAAGCTCGGCTTAAGTAAAAAAAAAAAAGGTTGAGAGGAACTTATTAAAACAAGGTTAGGGTAATTTTGAGATTTACAAAATTATGGAGGTGCAGGTAGAAATTTGAGATGTAGAAAGCAACGGCCCTTCATATTTGCTACTGTGGGTCTGTGGCCCAAAAGCTTGACATGACAGCCTAATGAACTTAAGTAAACGTATTAGACCAACTTCCTCTTGCAAATTGTTATTCTCATTCCATGAATTACTATTCTCACCTCCATATGGTAAAACTCCAAAAATATTTTTCCAATGGAAATATGATTCCGTTGTATTGGTTACTCAATGGAATTATATCTTTGTTGGTATTAATGGGGTTGAAAATGACACAACAAAAATATGATTATGTTGGATAATCAATACAACATTATCATATTTTTGTTATTATTTTTTTTTGTTCCCCCACACAATCCAACAAAAACATGAGACCGTAAAAGTAGTTAAAAATCATAAATATTCAATAAAATTATTTGTTAAAATAGTTAAAAAATATAAAATGAAAAAATATACATATTTATAAATAACAACGTGGGAGACAATTTTTTTATTATGTAAATTGTAGACCAAAAGTATTGTTCATGGGAGACAATATGTATGGGAGACAAAGTTTTTTATTCAAGTATTTAACATAACAACATATCACAGACTCAAAATATTTATTTTTAATTTGAAATCCTATAAAAATATTTTAGTTAAAAATTGTATAAAATAATTTAAAATATTTTATAAATAAATATTTTGAATAATATTTATATCATGTAGCTGAAATTTTTATGCTAAAAATTAATTTAAATCTAATTATTTAATATATTTATTACAAAAAATATTTTGACTCCATGTTTAAAAACTTCATATATCAAAATTTTGTTAATTTATATTTTATATAATAAGATTAAATATCACTTTTACATAATTATATAATAAATATTTTAACATTAATTTATTAAATATCTTTACATTACATAATATTGCACACTCAATAATATCATAAATTAAATTAATTTTCATAGTGTTAAATTTTTTACATAAATATATAATGAGATGGAATCAGATAAGAACATCAACAACGGTTTCAATTTTCATATATCTTATAGCAAACAATGATTTAACCAGCCCAAAAATCTGGATTTGGTTGAATTATTTTTTTCACTTGAATATTCTATTTTTTTTCATTTTTAGAGAATATAAATAGCTAATTATATATGTTTATTTTAGTATAAAAATTTAACATTTTAGAAGATGTATTTTTTTTTTGTGAAGATTAGCAAATGTATTTTAAACCTGCATAAAAATGAGAATGACTCATGCGAATAGACAAGTATATTGCTAGTTCATAGATAAAATCAAGCAATAAAATGTAACACGTCGAAATAAGAAGGTATATATGAAAATAAGTGTTTAACACTTTTTTTTTATTTATGTTTAACACTTATCCTATGAGAGTGTTTGTTCACAAACTAAATTATATTTCCAGGAATATTATTACCTATCAACATGTTTGGTAATCACTTAACATTCTTTAAAATTTTTAAAATTTTTAAAATTAAAATTAAAATATAAAAAATAAAATGAAATAAAGTGAAAGTGTGAAGTTATTTTAGAAAATAACTTCTATCCCATGACAATATTGAATTATCACCCTTTTACACATAAAAATAGAAAAAGGAGAAATCACGAGTAATATATATTATTGGGAATAAGTCATGTTTTAGAATAATTTTTTATAACTTGTACCATAAATGTGAATGTCTAAATTATAAAATTTATATATTGTTTCGATGAACTCGTTTCGAGAAAGATATAAGAGTGCCTTTGAAAGTGATTAATATATGAAACAAGATTCAAGAAGTTGAATGTACCATCAAAGTAATTCATTTCGATGGAGATTCATGTTTCGACAACTTTATCAAAGCACGAGTGGAACTTAAAGGTGCTCATGAGCAAGGTTATTTTGAATTTCAAAATATCAGTTAAAGTGATTACAAAAAAATTACACAAAAACATCAAATAACATTAGATAGATATGTATATTTAGGAGTATAGGGTATTATTGTACATATGTTGAAATCATATAATTTAACCATTAGAATTAGAAGTCTATAAATAAGACATGTGATTACCAATTTTTGACGGATTGAATTGTATCACTTAATTCCTCAAACACTAACAACAGTCATATCAAAATTGGCTACTGGTTCATAATGTCATTGTGTATCTATTCATTTTCATCTTTTATGAATTAATGTCTCTTTACTTTAATGCATTTTTTATACCCTTTACTTTTTCCGCATTTCTTCTGGAAAATTTTATTTTTCCAATCTCTAATTCTGGTTATTATGGTTATTATTGAAATTACTATCAAAGTATAATAATTATCGAAATTAAATTTTTAATCAAAAAATACTATTATAAAATTTACTTACAAATTATCTTACAAACCATTATATGGTATTAATATAATTATCTATGGATATTTTTTTATCAAAATTACTATTATTATATGTATTAAATATTAGAAAATTCTCTAATAAATTAAAAATTATGAACTTACTTGTTTGATTAAAAAGAATTTATAATCAAGAATAAATTTTATGTTTTATCTCAAATATTTATTTGTTAATAGAATTATTTAATAAAAAATAATTATTTTATTATAAAAATATATTCCTTTAAGTGCAATTTTCAGGATTAACAATTCTAAATTTATATTTTCAAGAATAATATTTGTATATCTTGAAATAAATAAGTGTTGCAAATTTCGTATTTCTGGATGCCTCTATTTTTACTTTAACCAATACTACCACATACTCACATCACATCTATATACTACGATAGAAGATATTTTCAACATATGCAGAACTGAAGATGAAGGCATTTAACTAATACCAATTTAATTACATATCTCCATTCTATTTGATTGTAGCCAATTGAACCGGTGCATGCACCATCGAAAATATATACATTCCTATAAGCCAATTTATCTAGGACCAAGAGCTTGTTTAATATTAGATTTGATTGGATACTAACCCACTCGTGGATAGAAAACATATTAAGTTATTTATTATAGGTCTTGCCAGTTAACATCAATGCTTAAAATTGATCTCGATCTCGATCTCCGTTGTTCTCCAAGATCCCATTCAATGTTTCGAAACATGAAGCAGTACCTACAAAATTATATTTAGATTTGGTGGTTACAATAACATCCCGATGAACTTGAGGTAAAGCTCTACTTAACATGCACAACCATGTGGAAAAGAAGATACCATACATATATAATCTAACCTACTAAACGATGTGATGTGACAATTGTTTAGTTGAATACGAATTTGTACTTTTGTGTTGTGGTTGCAGTCTCAATTGACTGCAGAGAAGGGGAGAGGCTTATTGCTTTCTTTTATTATTTTTTTTAATTTTAGGTTAAATGTTTGTTTTCATGAAAAGTATCGTGAGTTTTTGTTTTAATTTTTATAAGAAAATATTTATTTTAAATCTCTGTATTTAACAAAATAATTTGATTTTAGTATTTTATTAAGGATTAACAATATATAATAAGAAATTAAAACTATATTAATTCTTTAAATAGAAAAATTATACTATTATTGTAAATATTTTTTTTCATAAAATCTAAAATAAAGAATCATGATATTTTTAGAGAGAAAATAAAATCTATAAAGCTTTTATTTATTTATTTATTTATTCGGATATGATGCATGGGATCTTTCTGCGGCTCTATAATATGTGCTCTTATTTCATGGAGTATATACTATATACAACTCATAATTAGAATCTCTTTTATTACATATTCAGTTCAGGAGTATATACTATATACAACTCATCAACGGCGTTTAATTCAGTCTTTAGGTATGCTTTTATATACAATATTAAAATTAAAAATTTAAAAGTTTGATTCTAATTAATGTGAATATGCATAATGGGGTTGATTTCATGCTAATATATATATATATATATATATATATATATATATATATATATATTCAGCTATTGTCTAAGTATAATAACTACATTTATAGCATTAACAAAATTGTCGTATAAGTGCATGTCTATTTCAACGTATACGTGGATGATAACACGTCTTCATGCCAGGCCACTAAAGGATTACATTTTGATTTTAGGCTTTTTAGCAAATTAAAGTAGCTTGTATGTTTACCACAAATGAAAAGCGAACTAAAAAAAATCTAACTGGTAGATCAGCATCAATGAGAAAGCCAAAGACGCAAAAGCCATTCACAACACAGATCTAGAACTTGGATCTTTGATGAAAAAAAAGAAGGTCGCTAATTGGTTTGATGGTCTGAAATCTCATGAAGGGTCATTTTAACGATGTTCAACCAACCATTTCAAGATTTTTCGACAGTGCTGGTAATCAAGTCTTACTTTCTTCACGTATACCAAGAGATGGACATATTTCACCAACTCTACCTTAATAATTTGGATATGCTTATTGGCATGTACGTAGTTGTTTTGTACTGTTCTAGGATGATGACTCTACTCTCCAAGAATATTGGTGCTTGCTGTTTTTACGGAGTGCTCCACTTCTTCGATCTATTAAAGGTTACCTTCTTAGTCGGAGTTTCGTCTTCGATATGGGTGGGATATCTGAAAAGAGATTCTGTTGATAAAGTCAATGTTTATTTAAGGTGTATATAGTGAGATGAATGTAACATACCTAGGTGTGAACCTATGTTATGTGGAGGGGGGGTCGCCCTGATTTTTTTTTCAATTAAAAACAATATTATTATTTATTTATTATAAAAATTTCATTTTTATTTAAAAAAAATATGATTTTTTTATTCATAAGAATCAAACATGATACCAAAAAATTTATATCACTCACATACATTGTTCAACTAACTCAACTAAACCCCTTTGATAGTAAAAAATGTGATTTGAAACTAAATATTAAATTTTTATTATACAGGTAATTTTTATTTCTTAACTTCTTTTTAGATTATAAAATTAATAGTATTCTTATTTTTCAAGAATTTTTATCTCAATATTATATTTTATCAAATTTTAGTTATTATATAATCAGGTTTATCTCCTAACTTTTTTAAATTATAAAATCAATAGTGATTTTATCTTTTTAAATAAATTTTATTTAAATATTATATTTCATCAAATTTTAGTTATTACATAATTAATTTTTTCTTTGTTAATATCTAATTGTTAAACTCTATTTCTTGTAATGAGGTTTTGTTTTCCGTATTTCATATAAACAAGTGTTATTGGATTGATCGGAGATAAGTATAATTTTCAAATTATGAAAACACACCATAGCAGTTGTTGTAGTAATGAGCTAGGAACATTGGCAAAATGCAAAAGCTGGAAAGACATCAACATCACATGAAAGAAAAGAATTTTCAAATATGATATTTAATGTTTTAGTATACATTAAAAATAAAATTATTGAAAAATTAGTATAAATTCAATTATTATTATTTTTTATTTACATGGCATACAAAAAAAGACATTTTGTGTTTTGATAGATTATTAATGTAAATATTTAAGATATTGAAACTTCAAATTATAAATTTTTTTAATAAAAATTAATGAAATATATTTGCTTGATGAATTTTAGTTTGTGGTTGTCCCCTCCCCCCATCCTAGTTTGGGTCTGCCTTAACTTACCTTCTCCTATGTTGTCCTCTTTCTTATAATGGCCATCATTATCGAGTTGGTAATTGCCTCAATATGATTCATTAAGGATGTGTGTGAGTAGTATGTGTGTGAGTAGTGGTAATTGGTTGACACAGGTTCCCGTAAACTACACTTATTGTATGATATATCTCATTGATTTCTAATTATAAGATGATTTTAAAAAATTTGTTTATCTCTTTTTTTCTAATTTTTTCTAATTTTTAGATACATTAATTATTTTTTTCTTATTTATCCTTAATTATTTTCTCTTCAAACATTAATAAGAAATAAGTGGATAAAAAGAAGATAAAAGGATAATTTTGGAATGATTATACAAATAATTGATATATTAATGTGATAATTAATTTTCTAGTTAAAAGGATCTTATAATAGGAAAATTAAAAAATAATATTGTTTTTCAAGGAGATATAAGATCGACCCTGTTTGAAAAGGATGAATGAAGAATGGGGAAAACCGAAGAGGTAGATGTTACTGGTTTAAATCTCCTCAACTAATTAATTATAACAAAATTAATAAATTAATATTTATCAATAAAAAAAATATAATATTATTTTTCATATCAGACATTGATCGATACCTCGGTTCAACATCTTTTCACAACCCTAGATAGGAATTTAGTTTTATCCACGGTTCCTTTTGTTGTTACATTTTATTTGTTTATGTCCAATTTTTATTATGTAGTCACAATGGTAAGAGGACATTTGGAGGTACTCAAGGTCGAGGTGGGCTATCGGTGGTTAAACTGGTGTGTTTATGACTTTAATTGTTGCCTCGAAGTAGTTATTTCCTGCATTTTTTTTATTTTTTTTAATTTTCTTCCTGCGCCTTTTTTTTATAGCTTTTGGAACACCTAATCCAACATATACAAATTACATTTTGAAAAAACGACATTTCTAAAATATAATTTTATATTCCATATTAGGTACAAAAAGTAATTAGAGATGTGCAGGAAGTAATTGCCTTGCTGGCAAATTTGACCACATGTCTATTCTGTGAAATGAAATCTGAATATGTCCATCATCGACTTGTGGTAAAAAGGAAATAAAAAAAATCTATGGTTAAGATTACTCTATTATACCAAGCCTTCTTCATTTTCTAGTATAATTGCCACTCGAGTTCTTTGCACATTTGATGACTTGTCTCTGTAACTTATCAGCAAATTAGTGGAGTGTTTTAAAATTTTTAACGACATTGCAACCATAATTTAATAATAATTTTACTAAATATTTTTATAAACAAAGTGTATAGATCGAAAAATAATTTTATTATTCCCATAAAATTTTATGGAATCCTCTTGTGCGATCAGACATACTGTAATTACCAATGTGTATTATTACGTATAGGTAGTATCAAAACCAATAATAAAAATCTGGGGTGGGGGTTGAGGATCTGGGAGATCTTCTAAAATATATTACTAGTATTATGAATAATCTAATCCAAACTCTAACCCATTACGGGAAATGGTACTATGGTACGAATCCTAAATTTGTCGTGTACCGAAACTGACTTGCTATCATTTGGACCTGTTCCTCTGTGTCAATGTTGTCGTATGCTTGAAAAAAAAAAAACTAGTTACCGCGTTCAGTATGATATTAATCTTCTGATAAATAAAAAAAGGGGTAAATAGCCATTTTAAATATGAAAATTTTAAATTTTTGCTTTTGATAATGAAAAAAAAAGATAAATTTATTCATCTGTTAATTTTTAACTTTTATCTGTCTGTTATTATTAATTAAAATAATTTATGTGACACATCCAATGATAAATTTATCAGCATTTTACACATTTAGAGATGAATTTGTGAGTTCCCAACCCAAAATATAATTAATCTTCATATTTTATATTTTTTAATCATTACAAATATAAAATTATAATAAACACTTAAAAATTAGGTAGGAAAACAAACATAAATTAAACCAAACATAATAATAAACATAATTTGTTAGTTGATCTGCAATTTTTATTATAACAATATTATGTAATGACAAAATCAAGTTAGGTTTCATTTTTTTTAATAATTAAGTTAATGACTATGCATTTTTGTTTGAGTCTCATTTTGGGTAAAGTAATGTCACATTAGGAATTTTAAATACCTTACCTAAAATATGAGGTTCAAACAAATTAAAATGTATAATCATTAAATTAATCCTTACAAAAAATGAGAACCAACTTGATTTTGTCATTATCTAATGTTGTTACAATAGATGTTTTAGAGCAACATACAAATTATGCTTATTAATTAATATTATACTTATTATTATATTTGTTTTAACTTATTATTATTTTTCCAATTTTTAAGTGTTTATTATAATTTTATGCCTGCAATAATTAGAAAATTGAGAATATGAAAATTAAATTATTTTACCTGAATGTGTAGAGTACTGACAAATTCATTTATGAATGTGGCACGTAGACTCTTTCAATTAAAATAGACGAAAGTTAACGGAGATATAAAATTTGTCGCACTTTTTTTCACTTTCAGGGACAAAAATTTGAATTTCCATCTTTCAGGATGAATTTGTCAGCGTTCTACATATTCAGAAACGAAAATAACTATTTACCCATAAAAAAATTAAAACTTTAGTTTATCATTCATTCACAAATTGATAATTTACCAAAAAAATCACAAATGAATACTATATATATAATAAATTTATTATTCTTAAACAGATTTAATTTCATCTTTAATTATAAGACTCTTGTAAAAAAATCATTTATATATTTTTATAAGATTATTTTTTAATTTTAAATACATTAGTTATTTTTTCTACATATTCTTATCTAGTTATTCGCTTCAAACATTAATAAAAAAAATAAATGAATAGAGAAATAAGAAAAAAATAATGTTAAAATAATAATATAAATAATTAACAAATTTAATATAATTAATTAAATTATTATTTTTCTAAAAGGAGGTGAATTAGTTAAAAAAAATTTATAATTATCAATGGAATGGACATAGTAGTAGATATTAAAAATCATATTTAGCCATCACAGATTAATTTTTTTTGCCTTCCTAATCATTGTTTAAAAAGCATTGGTTGAAAAACTAATAATGGTTTTATTAAAAATTATGATAAATATATTATTAATATTTTTTACTTTTATTTTCCTAATTATTTTTTTTGTTAACGGGCTTATATATGCATTTTCTTGGTTGTTTCAATCTTTATACACTAAATCACATATAACTAAGCACAATGCACCGATGGATTTGCTTTGGCTTCCCACGTAGGAGAAAAGTGGATACTCCTCTAAGCCATTCATCATAACAAAAATTGCCAGCTATTAATTGACAATTTTATAGTAGTAGTATGGCTCAAGATGAAGACCAATAATCTGAATCTCAATCCTGTACCTAGAGATAATAGTTCATCGGGATGTTAACTTTAACTTCACAAGTAAAAGAACATGCACTTGACTCAGTTGACTGATATCAGTGATATGTACAAAACAGAACGAGCCTCGAGGTGATGGCTGTGAGCAGTTTAATACTTTAAGGTCATTAGTTAAAAAAATAAAAAGAAATTATTTATTGTAAAAATTATAAGAAAGTATAAGAAAATATATGGAGAATATAATTTGTTATAGATCCTTAAGACTATTATATTTCTTTTGTACAGATACAATTATAAAGATTATTTCTAATTGTTTATTGAGACCATTTCTTTTAAATTAAAAAATCTGAAAGCATTTAAAGATGAAATGTTTCTTCTCAACCAATTTTTTTTTCTATATTCAGCAAAAAAAAACAATTTTCTTTTATTCATGAGAAGTTAGAATTCAAGGACCTAACTCTATCGTTATTTGAATCAATTAATTGTTGGTATTAAGATTATGATATGATGTGTTTTTTTTTTTTTATAAAACTAAAATGTATCTAGGATTTCTATTTGGCATGCAACCAATTTCTCTCCTATTGAATTGATCCATTTTGGAGTAAAATAGTATTACTTTAGACATTAAAACATAAATATAAGAAAAAAAATTAAATAATTTTATGATGATTAAGAAAATCAATTCATGTCATTTAATTCTACTAATCATATTTTAAAAATAAACTTTTTTTTCTTTCTAAAGTATCATTCATTAAAATTTGATATAAGAACAAAAAAATTATTAAAACTAAAATTACAATTAATTGAAAGGTATTTTAAAAATAATATCATTAAATATTGTCAAAATAATTAAAATTTACTTATATTCAAATCCATTTTTTTTATATTTAATTCAAGTTCAAAGAGTAACTCTTATCATGAATGTATGCTTAAATCGAAATTCATCATCAATTTTAATCAAGAAACTCAAGTACGAAATATATTACTTGGGTTAACAACTTTAATTGATATGATCGATTATATATACAGTACACTATAGTTGTACCAGGGTAGCATTAATTTTGTAGGATACTTTAATAATCAAATAAATGATTATTACCCATCATTTATACATCAATACTATTAATAATTACTTATTAATTAAGCACACTTATTTAGACTTTAAGGAAGATAAAAATAGTAAGTGTGGTTGATCAATTAATGGGGTTTCCACCTTGGCTTTAGTGTTAGAGACAGACTAATCTCACGTTGTTCAATAATGGATTATTAGTTAGTACCTCAAATTAATTAAGCTTCTTTCTTTCTGTTAGATTTAATACTAGGGCACTAGGAATCTTCAATGGCAAGCCTCGTGCGTTCCTTTAACTACCACAATAGTTTATGAGAGAAGCCCTTTGATTGAGGTTTTCATGATGTTGTGGTCGGTGCCTGAAACCTAAGTGCCACGAAGCTTCATCATCTTTACACTAAGTGCATCATCTAGCCAGCACACCAACACCACTATCTTCCAAAATTTGCAGTTACACTTACAAATCACAGGGAAAAGGATTAAGGCAAAAAAGACAGAACACAAATGAAATGTACATATTGGTTAAAATGTAAGATCTAGGTGACATTAAGAAATCGTAAATATTACATTTTTTTTTATATTTATGATGTAAAAGCTTTTGTATATATCCAAAAAAATGTTAGTCCAAATCGAAAGAGATTTTTCTTGACCTTTTGTCTCAAATTTGAACTTTCGTCAATAAATTAATTGTGAGAAATTAATTATGAAGACAATAAAAGAGCCAAGCCAGCACATAGCTAGTTAAATATATGAATAAAACATGAAAAAGCCAGCCACATAATAGTTCGATAATATATATATATATATATATATATATATATAATTTCAGGACAGTTAAAAGCATATAACAAAATATAAGAAACGAAAAATTTACATTTATATATTCGAAATTTGAAATGAAACGAGTTTGAAAAATTAATCAGAAAAAAACATCAATTTTATAAAAATTAGAATTTTATTTTTTTATAATCATATAATTGATATCAAATATTCATCGATTTTATTAATAATTAATTTTAGTAGAAAGTCAAATATTTTTAATAAGATTATTTCTTTTTAACTATATTTTTTTCATTCATTATTACTTATTGATAAATAAAAAATATAAATAAATGAAAAAACACGTATTCGGATCCATTAAAAACATGCGGCGATGCGGATGGAGAGAGATCTGACACCGAATTTTGTAGACTTGATGGGTCGTCTAATTTTTACACGGTTTCGACCAAATTTTTTTTGATCCATTAATTGGTGTATATATATATATATATATGGAGCTTATTAGTTTCATCAATCATAGGTTGTGCACATCATTACCTAATTTCTTTCATGAAAAAAGGACATACAAATATCTGTCATGAAAAGAAGTTTTTTGAAGTGATAGAAATATCACATCATGGGTAGTCCCCATTCCCTCCAATTATATATATAAAACATGAAAGGTAGCTAGCTTGGTGCGTCGGATGAGCTAATTAATATTGGCTTGGTCCACATTTTAGTTTTAACTAAAAGGAAAAAAAATTATTGTATTACTTACATGATCAGTATGAAGATAACTAGAGGATGACTGCATCAATAATTAAGTTGAATCATTGCCCAGGCTGGTGGAGATCAGCTAAGCAATATACTTTCGACCTATGCTTAAGGGAGTTAATTAATCATCACTAACAAACCAACATTCCTTTTAACATTGCTAACCCCTTTTTATGTACATATGAGTATACAAATACACTAAAACAATTAAAGACACTCTAATTGATGGGTTGCGCATATTGATTCGTTAAATAAGTCACTTTAAAGCAAACAAGTTTTTCGTACTATTCTTCAAACAAATGTTTATATAGGCAAACTATAAACAAGGTTGCTTAATCAACTATTAAAAAAATGAATTTTCTAAATTAAAATGAGAATTTTTATGTGAACAGAAAAATGAATACTAAGTTAAAAGTTTGAATTTTATTTTGGAAATTTGGAATGAAAACTAATCTAACTCATGAGTTTAGTTGAGAAAAGAACATATATTGGTCTAGATATGCAAGTGCTTAATCATTTATATATGCAGCATTAATTTTAGTTTTGGGACACACCGCCGTACGTATTTGAAGATATGTACTTTCCCAATGCTATACGTACCTAAGTTTTTTTTATTTATATTTTAAATATTGGGGAGTAATTTGAAGCCTAGCCTGAATATTATGACCTAGGGATTCTGTTGGTAAACATGGTTGCCCTTAAACGCGGATTTCATAGATTAAATGAAGAAACGGTTAACCTTATTCTCCCTTTAATTTTTTTTCCATACTTTTTTTTGTCTCTTTTATATATCGGTGAACGAGTTTCATGTTAGGTGCCATTATTTATCTATTTCTTCATGACCTTCGTACAGTTGATCACACTACTTCCCATGGCAGCTTCTGAATCTAAATTAATGTTTGATCAACCAAGGTCTCAGTTTATGGGAAATGATATTTTGTACTCTTCTGGTTATTTAATACTACAGAGAAATAACAATAATTTAGTACATAAAAGTAAAGTTTTAATGAACTTCAAACCTTTTACAATTATTCTATATCCCCTATTTCATATTCACACATTTAATGGTGTACATTTATTATCCTAATCTATTATATTTCATTTTTCTCTTATAATATTGATAAAAAATAAACTAAGAGCAACTTTAGTGACGAATTTTGAAGAGAAAAATTCAGTTGAAAATTTCTCCTTTCTCATATTTATCACTAAAGGGAGAATGAAAATCTCTATATGGAGATCCAATTTTTACTTAAGAACCTTAAAGATCTGTACGGAGTTAAAAAAATGGTTTTTTATGTAATAGGATGAAAAAAACAAAAAAAAAAGAAATTAAAAGTTAAAATTAATTACTTAAAATTAATGCATATTTTATTAATATTCATATATATTTTTTTTCATACTTTATTAATTAAAATTAATTAAATTTAATTTTAAATATTTAAAAGTGGAGTCCATGTGGAACCTATTAAAATTATCTAAGATTTCAAATTGGGATCTACTATTAAAGGAAAAAATGTCACAAATCTTAAGAGATCTTCAATCCTAAATAATACTATAGAATTTATAAAAAAATGGTCTAAAATCTTAATTTGAGATCTAGCATTAAATGTTCTATAAATAAAGTGTACTAGTTCTAAGTGTATACAGTATTCCTTCTTCGTACTAGATAGGTTTTTTTTTAAGAGAAAAGAGGTTAGATGAGGTTAAATAACACTGAATATCTCATGGCACCTTCAATACTGAAAAGCCAAAGACGACAACTAAATATGTTTTGATAAATATATGTATCAATTAATTTAAAGACAATTTGAATCATCCTTTATTTTTAATATATTCAACTCAGAAGCATTGATCTCCTTTTGGTATGTTGTTTTTTTTACTTATTTTTGTTAGAGTAAATCCATAGTTTTATTCATCCAAAACAATCCAAATTAATTAACCTGATTCTTGATACTCATACCCACTACCTTATTAATATTATTAATAAAATAATTATTCTGGTAGGCTTCACTTTGATTACCATTTTGGGTATGCCTGAAGAATGGTAGAAGTTGGAAGTTAAGTGAAATAATCTTTCTTTAATTTTACTTACTGATATTTTGTAGAAAACTGATGAATGAAAAATATTAATTTCTTACTAACTTTGATGTTATAAGAAAAAATGAAAAGAGGGAAAATATTAATAGAATCCTTAAATATTTCTTATTCTCAACCTTCATCAATCTTTTTCTATAGATGTATGTGCCCACATAGTCAAAACAAAAACGCATATATTAGTCATATAGGTTTAATTTTCTTTAATAAACCAAGATAAAATTGAAAGATCATGAAGCAAATAAGAAAATTAAGGATTCTATTAATAAAGATCCAAAACCAATCTTGTCATAGTTACTTATAGCAGTCACTATAGTTCTTAAAGCAACACGTACAAGACGGCTAGCCACAACCTACACACACAAGTTAATTACATATACAAGGAAGCCAACCCCACCATGTGAGTATATATTCAAACCCCAAAAATTTGAAAGTCACATTTTTTAAAGGACAGTTTCGTCAATTTGAATCAACCCAGTTCCATAATTATTAACTACAACATCATCATCACCCAGCATTATTATTAAAATCCCCCCTTTGCATTACAAGTACTACGGTTGTTGCTATATATACACAACTCCTCCTCAACCGTCTTCCCTAGTTCAAACAATTTCCCCAACATTCAAAGCTGCACTTAATCTTAGCCAAAAAGGCCTACACATACCTTTTTTTTTTTCTGATCAGAATTCAAACCCTAGATCAGTTTTAATTAGTTTCCTAGTTTTATTCATAGTGTGCAAGAATGGGAAACAGCTTAAGGTGTTGTTTGGCTTGTGTTCTTCCATGTGGGGCTCTAGACTTGATTCGAATAGTCCATTTGAATGGCTATGTGGAAGAGATTACACGTCCAATCACAGCAGGAGAGGTTCTCAAAGCAAACCCTAACCATGTTCTAAGCAAACCTAGCTCTCAAGGCGTCGTTCGTCGGATTTTGATCCTTTCGCCGGAGACCGAGCTCAAGAGGGGCAACATCTACTTCTTGATCCCGGAATCTTCGCTGCCGGAGAAGAAACGGCTCGCCGGAAAGGGAAGCAATGTTGGTGGTGATAGTGATATTGAAAAGAAACCATCAACATTGAAAGGGAACAAGGGTAGTAGTGATGATGATTATTCTTCACTATCACAAGGGTACCTCAATAATGCCACTCACAAAGGTTCTAAAGAGAAGAAATCGTCATGCCGGGATCGCCGGAAAGGCCGCATCGGAATATGGAAGCCTCATTTGGAGAGTATATTGGAAGATTAGTCGGTTTTTTGTGTCGCTGGCCGGTGGCCGAAATCCAACATGGCCGGAAAAAAAAGGAGAAAAAGAAGAAGAAAAATGTTCAATTATTGAAATATAGCAACAGGACTTTTTTTTGTTCCCTTTTGTTTTATAAATGTATGTGGGAATTTGATTTTGTGGATAAAAAAGTTTACCTTGCTTTCAAATTGTCTTGCTGAGTTGAATTTGATCAATTCTCTTAATCTGTTTGCTTTCCAACAATAAGGTAAAAAAAAGGTTTTTTTTATTACCAATTGAGAGTAAAGATTTCAAGTTAGTTCCAAGCGATTTACAACCTCAAGTTCATGCAAATATCATCCTTTTTCTTTATTTATGTCTATTGATATGCATTGAAGAAAAATGAGTGTTTAACTTTAATTTGTACCCCACAATTGGAAAGCTTATATATTTGTCTTAAATGGTTTGTCCAAATGAAACTATTTTTTTTTTCATAAATGAAGCTTTAATTTAAGAGTAGTTTCACTTTCTAAGCAAAATAATCGTGGTATCCAACTTCTTTTTTTGATAGCAATCAAACTAATCGTGGTATCCAACTAATGCTTAAAAAATAGTTTTGAATGTAGCCCATTATTCAACGATTAAGCCGAGTTTAATTTCCGTTATTTAAGTGGAACATGCATGTTAGAACATATATGTCTACAAAAGGAATCTGTTTATAGAAAACGAAAGTAAAGAAAAAGTCTTAAGCTGACAATATTATTTCAATTATATATATAACCAATTTTGTTTGTTGGCCTAGAGTGTCATTCCAACTTATAAATTAAGGTGATAAACAGCTGTAACTATATTAACTATTGCAACAATCTAAGAACCAATAATTAGAAAATGTACAAGCGTGCCTTTCAAAAAAAAAAATGTACAAATGTTTTTAGTTCTCGTCAAGAAGTCAAAGGTAAAACTTGAGCATAAAAAATTGCATAATCTGTTTTTTTATGAAACAGGAAGGGAATTTCGGATAACAACCTTATTATAATTTTTTAAGCAAAGTATATATAGATTATGCTCCAATTAAGGTTAATGATTGCAAGTCTACACTAGCTTCATCTCCAACTATTTTTTGTAACATTTTATGGATTAACTCATGCAATGTCAGTGGAATGAGTTGGTTTATATAACAGTAATTTAAATTTGAGAGTTTTTATATAAAATATAAGTTATATAACTTATTCTTTATTTGATTATAATTCTATAAAATTATTTTAGAAGCTATTTATTAAACCATTTCTTAAAATCATTAGAAATATTTTTTTATATATTCTATTTTATTCAAAAGTTTTAAAAAAATTCTTTACAAAAAAAAGTTGAAACAAATCACCTTATCAATTAATTTTAAACATGTTTGAATATAAGTCTAGAAATTCTCTTATGAGTTTGTTTATTAAATAAAACTCTATATTTTTAATAAAAAATATATTATATTTAAAGAATTTAATAAAAAAACATTAACATTATAAAGACTTTTTACACTATTATTAATTTTATATTGTTATGTAGGATATTCTTAACTTTGGAAATAATCACTGATAAAATCATTTTTGATAGTATGATTTTAATTGGTTAATAGTTTAAACTTTGTATACTTACAAATTAATCATATTTCCAATGTTTGTTAACATCCATAAAAAAACTCAATTAGAGTCACTTGTGAATCATAAATAATTAATGAGTGTATATCTGTGACTAATTAAGTGGTTAAACTAAATACTTAGTCGTTAATTAAGGTTTGAGTTAAATATATTTTTAATTCTGTAAATTTAGGAGTATATCTTTTTTAGTTTTCTAAATTAAAAATTGTATTTTTGAATTCCTTAAATTTTTGAAATATTTTTTTAGTCTCTTGTAGTAAAAAAAACCACATTACTTAGACGCTTCAATATATAGACTAATGTTATAATTATAAAGATGCGGTTAATTAATTATTTTTTTAAACTATAGGAATCAATATAAAAAGAATAACATTACTTAGACGCTTCAATATTTTAGAAAGTCCATTAACATCCTTCATTTGTTATTATCTCTCTTCTTGTTGCATCAATTCTTATTACATTTCTCACTTTTTTTCTATTATTTTTCTCTCTTTAAATGTATATTATCATATATGGGTGTTCAAGAAACATTTCCCTATAAAATAACCAAATTAATTTAAATGAAGTGAAACCATATGGACTAATTGTTTATATAGTTTAACTCCTTTTTCGTTATTAATTACTCTCATATCTAAATATAAAATTGCTGAGCAAATTGTGCTTTTATATTAAACAAGAAAATAAATATAAAAAAAAACTGGAAGAAAATGTTGAAAATTTCGGGTTGATGAATGAGTATGACTACTCACTAGAAGATTGACGATATTTATTTAGTTATAAAATCAGAAATAACCATTTGGCAAGAAATTAAGAAGATAAATATAGATATATATATATATATATATATAATAAAAACATTAATAGAAAGAGAAAAAATAATTAAAGTGGGACTTGGTCTTTTGTATGAGAAATATCATACATATAGATTAGGTTTTACTAATTTTTTATTATATAATTTTACATTTTTTAATTACTTCAACAAATAATTTTACTTAACATTTATAATTTAATAAATTAATATTTTTAAAATATTTTTATCAAATATAATCCAAAATACATGATTTCAAAATTAAAGTAAACGTGGGTAGCTTATCTTGTCTTTCAAACACCTAAGTTCTCAAATAGCGACATCTCCACGCTACATTCATAAGGAAACAAAAGCTAACAAGCTGGCATATCTTTCTTAACTTATTTCCCATTAATTACTCAGTTCTTCACATGGATTCTCCTCTCCTCTCTCTCTCTCTCATCCTAATACTATTAGACAATTCTATGCACATCCCTTTGCCAGTCCAACTCATTCATATATTATTATACTCATTCGTTTGGACCCTTAATTATGCCTACTTTGGCTTCACTCCACTATGTGTAGATCGATCGACATCTGTTTTGGTAAACCTGAACTGAAATTAACTGATTGTTGTTAGTTTACTTTTTTTCGAAATCAATTAGTTTAAATAAAGGTTTTAAACCACTAAAATATAGGATTGATTTGGAAGCCCTTCTTACGAGCAAAATGTTACCGATTACAATAGGGAATTACACAGGTAAATTTATCTGAGACTATATGAATATTAATTAACTGTAAAAAATACGGACACTAGTTTAAGATTATTTGTCTTTTAATTAATCTTAAGCTAGGAAAATTTAATGAATCTTCGTTAGAGTATCCATAATATATATGATTGCTTAAATAAGTTATTTTTTTTTAATTTTGTGGGTTTAGAATATCACATAAATTTAAACATTTTACACAAATTTACTCTAATATTAAGGTTGTTAAAATGAGTATTTAACCTTTTTTTTTATCTTACAATAAGTTAATTTCTCTCTTTTAAAGCATAATTTTTTAAACAAATTTGTTTAAAAAATGAGTCCATTTCAGATGGAACTTCATCCATGGGAGGTAGGCCGTTGGAAAGGAGCGCTTTTCTTGTAGTGAAAATTTTAAGCATTGTTGTTTGTATAAACAATGTCATGTCATGTGTTTCAATGGTAAATTTTGTTAAGCAACTTGCTTAACTTGAAGCAACCGTTATAAGCGCATTGAAGTTGGAGATGACCTTGTAAGCTTATAAGTTTTAGACCAAATAGAAACTATATTCTCATATAATTTGTAGAATGCTTTATTAAAAAGATGCCTATAATGCAATGTTGTTAGGATTAAAATGTATCTAAGTCATTGAGCGTTATTTTATATATAGGTTAAAATGTAATTTTGATCCCTTTAATTTTATAAATCTATAATTTTGGTTTTTCTCTTTTAAAATTGAGATATTTAGTCTTTCAATTTTTTAAGATTCTTAATTTTGGTCATTCCATTCATTTGAGATGGTTGATTGTTAATTGATTAAAGTTGATCATTTATGTGATTTTTTATTTTCATTTTTTTAATTATTGAGTAAAAGTATTTTTAAAAAAATTCTTTGATGATATTGGTCCAGTGTCTACCTCTACCTCATCCTCATTGTGATTTGAATAAGAGGCATGTTGTGCCACTTTACCAAGTTTTCTAGCATTTTTTTATCGGTAAGTATTATTTAATTGTTAGTTTTTTTAGTGGGGAATCAAATCCATGATTTTTCCCTTCTTTAATTTCCTTCTCACCACCCCTAAAGCTCTACTTGGACTCTTTGCTAGAGATGTCGCAATGCCAACAAGGAGATTTGGGTTTTCATTGCGGAGATGAAAATTCAAAGATTTGATTTCGAGATCAACTACAACTACAAAAGGGGAAAAGAATGCCATTTTTCATCATCGCTTTCTGATTTATTCTTGTACCTATTAGATTTCGCAAAACAAAAGGAGGTCGTCGACATTGCCATTTTGTTCCCATTTCATTTTTTTTGTTTGTTTTCATTTCTTTTTGGAAGAATTAATTTCTGAGGTTGAAGAAGATGGGCATAATTAGGTGGCATTGGGCATGAATTTGTACTCATATGGCGTAATGTGTTTAATCAATGGGCATGAATTTTTAATGAATATACTTGAGTATTTGGTAATTTTATTCAATGTTTGTTGCTTTTAAATTTCTTGTCTCAAATTTTATAAGTTAAATTTTGATTATTGCAAGTTCTAAGGTTGAGGAAGATAGAGAAGAACCGGGAGAGAAGGAACAAGTTGTTGAGGAAGAAGAGGGTAATTTTTGTTAGAATATTGATATGATATAGTAATTAGTTGCAAGTTATTATAATTAAAATTCAAGTTATAAATAATTTAGTAGATAATTTAGAATTTGTTATTCCAATGTACTTTATATATATATCTTTTACATCACAATTAATTGTAAATAAATTCTAGTTATTTCATCTTTCAATATGGTATCGCCAAGAGCTTAACAACCAAATTGATATATATTTTTTCTTCTTTATCTCCCCCCCCCCCCTCCAAAACCCCCAAAACATGACCACTCACCATTGCTTCCAATCTACCATTAAATTTAGCCAATGTCAATTACCAAATGACTCTCCTTGAAGCCATAATTTTTTGGCTATGTAACGAGGATCACATGATGTTCTTCATCCAAAATCCATTATGATGATTAAGTCCTCTTGATTTATCTATTTAGGTGGTTAAACAATTTTATTTCTACCTTTTAGATGGTTAAACCGTTTCTTCTTCTTCTACCTTTTAGGTTGTCAAGCCACATTTTGCTTTTGTGCCTTTTTAAGTGGTTAAGCATTTTTGCTGCAATCTTTTAAGATGGTTAAACCTTTTGCTTTTTCCTTTTTAGGTTGTTAAGTCATATTGTTTCCGCCTCTAGGTGGTTAAGCCTTTTTTTTGCTTTTACCTTTTTTAGGTGGTTAAGTTTTTTGTTTTTTGCTTATGCCTTTTAGGTAGTTAAGCTTTTTTGCTTGTTCCTTTTTTTTTTTTGCTTCTTTCTTATGGTGGTTAAGTGTGTTTGCTTCTGCACTATAGTGGTTAAGCGTGTTAGCTTCTAACTTATGTTGGTTAAGCGTATTTGCTTCTCTTAAGAGGTTAAGCCTTGTGTTGTGATTTATGCTTAATGGTTGAGTTTTTGTCTATTGGCTTTGATCGACGTGCGGACCTTCTAACATCTTACATTTTTTGTGTCACAAATTTCTGATGAACAAGATTGTCATTGTTTTCGCCACCACCATCTTGCGGGGGTGTGTTAGATTATTGATATGATAGAACAATTAGTTGCAAGTTGTTATAATTTAAATTCAAGTTATAGATAAATTTAAATTCATGTTATAAGTATATTCAAATTCAAGTTATACATAATTTAGTAGATAATTAGGAACTTGTTATTCTTATATATGTACTCTCTCTTTATATATATATATATATGTATATGTATATTTATTGTACATTCACAATTAATTGTGAATAAAATCTTACTTATGTCATTTTTCAATAATTTTGACCTTTCCTTATATTTTAATTATTTTATTTACTCATTAATTAAAAATAAAAAATCTTGTGTGTGTAACTATGTGTGTAATTTTGATTATTTCTACCAATAAAAGTACCTATAATGTACTTATATTATTTCAGTGCATATGTGGTGGTGATGAAGGGTACCTTGTGTAAAAGTTTAAGTTGCCATTGCATAACTCTGTGTGTAATTTTTCCTTAGATGTAATTTTTTCTTAGATGTATTCAGGTAAATTAGATCATTAAAACTTTAGTGAGTGAAATGGTCCTAATTTTTTTCTCTCATAATGTTCTTTAAAGCTGGATATGTAATAACATTTTTTGTTGTGATTGAGGAGACTTAGAATTTAAGATTTAATTTGAAAGGATTCTAATCTCTTTGAATTTAAGATTTGTTATACCCTGAAGTTGGAAGCTTTGTATTCTAGTGTGGTTGTGAAGTCAAGCTTATTTCTTTTGAAAGCCTATTTTTATTTTTATTTACTTTGTGCAGTTGTATTTTCTTAAATGCAAAAATAGGTTGCAAATCTTAAAGTAAGATATAAACAATAGAGAAAAAAAATATTACTTGTTGCAAGCATCATGTATCAAAAATTGAATTTTAAGGTAAAGGTTAAACCAACTTATGTGGGTCGCACCATGTTACATGTGCCATCCCGTAATTTTTTTTTCTTTTTAGAATTATACAGTTTCTCTTACTTTTAAACTTCATTTGTATGAAATAAATATAAATATAAGTATATAGGTACCTGTTAATGTTTGAGGCAATTAAAGTGGTGAAATTTTGTTTGTACCAAATGAAATTCTTCTCTTTAACTAACTAATTGCACTAATATACAGTGACTGAATCAGTAGGAAATGATAGGCCCTGATTAGGCCCATCTAATCTAACTAATTACTAATTACACCAATCAAAACCCAACTCGCAACCCAAAACTCAAGTGCAGAGGTTCTGACTTCCAAGCCTTAAATGAACCTCAAAACGACAGAATTGGTTGAAAATACAATCAATATACTGCAAATGAACCAAGAGGGGGTGTAACATCCCCAAAATTATAAAAATGTGATGATAATTGGATACAAGTATGTTTAGAGAAAAATAACTATATTACTCTTTCCATGATGCAGAAATTACTAGAAAATCCTTAAGATAAAAATTTCAAAAATGCCCTTGGACATTTTTAAAAATAACCAAAATACCCCTAGGTTGAATGGCATAATTACCAAAAAGCCCTA
>CM023951.1:19718043-19822069 GCA_013407115.1 Glycine latifolia | reverse complement strand
TAAGCTTAACACGTGCTTACTCATATGATTAAAAATTCAAGATATTACAGCAAACATGCTAAAATCCTGGATGAATCTCCTATAAAAACCTGCATGTTCAAGAAAAGAATGAAAAAGTATGAACACACACAATAACCAAGGGAGGTGAATTGGTTTAAACTTAGTCTTTTAAAAATCTTTAAAGAATCAGAGTAATCAAGATCATATCACAATTGAACCAAGAATGCTCCAACCAATCAAACCACTAAGCTCCAGAAAGCAATCACAAAACTTACACTTGTTGAATAAGAAAGGTAGCACCAAAGAATCACAAATTAAGATAGCAAGAGAAAATTAAAGGAAGTATTCAACACAATGGTTTATACTGGTTCACTTCTCACCTTTGAGAAGTTACATCCAGTTCTTCCAACCACAATGGTTAGAGTTCCACTAATAACAAAAATATTCTTACAAGCATTTTACACAATTACTCTTAATTAGACCTAGATTAAGAACGAGACTTCTAACACCATAGAATCTCTGTGATCCAAGACATAGAGATCACCCACCTCTACTCTTATCCGCTAGGAACACCTATCCTAGTAAAGCTCTAAGAAATCCAATGTTATTAATATAAAAAGAATCTAAAAAGAATACACAATAGAGTGTAAAGAAAGAAGCCACTTATGATCCAGTAAATGATGTATGCAAATGATTTACTAGACTTGGATTGAAAGATGGAAGAAGTTATTTCTGAACCTTCGTTACAAAACTTCTTTTGAAAGCTTGCCCAAGACGAAACCCTCATTTGAAATCTTTGAACTAGAAACCTTTTCTTGCACATAAAGCTTATTAATGAACTTTGTAAATTCGTTGTTATTTTACACACACCCAAAAATTATTTATAGAAATCAGTTTGTAATTGTCAGTAATCGATTAAACCGCTAATGTAATCGATTAAAACCACTAATGTAATCGATTGTTAACAAGTTTAATAGATTAAAGTGTTGTTGAGCTTTCTGGAAAATGTTTATGAACAAAGTAATCAATTAATTCGTCATGTAATCGATTATCATAGGAAATCTTAATTTCAAATGCGCGCCAAGTAACCGATTATCACATGAAGACTTTTCTGTGTCTTTGTGCAGTGTAATTGATTACCATTCTTTTGTAATCGATTAAAGTGTTCTAGAAAGCTGATGTAATAGATTACCCAAAGTTGGTAATGTAACGACCTAATTTATTTCTAGATGATTTTAAGACTATTTCATTTTTAAAGAACGTATCTTAGTAAAAATTCTAAAACGAAGTTGTTCAACTAATATATATTTTATACGTAGCCACAGTCCTTGTTACATCCTTTCTTGTTATACGAGCACGAAATCTACCATACTTGCTAATATTCTAAAACATAAGAGTCATATTTGGTCTTAAAGACCCATTTACATCCAACTCTCTTATATCCTTATGGTAACTCAACAAGGTCCCAAACCTCATTCTGTTCCATATGAAAACACAATGAACACACTTAAAATAAACCAAGAGGGGGGGGGGGTGAATTGGTTTAAAACAGATATTTAAAAATTTTCTTTAAAAAAAATTTGCGGAATTAAAACTTGGATCATATAACTCAATTACCTTTTGTAAAACCAGACTTTTTCTTTCAATCAAGATCCACCTTGTTATGCATGTAATGACAGAAATATTTTCTTTGCTAATAATATTTTGATTACCCAAATACAAGCAATGGAAGATACACAGAATTAGAATAAAAGACTCAGCAATTTATACTGGTTCACCTCAATAACATGGAGGCTACATCCAGTGTCTTCCGACCAACACTAGGTTAGAGTTTTCACTATATCAAAATATCCTTTACAAGCAATTTACAAGTGATTATCTTTATCAACCTTAGATAAAGAATCTGAATTCTAAAACACTATTAGAAAACAAATCACAAAGATCCTGAGAACCCTACTCAGATCTTTATCCCTAGAGAACCTTACTCTAGAAAGCTTGAAAGAATCACTTTGATATATCACAACAGAATTTTAATACCCAGAAAATTCTAAAGAAAGATTCAAGAGAGACACAACCTGTGATCCTTCAATGTATGAATGAGTGAATGAAGTTACCAATCAATCCAGGTTGTATGAAAGTCAATGCTCAGAATCAAAACTCTTGAAAAACTCTTTTTCTTTAACACATCATCTCAAAAAATCAGAAATCTTGATCTCACAAGATGTGTTTCTCACTCAGAAAAAAATCAGTATCTTGGACTCTTAGAAAGCTTAGAAATCTTTGGGTAAGTCACATATATTCAGAGTAATTCGTTCAATGTCTATTTATAAAGAGAAGACCCACAAAACTTTAAAAAGAAACTGATTTAACTGAATATAATTGATTAAAACGATAGTGTAATCGATTAAAACACCAGATAATCGATTAATATGTTCTTGAGCTTTCTGGAAAACTTTTCATGAACAAGATAATCGATTAGTACGTGATGTAATCGATTAAAGCAGTCATCATGTATGTGAAATAAGTTGTGATAATTGATTACTGATTGTGGTAATTGATTAAACAAGTAATGTATATAGACTAAAGAACTGATATAATCGATTAAAGCAGTGATGCATGATTTTCATATTGCACTATGTAATCGATTACAAGAAGCTTGTAATCGATTAATATGTTCTTCATGGCTTTTCCAGATTTAGAACAAAGCCTTTAATTGATTAAATACATTGTGTAATCGATTAAACCAGTAAGTTTTTATTTTTCCAAAAACATATCCATGAGAACTTAGTTTCTTTCAAAATCATTTAATGGCATTAATATCTTAATGAAAAACCATGTGTGCATGTTAACGAGAATGCATATGCAATGCAAAGATCACAAGGCAATGAACTTGAACCACTTAGACAACTTACAAATGCCTTCAAATTGATTGGGCATGTAAAAAGCTAAAACATCGAGCCAATTACTTCATCCTTGCTTTAATCTTCTTGCAGCTTCCCTTAAATCCAACATCATGTACCATAACATGACATTTCTCAAAGTTAAGAACAAGGTTAGTCCCAATAAATCGATTAAGAACTCTAGAGAGCCTATCCAAACATGCATCAAAAGAGGAACCATAAATAGTGAAATCATCCATAAACACCTCCATGCAACTCTCTAATAAATCAGAAAAGATACTCAACATGCACCTTTGGAAGGTGCCAGGTGCGTTGCATAGACCAAAAGACATCCTGGTGTAGGCAAATGTGCCAAATGGACATGTGAATGTGATTTTGTGTTGGTCCTCCGGTGCAATATGAATCTGCATGTAACCTGAAAAATCATTAAGAAAGCAATAATATGATTTACCTACCAACCTCTCCAGAACTTGGTCAATGAATAAGAGAGGAAAATGGTCCTTGCGGGTTGCTTGGTTAAGTCTCTTATAGTCAATGCAAACTTGTCAATCGTTGGCTACTAAAGTCAGAATCAACTCATTATCCTAATTTTTCACAACATTGATATCCGACTTCTTAGGAACCACTTAGACAGGTGAAACTCAAGTGCTATTTGAAATGGGATAGATGATCTCTGCAGCTAGTAACTTCATCACTTCCTTCTTCATCATATCAAGAATAGTGAGATTCATCCTCCTCTGTGGCTGCTTTACCGGCCTAAAATCATCCTCTAAGAGTATCCGATGCATGCAAATAGAAGGATTTATTCTGGGAAGGTCAGCAAGTGTCCATCCAATGACCTTTTTGTGGCCTTTCAAAACATCAACTTTTCTTCATGCTCAAGTGACAGGCTGCTAGAGATGATGACTGGAAGCTTCTGAGCATCATCTAAATATGCATATTTAAGGTGCTCAGGTAGTGGCTTCAGCTCCAAGGAAGGTGGCTGAATGTTGGAAGGCAAGGATAGGTTGGTAGCTGATGGAAGGAAGATAAGAGAATCAACACCTGCACCTGTACCTGCAATACAATTAGAGTGAAGTGCGAAGGAAATCTTTGCACAAATACTACACACAACAGGAGAATCATCATAGGTACAATTACAAGAACCAATATTAAAATCAGAAAAGTAAGAAAAATCAGAAAGTAAATTTGTACAAATATCTACATTATCTACTGCAACATCAATGATATTGACAAGAAAGACAAAATGCTCCTCTATAGGATGTCTCATGGCCTAAAAAATGTTGAAATTGACAACATCATCACTAAACTCCATGGAAAGAGTTCCTGCATGCACATCAATTTTGGTCCCGACTGTCATTAAGAATGGTCTCCCTAAGGTCAATGTGGAACCATGGTTGGAAGACTCATTCTCCATATCCAAAGTGTAAAAATCTGCTAGAAAAATTAAATCATTAACTCGCACCAACACATCTTTAATAACTCCAAGTGGAAGCGCAACACTCCTATTGGATAAGTGAATGACAACACTAGTGGGTTTCAAATTACCAAGATGTAATGATCTATAAACTGGTGTGGGCATGACATTAATTGAGGCTCCAAGGTCAAGCATGACATCTGTAAAAGTACAATCTCCAATGGTGCAAGGGACAGTGAAAGTGCCAGCATCTTTGCACTTCTGTGGCAAGGTGGATGGCAGCAACAGTTTTGCCCTGTATAAGTGAAAAACATTTTTGCCCATCTTCACTTGCTCATTTCCCTTCAGCTTCCTCTTGTGGGTGCACAAATCCTTTAAGAACTTTGCATATTTTGGGATTTGTTTGATGGCATATAAGAGGGGAATGTTGACTTCCACCCTCCTGAAAGTCTCAAGAAAATCATAGAAGGAAAATGTAGAGAAATCTGTTTTGGTGTAGAATTTGTTTTGGCACCAACATCAATTTTGGCACTAACATTTGTTGAATTTGGAAGCTCTATGCCACTTCTAAAGATAATAACACTCACATTCTTTGGATTAATAATTGACTATGTTGGAATGTTGCCAGAACCTTGTTTCTGCATCTGGTTAACAGTTGTAGCTAACTGTCTAATCTGAGTCTGTAGGTCTTGGATGGTGGCACGGACATTTTGTTGAAACTAAATGTTGCTGGTTGCCATTTGAATTATTAGGTCCTCCAAGGGAGGTCCAGAACTGCTCTACACAAGTTGTGCAGGTGTAGGTGCAGGCTGTTGGAATTATGACTATTGTCTGGATGGGGGAGCTTGGTATTTGCTGATGGAGGGTTGATATTACTGCTGTTGAGGTCTAAATGACTACTGTTGTTGTGTCTGTTGTTGTTGTTGTGGATCAAGACCATACCTCAAATTCGAGTTATCTCTCCAACCAAGATTATAAGTGTTGGAGTAAGGATTATATTATTGTTGAGGTCTGAATGGTTGTCCAAGTTGTATGGGAGAAACTTTAGCAACTTGTTCTGTTTCTTGGAGAGTGGGACATGAATCTTTTGGATGATCAGGTGCACAACATATACCACATAGACTTGGTTGATTGGCTGCCATCACATTTTGCTGTTGACCAATGACAAGTTGTCTCACAAGGGAAGTTAATTCTATTAGTTTATTCTTCAACCTCTGGTGATCAGCAACCATAGAAACAAAAACTTCATTTGCAATAGCCATGGATGTTGCAGCGCCTCTAGTACCAAATTGTCGATAATTGGCTGCCATGTGAGAAATCAACTGTCTTGTAGCAAGATGTGTCTTGTCCATTAAAGCGCCACCATTGGCTACATCTATCATTCTCCTATCCATCAACGTCAATCCTTCATAAAAATACCGGATCAATAATTGCTCACTGATTTGATGATGAGAACAGGTAGCACACAACTTGTTGAATATCTCCAAGTAGTCATATAATGTCTCTCTAGGTAGCTGCCTTATACGACAAATTTCTTTCCGGATGGATGTTGTTCTGGATGCAACGAAGAATTTCTCCAAAAATCTTCTCTTCATATATGTTCAAGTGTTGATAGGATCTGGTTGAAGGTACAACCAGTCCTTAGCCTCACCATCCAGAGAGAATGGAAATGCCTTCATCTTCACATAGTCCTCATGAATGTCATTTGGTCGCATGGTGGAACACACGACATGAAACTCCTTCATCTTCACCTACATGACCATGAAACTTTGGAAGCAAATGGATTAGTCTAGATTTTAGCTTATAACTAAGCTCAGTCTCAAGATATTGAATACACCAAGGTTGATAAACAACATTAGGTGTAGCCAATTCCTTAAGATTTAGGTTGTTAGCAGTCATTGTATCAACAAAATTTCAAAATTAGAATTAGACTCAGAAATAGAAGACTTAGAATACACTATACTACAATCTAAAACTACACTATAATGTACTACACTTCTATTATTTATGCTCAACCTGTGAAATGTCCTATTTATCTCAAGATCATATGAATGCAAGACACTTGATTTGGACCTAGTCATGCACAGTTCAACTCATTAGTGACAGAAACCACATAAATAACAGAAATAACAGACAACTACTCTACTAGGACACTATTCATAATATCTGTTGAAATGAAACAAAAAATGGAAAACTGCCCCAAACAATTTTTAAAAAATTCAAAAACACCATAGTAAATGTCTAAAAATCATGTTTGATTTTTGTAATTTTTTTGGTGATTTTTAAAAATCATGAAAATACAAAATAAATTCAAAAGTGGCCTAGATCATCAAATTTGACAATTTGGACCCCCAATAACCGTGTTTGTCCCTCACAGGGTCAACTTGATGTATTAATGTTTTCTACATTCTAGTCAAATTTTAGCCCATTCTGAGATAATTTGTTGTAAAATGACCAAAATGCTCATGCGCTAAAACTCCCACTTAGAGGCTGAATTTGCAATTTTGACTCACACCTAACTCCAAAGGGGTTACTTTTGCTCAAAATGGGGGATAAAATTTGGGCACCAAGTTGCGCAGCCAAACTCCACAGGACATATCACTTCTGGAACAGACAACACAACTACACTACATCACTCTTCTCTCTACTACTACTCTGTTTTTCCTTTGTTTTTTTGCTTTTTTTTTGCACCACTACTTCACACACACTACATAACAAACAACAACAATAATGCAAATAGGTAGCAAAGTGCCAATATGCAGCAGAATGCGATTAGGCAGTAGAATAGCATTTTTTTATACTAATGTAAATTTATACTATACTATTATCTAATTATGAGTGAATTAATGTCAACACAAGAGTATTTTTATTACATTTTATAACATCACTTTAGACGAAGTGCTTATTTGAATTTTTTTTTTAAGAACCTTTTATTTTTCACTGGACAATCACTCTGTTCTTCATTACATAGCTTTTTATTCTCAGTGGACGACTAGTGTTTGTTTATGTATTGTCCATACTATCCCTGTCATTGTGAAATTTTTTTATCTTTGATACACACTATTCAACCCCCCTTTTAGTATGTTTCTTGCAGTTTCATCTCACACTTCTATCTAATATTATTACAAGCTTTTAAAGCACAATACAAAAGATGATCACTTTCACAAAGAAGGTTGAAGCTAAAACATAATTTTTTCACTAAAAGATTTAGCACAAGGTGTTGCAGTTTTGGAATGCTTCAACTTCTTCACAACCTTCGAAAATGCCTCACAAAGCTCCCAATAGGACCTTTGTAGTGGACTCCACACAACACTTATGGAGCAAGTATGTTCACTTCACAATTGTCATGAAGTGACAACAGAAAAAACCATTCTGATGTTTATTGAGAATGAATCCATTCTTTGATGAATTACCTTGATGAAGTTTAGATTGATGGTCCATTCTGATGTAGTCTGACTTCGTCACTCTTAACACTTCTTCACAGCTTCAAGCTTTCTGAAGTCGATTACTTCAAAAAGACTTAGTAGAATTTCAATTGCAAGTGTGTTAGTGTTTGTTCCAAGGTTAGATTGAGTAGATTTCTTCAGTCCTTCAATGTGATGCTTCACATCAGTGCTTCTCACAAACTTCTTTAATTTCAAACAAACTTCCATCTTCTTATGCAAATCGTTCTTCCTTTCTGATGTGCCTTTATTGATTGTGGCAACATATGGAAAGTGAAGAACTGTCAAACTTCAGTCTTTTGATATTTTTCAAATGATGCATTATGAGTCTTTCTAAACTATTATGATGTTCAAAAACCAAAAGGTATTTCATCATTCGGATGTAGACTCTGCATAACTTCATTATGGACCATGTTGTTCTCCATGTAACCTCTGATATATGTTCTATGTAAGGCCTTTGTTGTTTACTATCTTGCCAAGAACCAAGTACCCAAAGGGAAGCAATCTTCATCATTCTTATGAGCTTCAAGAATTCTTGTGAGTTCTCAACTCTGACAACATTTCTTTGAACCTTTCGGAGCATTATTATGAGGTAACCTTAGAATGAAAGAACACTTATGCTTCTTAAGAAATAAACATTGAAAGACTTAAGCAGAATGTTAGCCACCAGTTAAACCAATCATCCTTTAACTTTGCATTGCTTAATGGTTTGTTATAATTAAAACTAGGAATGTTGACAAAGTTGTTTTTGATAAGTTTAACAAAATCAATGGCCATTGGTCCCAAACAATGATGTGTTTAATTATTTATTTCTTTAGCAACATTATACTATGATTTTAACATCATATATTTTGAATTTTTAGAAGATCCTTGCAAATTTATTCATAATATTTCCAGTTTAGACCAAAATCATATTTATGTTCAACTAGAAGAAGGACCAAGGTTTCATTGCAAATTGGTGAAAACTAAACAAAGGAAAAAAGAACGATACATTGGATGAAATTGGTATTTATCATTCAATTTGGAAATAATGAAGAAATGATATATCCTAAAATTAAACAAAATTGATAATCTTGAGGTTTTGTATCTCAACATTATCAAAAGATGAAACACTTTACATTATAATTTGGGAAAAGTTTGACTGCACTTTAATTCCATATTTTGCTACTTGTTGTTACAATAACAATAATGTCTTCATTTTATCTTTTCATTTCAACCAACAACAATAAATATTTTATTGGATAGATATTATCTCATTAACGAATTGTTTATATTTTACAATTACATCACACAACAAAATAATTAAAAATTAAAATTAAAATAATAAAAAATACATTAAATTTATACTTTTATATACATATTAGTCATAATAAAAAATTCATTAAAATCAAATAATATTTAACTAAAATTATCATACTAGAAACCCGTGCAAAGCACAAGAATGCCAACTAGTTAAAAGTAAATCCGTCTCTTCTCATTTCAGTATAAATTGAATAAGGATTGCAGTTCCACATAAACCTTGACAAATAGGGAAATAGAGGGCTGATGAGACACCATCATGGTCACTAGAATTTTGGTTATTTAGGTTCACTTGATGTAACCACTAACATGAAGACAAAGTTGTAGGCTATTTATAACGGTATCAACATGGCTTGGCTTGAAGAAATTTGAAATCTAATATGCAAATATAATTTTAAGATGACAATAAGTTTCATTTGTAAAGGGGCAATAAGTTAATATTTTTGTATTGCAATATAGACTCAAGTTCCTAAACCCTATTATAGAAATTTGATTGCATATTATAAGGATTTAATGTGGAAATGATATTAATATAGCATGTTCTTTTTTTCACAACTAAAATAACTTGTTCTTAAGATACTAAAAATCTTATGGTTTTCATGTTTATGGAAATGCAATTAATATAATCTGCATGCTTGAATTGGTACATTGCATAACTAGTTAAAAGTAAATCTATCTCTTCTCACTTTAGTATAAACTGAATATGGATTGGAGTAATAACCAATGTCGTATCGCTTCAAAACAATTAAACTACGTTAATTCTATAGCACATGATTAACCTAGGTCGACTCAGAGACATAATCAATATGGTTCCAACTTCAATTCATTAGTAAATAATAGGGGGATTTTTATCGAACAGTTTGCATGTGTTGAATAAAAATTGCAGAAAAACGTAGCAAACTAGAAACTAAAAAAATTGATAATAGGTATTCTAAAATAGGTTAAAAAATATCAATCCAATTCATCAAACCATGCAATGTGAATTATCATAGTTCTTAGATAATGATCTTGTTATGAAAGTTCATTCAATTTCATTAGAAGCAGTTCAATCGAATTAACCCTTAAATTAATTGAAACCACAAACCAAATTGAAATATCATCCAAATAATCTGTGATTAAAATTTGAAATTAGGAAATGAATCCATAACCTAATCTATTTTCAATCCTAAACACATTCATAATCATGAAAATTGAATAGAGGATTGAAGAAGAAAGTGAACATTCACACAAAATTTGAAATACCAAACCAGAACTCAATTTCTCCTTGCTTGGGCTGGATGCTTGGATTGATTGATTGATTGTTTATCCTTCCATGATCATCATCAGTGAAAGCCCCACGAAATCAGTGTAAGAAAAGGGAAGAACAGAAATGAAAATGAAGAACAATGAAAAATAATGAAGAATAGTTGAGAGAAAAATAAGAGAAATGATTTTAATTCTAAAAAATTCTAAAAGTCACTACAAAATATGTTTTTGCTAAAATGAAGTGTCTCAGTCCCAATAACTAAAATCACTAAAATATAGTGGTTGAGTCAGTAGGAAAGGATGGGCCATGATTAGGCCCATCTAATCTAACTAATTACTAATTACACCAATTCACAGCCCAAAATGCAAGTGCAGTGATTTTGACTTTCATGCCTAAAATGACCATCAAAATGATAGAATTGACCTTGGCTTATCTCTGACAAAATTGTAGATCTTTTCCTTATCTTTACAGGGACTACTCATATGCACCATTTGGGGTTCTGTAGAGATCTCTAGGTCCTGCATAAGGAAGATAGGTCAAGTAAGCAAAAACTCCAAAAATAAGCAACAATTATTAATTAAGCCCACTTGTTTGCCTAAGGCAAAAACTGAATTAGAATGGGGAATAAAAGTACAAGAGAAGTCAAATAAGCTAAGAAGAATATAAAAATATTAAACTAAAAATACTCAATCATGGAGTTCCACAAAAACCTAGACAAATCAGGCAATAAAGGCCTGGTGAGAGACCATCATGGTCACTAGAATTTTGGTTATTCAGGTTCATGTGATGTAACCATTAACATGCACACGAAGTTGTAGGCTATTTATCACGGTATCAACATGACTTGACTTGAAGAAATTGGAAATCTAATAAGAGAATATGATTTTAAGGTGACAATAAGTTTCATTTGTAAAGGGACAATAAGTTAATATGTTTGGATTGCAATATAGATTCAAGTTCCTAAACTCTATTATAGAGATTTCATTGTATATTATAAGGATTTTATGTGAAAATTATATTAATATAACATGTTCTTTAGATACTAAAAATCTTATGGTTTTCATGTTTATGGAAATGCAATTAATATAAAACTGCATGCTTGAATTGGTACATTGCATAAAGATTTGAATATTTAAAAGTGTTTTTTACTTATTATAAGAAATGGCATGTAAATACTACAAAATTTCTTAATAAACCAATCTTATTTGAAATAAGAAAAGAATTTGAACATAAACAACACTGAAGGTTTAAAATAAGATGTTATCATAAATAAATTTAATTATCAAAAGTGATACATACACACATATAATTATAATTAAATTACTAAATGTGCCATGTTGTTGATTAACATTTATTAACATTAGTTAATTAATCTCACCAGACACATTTAATTCAATTAGCTAGTGATAAAACATATTCTGTACACGATGGGATGAGTTTTGCGCTTGAAAATGCTTTATTTTATGCATATTATTTTAGCAAAGAGCTCCCAAGAGAATAAGTGTGAAAAGAGCTCAAAAGAAGACATTTTCAAGAGTAAGTAGGCACTTCTCAATAACACGATAATGTTGTGTTCAGCACGATTGTGCTACAAATTTCACAAAAAGAGAAACAATGCCACTTTTTTTAGCAGAACCATGTCGAATCATAAAGGCATCAACAAGTTTGAATTTTGAAATTTTCGCTCTTATACGACAAGCGTGTTAATTTGAGAAAAACCATGTTGTACTTTGCACTTCTAAGTTACAAAAAGTTGGATATAAATAAAAAGGGAAGTGAGTGTTGGGTTATCTATTACTTTGTTAGAAAATGATTTTTCTTCTTCTAAGAGAGTCAGTGATAAAAGAGAAGATTAGGCTTAGAGAAATGTGAGGAGCACTATAAGGGTTCTTATTTGTACCTTTTTTTTCTCTCTTTGATTTTTAGGGTATCAATTTTAATTTTCTGCCTTTTCGTGCTTATGGTTAGTCGATGACCTTTTCTAGGGTTGTGATGTAAAGTGAACATGTAATTTCTTGCTACTATTTAATTGAATTTTGGTCTGTCCCTTTGTCAATTGAATTATTTCATTTCTTTGCCTATTCTAGGAATTGATCAATCCTAAGTGCACATTTTTAAGCGTAAACTACCTTCTAAGATTTTAGCTTTTCAACTCCTAACTTATAACTTGTAAGCTTTTATGCATTAATTAATTAACACTTAGTATTATAACACTTCTAAACTTCCTTAATAAATGACCTGTTTTTCCAATCATTTTAGGGTAATAATGAAATAATCAATATATAATTTTTTATTAAAATTATAGCATTGATAATAATAAATATTCTTAATTTTTAATCATTGTATTGTTAGCATAATAATGTAAAAAATAATTGAACAAATTACACTTGCATCCCTTGAACTTTTTTGAATTACACACCATACTACTTTTTCTATTCCTATTCTAATTCCCATAATATTTCAAAATACTACTTTGCCATTCCTTATATACTACATTACCTTCTTTATTACACAGACATCCCTTGTAAGGGAGGTTGTTGTAAACATTAAATAAAGAAAGGTGTTGTGTATAATTCAAAAAAATCTATAAGGGTGTTAATGTAATTTGCTCAAAATATGTAAATCATTATTATGACAAAAATTATCTAAAATCCTTTTAAGATATATTAATGACACATTAATGTTTAACTTGTTATACTATTTTTTAGCTCATTTTCCATATCCTTAATTATTCTTAAAGCTTCAAATTGTATTTTGCACACTTTTCTTGTTGTATCTATTTTTCAAACTTGAAACAAGCTCGTGACTTGTATTTTTTTTAAGCTTAAATACCTTGCTAATGTATTCTAAGGTGTATTTATATAAATTTACAAAGTGGGTAAAGATATAAAGTACCTAGTATGAATGCATGTAAATCACTACATCAAAGACTTACAAATTTTCAAAAATATTAACCTATAGCAAATATTTTTTTAGAGTTAAGTAGCCAAAAAAAATGTTACTTTCATAGATTTTTTTCCCCAATAATCACCTAAAATACCGATATTCATAGTTAAAAGGGATTGTTGTTGCACAACCAAAATTGAAAATGTAAAATCTGATGTGGCTAAGAGGTACCCAAGTGGTCCAAGCTTAGGAAATTCAAACCATTCTGTCAAGCTAGTGTACATGGAGAGTCAGTCATGTAATGTCTACCCACTATGACCAAATTATAATGTCCTTCCATCCTTCAAATAACTTGTGTTGTTCCTTCTCCATCTTCCACAATCTCTACCTTGAAGGTTACTTTGCCTTCATGGTAACTACTATAACGTATGTGTTCCATCAAGTCAATGTAAGGATTCTTTGTTTTTCTTTGGTTGCCTTGCATTTTAAATGTTATTTAAAAGACTATTAGTCTCACATTTGGATGTTTAGCTATGCATAAACTATAAGCCAAAGCCTCTTGGTCATCACCTCCACCTAAGAAGATCATGGCAATTTCACAAAATGACTTCTCATATATGATTAAGAGTTTGCAACTTATTTGGCTTCGATCTATAAAGGTTCCAACTGAGCAAGGAGATTTCCTTAAAACATTTTGGTTTAGTATCCTAATTGAAGCATTGGAGTACTTAACATTTCCATTGATGGACCATTTCTTATGAAATGGCATAATCACAATGTTAGATTTGGAGTCCATTGCCATGCAACATATATCATCGTGCATACTTAAATATGGGGTAATTGTAGTGAATATTGCAATATGACACACCCTCTATTGTGCATTTGAAATTGATCAAAGACATCGTTTATGTGTTGAGGTGACTTGTTAGTACTCTTATTTTTTGTGAGAGTGGAAATTTCCTTGCCTGAGAACTCTTTGAGATGTAGGACAAAGACTGAAATAGGTCTAACCTTTGTAGCATTGGAGGTTTGAAGAAAGTTGATCGTTGGATATACATTTTCTTCATTGTGAACACAAACAAGTATTTTGATATCATATTCATGTTGACCATCCTTAATTGTCTTTCTAATATATGCTTTATACCTCCTTAAAGGATCATATATGTAATGAACAACTATAGATGCCAATCCAGTAATGGCCACCATAGTAAATATAGCAAGGGTGAAAGATAGTTCTTTTATTGCCTATTGACATACATCAAATAGAAATAAATTAACAATATATATGATCACATGTTATATGCTAAGTAGTATAATTCTAAAACTTCTTTATATGAATATGATTTTAAAGAACTTATTGGATCAACAAATTGGGATCATTAGCAAAAGTGCATTAATATAGAATACATAATGAAATACGATGTACATATTTGTTTATGTATATATGTACGTAAGTATTTGGACAAAATTTAGACGTGATTGTGTGAGTTTTTTTGGTGTTATGCTCCAAACAAATTTGGAGTTCCATATCAATAATTCACAAAATAAGGATTTGCATTGAAAGTTAGCATATGTTACTATGCTAAAACTATAATTTTGATTAAAGAACAACACGAAAAAACACTTAAGAAATTGTATTTATGTTTTGTCTATATAGTTTTTTCCTTATTATTTTATAATAAAAAATGAGGTAATGTACCTTAGCATTTAATAAAATGTTGAGCATGAAGAGATCAACAATGCCTTTGCAACACATGATTAGAGATAATGCAAAAGAATCCCAAAATTCAACATGAAAGTGAACTGATGGTAAAATGGTTCCCAAAAACTTTCCTATGTACATTGAAATTAAGATAACCTCTATGGTTACTGTCTTGGATTCTACTAATGAAGGAACATCGATCCCGAGGCGAGTAATAGTACAATAATATGGAACCATGAAATTAGAACCAATAATGTCAAGTCTTTTTGCCAGGACAAAACCTAAAGGGGGACCATCCGGTAAGATCTAGCCAAAACAAAACGCAACAAGGAAAAGAGGTTGTCTTGAATACTTGTAGAATCCAACAAACAGTAATATACAAATGATTGATAAGAAATGACTTTCTGTCATAGGCTTTCCTTGTGGATTGCGGTTGGAGATCCATATAACCAATGGTCTTGGAAAAAATAATAAGATGGAGAAATAACAAATTGTCACAACTGTTTCTGTAATAGGTTTACATGTTTGTTGTTCCACTGCTTTAGCACTATTGATTACCACAAAATAGAATACCTACATGCGTGAGTCACTAACCATGGAAGTGGATATAGCCATGCATCCAATTTCTGAATTAAGAATGTTCATCTTAGCTAGGAAGCCACTAATAGCAGGAAATGTAGACACCGAATAAGATATCACTAAAACATGAATACCAATGCCTTCCATCCCTTCAGTGTACATTACTTTAACAATATTGAAAATTACACCACCAAGTGCTATAGAAGATATGTGGCCTATTAGACCAATTGATATTGCTTGCTTTTCTATCTTTAAGATTAGAATGTGATTGATTTGCACCCCTATCTTAAAGAAATGGATTATCATGCCGAATTATGCAAATGTTGTGAGTGTCATTTTGCTTGCTGTTGGAAATATCATCTCATAACATTCATTGAGTTGACCTAGAACTAAAGGACCCAATATGATTCCAGCCTAATGAGACCATTGAAGAAAGAACACAAGATAATAAACCATCAAATCAAATCTCGTAGAATATTCATGTCAAAGAAATTTTTTTTAGAATAAATAATAGATGCATTCACGGTCTTCCAATGACAAACCATAATGTAGGGTAAGTTTGTTAACTTTTATAATAACTATCGTAAAAGTCATAATAAAGATAGTTTATATTAATTGACAATGTAAAAACTCTTACGTTAATATTATGTGCCTATTAAACTCTTTATTTTATCAACTTTGTGGGAGAACTTAAAAACAAATTCATTCCAAAACATGGCTTCAGAATAATTATTTCAGATACTTAAGCTAAAATGCATTTTCATGCCCACGAATGATTTCAAACTTTTAGCAACTATGGTCTATCTAGATAGTACAATGTACTAACCATGCATAGTTATTAAACTCTTTATTTTATTAGCTTTCAAAGAGTACTTAAAAAAAAGAAGATGATGAAAAAGGAATTCTTAAACACAACTTAGTATAATTATTTAAAATGATTAAGTTAAAATTCATGTCAATGAATGTTTTAAAACTTTTATTAACTATGGTATCCCTATAGAATACAACACCAAATAGAAAATGAATGATATCTTTGTAATGTTGATCTTGTTCTTAAATTCCTTTGGTTACTAATTGATAACTACAATTCAAATTAATCGACCAACAAAATAGTAGTTGTTAATTGTGATGAAAGGAAAAAATATCTTACCACAATCGATGAAACGAGAAAGGTTTGATGACAAAGCCTTAACAAAAGATAAGTGATACTACCGACAATATACATAACATCAATCTGGATAAATAAGATAGACATGTTGTGATGGAAGGGATTGTCTCGAACTAAACACCTCTATTTGAGTGTTTCAAAACATATTGCAATTTTGGGCACACATATCCTCTTTTGATAAGTCCACAATCCATCATTATTTACCTCAAAATCTTGCAATTTTCCTTCTTGGACTTGTGTTAAAATCTGTTGAAAATCTAAATCTCTCTGCTGTCCTAGCCTAATGTATTCTTTAAAATCACTAGTAATTTGTATCTGACTCAAAATGATACTTTTAGAATTAACAGAAAATCCTAAATTAAGATTTTTAAAATTTTCTATCAATTCCATTTCTTTGATCATCATCCTAGATACATGCAGAGATTTTCTACTTAATGCATCAGTTACTACATTTGCCTTTCCTGGATGGTATTTTAACTCAATCATAATCCTTAAGAAATTCAACCCATCTTCTTTGTCTCATATTCAACTCTTTTTGGTCAAAAAGGTACTTAAGACTCTTATGATCTGAAAAGACTTCAAATCTTACTCCATACAAATAATGTCTCCAGATTTTTAAGGCAAAAACTACTGCTGTTAATTCTAGATCATGGGTTGGATAGTTGACTTCATGAGGTCTTAACTGTCTAGATGCATATTAGCTACCACATTTCCATTTTGCATCAACACACAACCTAGTCCTTTCTTTGAAGCATCACAATATACTTCAAATGCACCATGAGGATCTGGCAATACTAATACTGGAGTACTAGTTAATCTTCTTCTTAATTCTAGAAAACTTTTCTCACACTCTAGTGACCATACAAAAGGCACATTTTTCTTAGTCAATCTAGTCAAAGGTAAAGCTATTTGGGAAAATCCTTTTATAAACCTCCTATAGTAACCAACCAATCCTAGAAAACTTCTAACCTCAGTTACTGTGGTTGGTCTCTCCCAATTCATAACTGATTCAATCTTAGTATGATCAACTGAAATTCCTCCCTTAGAAACAACATGACCTAAAAAATTCACTTCCTTAGCCCAAAATTCACACTTAGATAATTTAGCATACAACTTCTTTCCCTAAGTGTCTGTAATACTATTCTAAGATGCTGTTCATGCTCTTTTTCTGATTTTGAATAAACAAGTATATCATCTATAAAGACTATTACAAACTTATCTAGATAAGATCTAAATATTCTATTCATGTAATCCATAAATACTGCTGGAGCATTAGTTAATCCAAAAGACATCACTAAATACTCATAATGCCCATATCTAGTCCTAAATGCAGTTTTAGGAATATCTTCATTTTTAACCCTAATCTGATGATATCCTGACCTAAGATCAATCTTAGAAAATATTATTGCTCCTCTCAGCTGGTCCATAAGATCATCTATCCTAGGTAATGGATATTTATTCTTAATGGTTATCTTATTAAGTTGTCTATAATCTACACAAAGTCTCATTCCCCCATCTTTCTTCTTCACTAACAGAACTGGAGCTCCCCAGGGTGAAACACTAGGTCTAATAAATTTCTTCTCCAACATCTCCTCTAATTGCTTTTTCAATTCTTCTAGCTTTAGAGGGGACATCCTATATGGTGCCATGGATATTGGTCCAGATCTAGGAATTAGGTCAGTAGAAAATTCTATTTCCCTTTCTGGAGGTATCCCTGGTAATTCATCTGGGAACACATCTGGATATTCTCTTACCACGGGTATATTAGAGAGTTCATCAGTTGACTCAGTTACATTAGCTGATAAAAGAACATACCCTTGAATTTCATTTACACAGGAATAGAAAACAATGGAGTTCAAATACAGACACTGGGTTTGACTCTTTTCTGAAATTTCTGAAGGTAAAACAATGGTTTTATTTGAACAATCTAACAACACATGGTTAGCTGCAAGCCAATCCATACCCAAAATTATACTAAACCTAATCAAAGGAAGAAAAATCAAATTTGCAGAATAAGATTTATGATCAACTTGAAAAACACAATTAAGACAGATTTGACGAGTAGTAATAGGTTTACCAGTAGGAGTAGAAACTTGAAGATCATAAGGTAATTGAGATAAAGGTAATCCTAATTGTACAGCAGTGTCATAAGAAATGAAAGAGTGGGTAGCACCTGAATCATACAATACAGTTAAAATAGTATCTTTAATTTTACACTTACCCTCGATAAGATTTTCAGATTGAGATGCCTCTGCTACATTCATGGTAAAGACCCTTCCAGTATGTTGGGGACGTGTAGTGTCTTGGGAATTTTCAGCTCTGCAGTTATTTGCATAGTGTCCCATCTTCCCACATTTAAAACATTGAACACTGTTGCGATTGCGACAATCTCTTGCCAAGTGTCCTGTCTTTCCGCATCGCACACAAGTGGTTTGAACTATGGGGCATGGTCGATCTCCATGGAACTTGTGACATTTGTTGCATTCCCTGCCTGAATTCTGCCCTGTCTAAAATCTTCTCTGTTTAAAATTTTTAAATTTAGAAGGCTGAGGTCCTAATTTCTTCATGAAATTCTCTCTTTTCTCAGCAGTCTCCTTTTATACTCTTCTATTAGTCTACAATTGTTTATCAGAACACCAAACTCCCTAATTTCTAGAGGTCCCACTTTCTCCAACATATCTTCCCTCAATCCCCCTTCAAACTTCATACACTTCCAGTGTTCATTAGGGTTATATTGATAGGTAGAGGAAAATTTAATTAACTCTTCAAATTTAGCAATATATTCAGACACACTACTATTACCTTGTTCAAGCCTAAGAAATTCAAGCTCCTTAGCATTTCTTACTGAGATGGGAAAATACTTACCATAGAATGCTGTCTTAAACACCTCCCATGTAATCTCTACTCCATTACCTGCCAGGATTTGCTTGTGACTGTTCCACCAATACTCAGCATCAGATTGTAACATATAAGTAGCATAGGTTACTTTCTGTTGATCAGAACAACTTAGTACGGTAAATATCTTTTCTATTTCCTTAACCCATTCTTTAGCTATGTCTGGATTAAGAGTTCCCTTAAAGACTGGTGGATTAGACTTTCTAAACTCAACAAACTTATGATATTCTATATCAGACACCTGTCTCCTATTATCAGAATTATTATTGCTATCTTGATTATTATTATTATTATTATTATTATGATTCATTTGCATCATCATTTGAGTAGCTGCTGCAGCTTGTTGACTTGCTGCAGTTGCTTGTTGATTTACAGCAGCCGCTTGCTCTTGCATAGCCGCTAGCATTTCATGAAGAATATTTATTTCTTCACTGTTGCCACCGGCTTGGGTTGCTGTTCTTCCTCTAGTTCTTCTAGCAGCCATGAATTCCTATTCACTTTCACAAAAATATTGAGGTGATCAAGCTCAATATAAAGTTAAAGTGCGCTAGAATTCAACAAACACAAGCAATCACACACACAAACAGTCACACTCAAAGTACACAGAAAATCATAGTTAGTCCATTCCCCTTAGGATCTAACAGGATTAACGACTCTGATACCAAAACTGTAACGACCTAATTTTCTACTTCATTTTTATTAATTTTTATTATTATTTAAAGATAAGTTTCTAAGAAGCGTATATTAGTAAAGATTCTAAAACATAAAATGTACAAATATAGACTTAATATATTATACATAGCCATTGTCTCTGATACAAAAGTCTATATCATACAGGTACAATAATTTTTCATACTCCAGCCTAGTACATAGCTTCTTTATTCATCATCACTACTTCAAAGCATCACGGTACCTGACCATCGTTGCCATCTAAGAAAAACATGAAACAAATCTTTGGGAGAAATAAAATTTCTCAGTAGGCAAAGCTAAATCCCGAACTCATTATTAAGTTAGTAAATCATTAATATATTCCAACAAATTCATAAAATAATTATGCAAACTATATGAATGCATGAAATGAACTATCCCAGGGTGCAAATGGCCTCCACATATCGTACTGTATGTGGCTACACCTCGTACTGGATGTAGACGCCGCGATCATCTTACGCAAACATGCATGAATTCTTGCCATGTATCTTTCACCTGGGTACTACATATCGTACTGTATGTAGCATCAGATTCTGTCTCCCAAAGCCTCGTACTGGACTTGGAAACATGAATCCACCTATTATCACATCAATATCCATCCATAATAAAATCAAATCCATAAGCAAAATACATATTATCTTATGGAAAAATATTTTTATCATAACATCATACGTACCATAAGTATGGTTAAACCACCATACGTTATTCAAGTAAGATCATTACCAACTTAGGCATGACCATTGAATATCCTTAAACTACAGAAAATCATGTTAGTAATCTAACTAAGAATCTACAATATAAATAATTTCTAATCCCTTTAATACCTTTACAGGAAAAGATTAAAGCCTAATATGCATGTTAATTCTCCTTTCACCTATCACCTCACAACTTAATCCTCAAAATTGAATCTTTAGTATTTGATCCATTTATCTACATACCATTCATCCTCTACTTCTAAAAATTAATTCAAAATATTCCCATAATAAAAATATAAACAAACGGCCCAACTATCGTCAAAATCACCTTCCAAGATCATCAAATGGGTTTCCATTCATCACTAATATTTATACTTATAAATCATCACCTATCCTATGGCTTAAATCAACATATTTTCATTAAAGAATAACCTTCAAACATCACGAAATTTAAGCCTAAATAATAACCATAATTCAGCCGACTAAAACATATAAATTAATCCAAACCATTGCTTAACTAGAGATTTAAGCTTAGCCTACCTCAAGTGAGTTTGAGTCTTGAAATTGAATGGATAATTGGCTTCCTTGCTTCCTTCCTTCCTTGGGAAATCCTCTTAGAGATGAAGCCTTGATATCCTTCTAGTAAGCTTGTCAAGAACTCTTCCTAAGGTTGCTAGGTTCTTACGAAAATTCTTTCAAGGTGATGGGTTTTCTTTTCTCATTTGATTTAAGCTTTAAAAGGGAAAGATGAAATGAAGGTGGTGTGAGGGGGAGAGATTCACAAAATTGAGGTAGAGGAAGTGTCTTGAGAATGACTTGCACTTAAGGTCCCCCCCCCCTTTATATAGTGTTTAGAAAATATTTTAATATTCAAGGACATTTTTGCCCTTCCTAACTTAATGACCTTCATTTGGTGCTAATCTAACTAAATTATCTTCATTTAGTTCAATCCTAACTTAATTGCTTCTCCTTCCATTGAAATCTAACTAAGTTCATGATGCCTTTTCTTAAAAATCTTTCAAGTGAATTATATACCATACAAGTGTCCTAACACTTGGCTATGTCATAATGGTTGCCTTTCCAAGTGTCCACCCACTTGGCATGCCTTAACAAGTGTCCCAACATGTGTCCAAATTCATGAAGTTTCTCCTAGCTTCTCCTTTGTTCATGTGGTGGCTAGACAAATGGAGAAAAATCCTTGCTTCATTTTCATGTTACTTGAATCCATGCCATACAAGTGTCTTCCACTTGTATTTATCCTATGACTTGCCTTTCCAAGTGGCTATTCAAGAACTTTCTTCTCCCTTCTACACTATAATTCACGTGATTCATCAATCTAAAGGGGAGGAATACCAATTTTTCTTCCTTTCATGCTACATGTTGTCATTTTTGATGATGAAGAAAAATCTAGTTTCAAATAAGGCTTTACACATGGCATTTTCTTAAAAAGAAGTCAAATTTAATGTGAATTCTTTTATCTAAAGATAATTTATGAATAATAGAACTCTAGATATTCCTAAGAATTCATCTCAATGATAGTTTAAATTAATCACAAGTAGTCTATACAGAGCATTGGATAAACCTTACACACTAGACTACTTTTATCTAAATTTTGATTGGTCCATACTATTTCTGACCATCAAAATTACTAAACTATTTTATTTAATAGGTCTATACATCCTACAATTAAAAGAAAATTTCATAGATTCTATTTATCATTTTTCCATATTTTTCTGCCACCTCAATCTTCCTAAATAACATTTCGAAGTTACTATCGTATAAAATTCCTAGAAATTTTATTCTGAGGTTTTTTTGTCACAAAAAATATTTTGATACTTAGTCAGCTAAGTGTATTTTATAATTTCATTTGGTTTCTACAAAATTTCTAAAGATATTTGGGCATTTCTGGCCTAAGGGCATTTTGGTAATTTTACCATTCATCTTAGGGGTATTTTTGTCATTTCCAAAATGTCCAAGGGTATTTTTTGTAATTTCCATGTTAATCAAAAATATCCAAGTATTATCACACTTCCACAATTCAATTATAATTACAAATTCAAAATATAATTTTGAGGATGTTACATAGTGACCCATGAATGTAGCTTGATGTTCAACGCATATGCATGTGTGCACACATAAGTTTTGTAACAATATAAGAACACCAAATATGAAGATGAATTGTAAATTTTAAAGGTATTTGTGGGTCATCGTGTCATAGGTGCAAAATATTCAATGTCTTTATCAATGAATTTATGTTAAAAAATCTGATTGACTATCAATGAGATTTCTTCTTCCAATCACATTTTTTTCATCCATAAACCTTAAAGCTAATACCTTGCATAAGAGATCTAAATCTAGTTGCACCCAGGCCAATGATACATTGATATATATATTAAGGTTATGTAAATGGTACTACATATTTTTTGAGTTCTACAATTTTTAATATTTTATAATATATTTTAAGGTGACTATTTTAAATGCTGAAAAATTAAGGATAAAATGTGTTTGTGATCCTTAATATATACCTGAATTTTGCATTATGTCCCTAATACATATATTTTTTGCGTTTGATCCTAATATTTGAATTTTTTTTTGTTTTAGGTCTTTGCCGATAGGATTCCTTCATCAAGTGATGATGTGTTCATTAAATACGATTTGTGGCGGTTTTTAAAATTGCTAGTATCTATTTCGAAACTAAAATTCTAATTTTTTAAGGCAAAAAAGACCAATGCCAAGTTTGTCCAGGTTCTTGGTTTAGCCATTGCTTAAGTTTGCCCTTGTGCTTGGTTTTGGCCTGTGGCTAAGTCTTGGCAAGCCATATATAAAAAATAGGGAGAAAAATTAAAATCCAATACAACAAAAACACCAAAGGATGCCTTTCAAATCACGAAAACAAGATCTAATCTCATATTCAAATAAAAATTAAAACAACAATTTCAAATTGGATTCAAAATTTTGAACAAGACCTCAGAATCAAAATCAAAGCACAAATAAAAAATCCCCAAATCACAACACCAAAGCATATATTGAATTTCCTTTGGAAAGTGCACAGACCACAATGGAGTCAAAATCACCCCCATTGATAGTGTGTGACCTCACCACACTGCCACCCTAACCTCAAACCAAACCCTAACACCATAAACTCAACAACCCAGATATGGAATGCAACCTTGAGGATGAGGTTCTGAGGCACCTTTTATTACTCAAGGATAGCTAAACTTGGTTGAAACATGCATTGTTGGTGACGCCATATTTAATTTCATGACGAGGTTGAGGTGATTTTTAGTGGAGGTAGTGGTTAAAAAGGAAGAGGAGACACAGGTTGTGGGGGTGTTGTTGGGGTCAAGATGGTGAAGGGGCACGCATGACACGATGGAGCATAGGTGGGTCATGCAAGCACAAATCCAGAGGTAGGAGTGGCATACTGTGTGCACATAAGGTGATGGGGTGGGTCGCACACACAAATTTTGGTCAGATGATCAAACGTAAAGAGAAAATTTAGTAGGGATTCTAATGCAAAATTCAGTATATATTATGGATCACAAACATATTTTAACCAAAAATTATTTATTTTTTGTAATATTGGTCTCCTTAAAATATTTTGTCTATACGATACTGTCCTTTTATATTATTTTTGTTTTAATTAAAGTTTATTTTGTGGACTAGTTACATTTGTATACATAGAGAGGCAAATTTATCTACAATTTAAATAAATTAAAATTTAAAAAGAATTGTTAAATTTCAAAGCAAACTATCCAAATTGACACAAATTTGTGTAAAATTTCTTAGAATTAATTTCCAATTGAAATCAAATGCATATGAAATTTCGAATATAACATGCTACTTTGTTAGTCTAAAATACTACTAATGAATATGAAAAAGAAACCTGTACTGGCATATTCATCCATTGACTTAGGTAATTTATTTTCGTAAAAAATCAACATTTTTTTTCCTGCTTTGAAGAGTAGACCAATTGGCTAAGCAAGTTGTAACTTAATTTATTTTTCATGGATTAAACATAAATTGAAACCACAAACTATCACCAGAATACATAATAATGTAAAACCATAGAATTAGTCAAGCAAATGTGAAAACAATAGGAATACCCGCAATAACCAAGAGGGGGGGGGGTGAATTGGTTTAAACTTGGTCTTTTAAAATTATTTAGAAAATCAAAGTTATAGGATCTTAATCACAATTAAACCAAGAATGCTTCAAATCAATCAAACCACTCAGCCCAAGAAAACAATTGCTTCAAAACAGAACTTGTTGAGTAATGAAAATAACACCAAGAACTAATGATCAAGATAACAAGAAGAGTTTAAGGAATAAAAAATCAACACAAGAATTTATACTGGTTCACTTCTCAAGAAAAGCTACATCCAGTTCTTCTAATCAACACTAGATTAGAGTTCCACTATTATAAAATTTCAGTTCTTACAAGCTTTACAACAACCACTCTTTATCAATCCTAGATAAAGAACAGAAATCTAAAACCCTATTAGATACCTAATGATCAAGACATAGAGAACCCTTCTCTACTTTTCCCTCTAGAGCAACCCATTCTAGAAAAAAACTTAAAGAACCCTTTACAATAGTTTCAAACTACCAAGAATACAAAAACAAATTTACAACAAGAGATAATGGAGAGAGACAACCTGATGATCCAATGAATATGGTTTACCAACTAGAGCTGAAATGCAGAAATCAAATTTAGAACTTTCTCTCCAAAACTTCTTTGAAAATCTTGCCCAAGAAATCTTTCAATACACTATGAAGATTAAAAAGTGGGACAAGAGCTTTGCTAACTTAGAAAATCCTTTCTAACTCCGAGAAGGCTTGTATATACTCAGAAAAATCGAAGTCTAAAAGTTATATTTTCAGGCAAACCTTCAATCTATTTATAACCAATTTTTATAACAGAATGTAATCGATTAAATCGCTATGTAATCGATTAAATTATCATATGTAATCGATTAAATTGCCAAATAATCGATTAAAATGTTCTTAGCACAACCTGGGAACTGCAACGAACAAATTAATCGATTAATCTGAGTTGTAATCGATTAAAGCATACAAGTTTAGTTGTAAAACAAGCTTATGTAATTGATTACAGATTGTGGTAATCGATTAAAGCAGACAAGTTTAGTTTTGAAACAAGCTTGTGTAATCGAACACGGATTGTGGTAATCAATTAAGTCAGCCATGCATATTAAAAATGAACTTAAGTAATTGATTACGATATCATGGTAATCGATTAAGACAGGGAAACATGATTTTCATTTTGTGCTATGTAATTGATTATGAGTAGTCAGTAATCGATTAAAATGTTCTTCAAGGCTTTTCTAGAATTAAAACAGAAGTTGGTAATCAATTATATCGTTGTGTAATCGATTAAAACAGTGAGATTTCGTTTTTCCAAAAACTTAGCCATGATAAATTAGTTTCTTTTGAAAACATGAATAGCTTTAATGCTTAAATGAAATCGTGTATGCATGTTAATGATCATGTTCATGCAATGTAAGGATCATAAGATTAGCCTCTCATACACTTAACCAAATTAGAAATTCCTTGGCATGTGAAAAGCTAAAATCTTTCTTCTAAAGCACAAGCTTCTTCTTTAGCTTTATTTTCTTCCTACTCCCCCTATATCCAACAAAATGCACCTTCATGTCGTTGTAGCTTGCATAAGAAACAAATTATGTCACCAAAATGCATATACTAAAAGCAACGACTTCCATGGCCTTAGTTCTCAACGCAAACATGTTTATATCACCCAATATTGGTAAAGATTAGATTTTTTAATGAGTGAGTTTAATTTCTATGCATTCGCAACTTACATTTTTTTACACTATTCATAAATGAGAAATCACAATAACTGTTATTTTTGTGCAAAATATGTTTTTGGTCTCTCAACTTTTAGTGACTTTAATTTTTAGTCCATAAGCAAAATTTTAACTACTCTTAATCCCTATACTTTTTAATGTTTACATTTTTAGTCTTTGTCCTTAAGTATCACTATTAAGTGACGACGTGTCAACCACATTAGAGCTATGTGGCCTATTAATTTGGCGTGGCAACCACATGTTAAATTTTTAGGTATATTGTGTTCTTATTCCTTCATCTTTTTATGATATTGACTTTTAGTGCTTTAACAATTTTTTTTATAGAATTTAGTCTCTTAAGAATTTGTTGATTGATCTTACTTAGTCCATCAACAATTTTTTTTACTAGTCTTAGTTACCAAAATTTTGTTTGTCATTGTTTTTAGTGTTTCTCATCGAATATCACCATTAAGGGATGGCATTACTTGCCACATGGACTACTAGTATGATCTAATAGTCACTTGATAAAATATTTATTGTTCAAAGACATTTTCTAGCAGTTCTAAGGAATTATAAATTTTTTGAGGTTTTAGTCCTTGTTCTTTTGTTCGCTCACATGTCCTCTCCCTCTACGTATAGACTCTTCAATCTCTCCTTTAGCATTTTTGCACTTAAGAATTTTTGTAGTGCCTCAGAACGGCTAGAAAATGTCTTGAACGAGTAATATTGTATCATGTGATTGTTACATCATACCAACAATCTACATGTCAAGTCATGTGGTTGCCACATCATTGCTTAGCGATGATACTTGATGAGAAAAACTAAAAACAATGACAAACAAAAGGTGAGGGACTAAACTCGGTAAAAAAAATTGATAAGGAACAAAGACCGATCAAAAAAATATTGAGGAACTAAAAGTGAATTTGGTAAAAAAAAGATGAAGAATTAAAAACATAATTTACTCAAAAAATTTACATGTGACTTCCATGTCATTATTTGACGATTTAACGATCAGGACTAAAAACATAAACATAGAAAAATAGTGACTAAGATCGATTAAAATTTTGTTTATGGACTAAAAACACATTTTGTTCATTATTTATAAATTAATTATTATAAAAGTTTACAAATTTACTATGCATATTACTTTATGACTAGGTGACTAGTGTAAAAAGTCTTTAATTTGTGCATAAACTATTTACTCAACATGAGCAATACCCAACATGTTCTTTAATATATCACTGTTTATAGAAAGTGTTGATATATTCCCAATGCCATTAAATATTTAGATAAAAAAGACTTATGTGTTTTGATACTCGATAATTTAGCGAATTTTGTTTTGGGTTCCTAATATTTTTTTTTGTATTAAGTCTCTTATAAACAATTTTTTTTTATTTTTGGTCCTTGTTGTTTTGTTTTAGTCCTTCTAGTATATCTATTCTTTTTTTTTAGTTTTTATAATATTTTTTCTTCGTTTCATTTTAATCTCTTTGAAAAATATTTGATAGAGGCTAATAACAAATTATCTACATATTTTTGGGACAAAAAAAAAATAGATATATTAGAAGGACTAAAACAAAATAACAAGGACCCAAAATAATTTTTTATTAGGGAATCAACACAAAAACATTTATTAGGAACCCAAAATAAAACTAACTAATTTATCCAGAATAAAAACGTTATGAATGACATAAACAACAATTTCAATCATTTAAAAAAAATATACTTAGTATACATACAAGTTTAATTACAATCTATCAATTTTCTAATATTAAACCCAAATTAAAAATCAAAAACAGAAATTATCATGTCTCACTTTCTATTGTTCACACTAATGTTTGCTTCAACACGATTCTAAAATTTGAGTTTTTAATAAAACAATATGTAGATTGAAAGGAAAAATTTGCATTTCAACCGGAATGGATTATCAAATTATTTTCCAAAAGCACTTGGTCAAGGTGAATCACAATTGAATTTGGAGATAATTGGGACATAAAAGATAAATGAATTTTGTTATAAAAAAATGGAACAAAAAACAAATAACCAAAAAGAGATAATTATTGATTTTATTAGATTGTGACTAACAATAAAAAGATGACCTTAGATTTATGCATATTTATGTAAAAGTCACATAAAGGCTCATTTATGCAACACTAAAATTGCTGAGATTTTTGTGGCAACACCAATCATTACATTAGGAAGAGTTTGATGATTTATGTCATGACATAGTTTTTGTGTGCTGAGAAGCTTATTGTTTGAACAAAAAATGATGTATTGACTAATGTATTGTTTTATCCTATGAATAAAATTTTAAAGCAATAAAAAATAGTTTTAGAACATAAATTTGGAAAATGAACATACATGTAAAAAATTGATGATCATGAATTAAGTCACTTAAAAATAAGCAAATAACACTGTATAGGAAAAAAAAGGAGAAAATGAAGACTGATAAGTGCCCTAATTCAGTTAAATTCATGTTTCAAATGCAGACACTTATCTTTTGATTTCAGAAGATTTGATTATAAATTTGACCTAAACCTAGTTAAATAGCACCTAGTACTTGTATAAAAGTTGTTCATATTTTGGAAGATTAATCCAATCATGCTTTGTATTTTGATAGATTCCATGGATTTTCGAGGCTTCCGAATAAGCAAAGCAAGCAAAGAGGGCTTACATAGCAAACATGGGAGGTATTACAAGCAATCCAGGCCCAAAATCCATCAAAGCCCAAAGAATTCTTCATGGTTAAGGCATTAACTCTCCTAGGAGACCAAACCATGTGTATTTGGCTCACCTGGGCGACCACAAGTTCCAAAGCATGTCAGATTAGCTCGCCTAGGCGACCAAAAGGTGAAGGAATCACTCGCCTGGGCGAGTGATGCAGGCAGGTCATGGATTCTATAAATAGCCAACGAATTTGCATCATTCAGCATGCCATTTTTGCTTTATTCTTGCTTCCTTTGCCGTTCCTTAGGCTTAGGAGCTTAAATATTAGTAAGTAGGTAGGTTAGGGAAGTGAGAGAAGTGAGATGTAGTGTGGAGACTCTGCCGGAAAGAAGCGGTGCTGTGGCCCTTCATCAATTCTTCCCTTGAGTAGGTTCTCTCCACAATGAGTAGCTAGCTTCTCTAAGGATTGGATGTAATCTTCTTAACCCTATTTCTCTCTTTTAATCTCTATTTATGCATTAATCTTTTCTATTCCTTGTTGGTAATTTCATTCTGTGCTTAATGCTTGATTCTATTTGATCACTAGTTTCATGAATTAAAATCCTAAGTGAGATTGGAAAGTAATCTTAAGGTTTGAACCGAAGGATTTTACTCATTACGTTATGTTGCTAGGAATAGGGCATATCATTTTGATTGCATAAAGCACACAATTATAATTCTTAATGCTGGGGTATTTACTTCATATGCGAGGGATCGATATTCGGTAGATATCCTTAGAACTCGAATGCGAGGGATCGATTCGGGGTAAAATAGTGTGCATCAATAAGGATAGATAATGATTTATGCATGGTAATGTTAATTGGATATAAAAGGATAAGAATGATGAAACCCAATCCCAGTTTCCTATAAATATATTTCATTTTACGAATTTAGTAATTTTCCGTTACTTTCTTAAACAAATGAAATTCTGCTCATCCTACTTGTACATAACTATTGAAATGTTAAATTTTATTTGGAGTAACTTAGTAGCTCAAGTCCCTGTGGAGACGATATTATAAATTTTGTAACTTACAAAGACAAATCAGTGCACTTGCCGAGATTCCGTAACAAGTTTCTGGCGCCGTTGCCGGGGACTTGAGTCACTCGCTCAGTTCTTTCAAATTTAATTTTTCAGTTGAATAGAACTTTTTCTTTACTTTCGTTATTTTGATTTTGTATAAATTCTCTTATGTTTTATTTTCCCTAACCTTGGTACTTACGAATTATTGCAAATTTGTCCTTTTTCCTTTTGAGGTAAATTTCTTGCAGATACATCGTTATTAAATTTAGAAATTACCAAGACCATAAAGGAAAAGAAACAAACAACCAAAGAGCTACCGAGTAAATCTTCTATTTTTTATTTTCCTTCACCAGTAAAGCCACCTGTAATTTATGGCTGATAAAGGAGAGGGAGAAGAAAATAGACCACCGAGGAGGACTCTTAGTGATTATGCATATCAACAAGGACTAAACATTACAATAGCATAGCCATTCCTCCTTTCAGTAAAAATGTTGTGGAATTGAAGCCCGCATTGCTCAGTCTAATTGGATCACATCTTTTTTCTGGACTAGATCATGAAGATCCATACACGCATTTGTCTACCTTCATGGAGCTGTGCAGTAAAATGAGAGCCTCTGATGCAGATGCTGAAGCTGTTTATCTCAGAGCTTTTCCGTTCTCCTTGACAGATAAGGCAAAGACTTGGCTTCAATCCCAACCAAACAAAAGTCTTAGCACTTGGGAAGGAGTGGAGGAGAAATTCATTGCCAGATTCTTTTGTCCATCTAGATTCATAAGCGCAAAATCAGCAATTGCTACTTTTTCCCAAGGATTTAATGAACCTCTCTGTGAGACATGGGAGAGATTCAAATCTTTACTACGGAGGTGCCCAAACCATAACTTTGATGAGATTGCATAACTACACATTTTTTACAGTGGTTTGAGACATCAAACAAAGATGATTCTTGATGCCTCAGCTGGAGGTACAATGATGTCCAAGAGCCCGGAGGAAGCAATTATAATCATTGACTTCATAGCAACCAATGATTACCAGTCTCACCATAATAGATCTCTGATTCAAAGAAAAGGTATAATTGACCTGGATACTCAGAATGCAATTCTAGCTCAGAATAAGCTCTTGACTCAACAAATAAAGGCCTTGACCAAACAGATAGGCCAACTTCCTCAACTTCCTCAACAAGCAACTCATGGTTGCCAACAAGAAGAGGAGGCTTATTATATGCAAAATCAGACCAGACCTCAACAGAACCTCCAAGGAAATTACCAAGGCTACAGAGATGGCCCAAGTTCTTATGGCTGGAAGCAACAAAATGAAAATGCATATTATGGTCCCACTAACTCTTCTTGTGCAGGCCCCTCTAACAACTCTTACGCAGGTTCTTCAAATAGGGTTCCACAACAACAACAACAAGAAGCTCAGCCTGATAGAATATCAAAAATGGAAGATACTCTAATTCAGTTTATGCAGATGACCATTTCAAATCAAAAGAACACTGAGGCTTCCATCAAAAATCTTGAAGTTTAGGTTGGGCAGCTTGCAAAACAAATATCTGAGCATAGCAGTGGACCTTTTTCAGCAAATCCAAAAGAACCAAGGGAGTGTTTTAGAGTGGATGTCCTGAATGGAGGAATTTTTGACTCCAAGAAGTTGGTTCAAAGAAAAGATCGTTTAGAGAAAATATCAGTTGAAGCATTTGAGAAGATGAGTGAATCTGAAGACAATGATAGTTTAGATCATCTCCAACAACCATATGCTTTCAAGGAAATTCCTTACCAGCAAACTCTCTTTGAGGAATTGTTAGAGGAAGTGAAAAATCAAGAATAAAAAACAAAGGTAAACGCAGTACCTCCACATGCTAAAAATATTTTTCTTGCAGGGACTTCACAGAAACTAGTCATAAGCCATTCAAGTCTCTCTGAAAAAGAAAAGAAACTAGTGAAAATGTTGGAGGAAAATGAAAAAGCCATTGGCTCATCCCTATTGTCCAATTGCTGGGAGCCAAAGCCATAACAAAGGCGTCCAGGTAATACGACGTTAAAGAAGCGCTCCTGGGAGGCAACCCCATGTTTTTAATTTTTGTCTTTATTTTTGTTGTTTTAATGTTATATGTCTTTTTAAAAGTTTATATCTTATCTTTTTGAAAGTATCATCTGTTTTGTTAGAACTTGGATATAGGTCCATTGGTTAGGGGGAGTAGCAAAGCAGGTGAAGAAGAAGAACATGACAGATCCTGTTGATTATCTGAATGGAGGACATCGAGCTCCTCAGCCACGATCTTCAAAAATCAGTGACATTGTTTTTAAATTTCTTTACTGCTTTGTAGTTTAAATTCAGTACTTTATTTATTTAGTTACTATGTTTGCTTGAATAGTTGTGTGCATTTATAATTCTTTTTGGTATTGCACACAAAGGTTTCTATCTTTTTGAAAATACACATTTTGGTTACTTTTTGTTTTGTTAACATAGTTGTATAAATCTTTTTGGGACTTAACTGATATGTCATGTTTTGAAAAGAATCAACAGATAAATATTTTGAAACTTGTTTTTTGATTTGGATCAAAACACCATAAAATGATTTTTGGAAACTTTGAGAATGAAAAGCAAAGGAATGGTTTCCAAAGATCAAATGAAGGTAGATATTTTTACATGGAATTGATAAAGAACATCTTTCGAAACATTGATTTGATTTTAACATGAAAACAGACCTTAAGCCTAGTGATTTTAACAAGAATTTCTAATTACCATTTGCAAAACCCTTTTGAGCCAAACACTTGATATTTTGTTGGAACCCTAACCTAGGATAAGAATTCCCTACCTTACCTTAGGTTAGGAGAGCAAAAAGGGAAATATTTTGTTGATGGAAACTTCTTTTGGGTAGTTCATGCGATAAAAAAGATTTTAAATGTGGCTATATGCTATTCAAGTGATAAGTAAAAGAAAAGAAAGAAAGAAAGAAAAAGAAGAAAAGAAAAAGGAAACAAATTCCTTGTGTTTTAAATATACAAAGTGTTGAGTAAAAAGATTGATGGATATCTTGGAAGAAAAAGGAGGAAATAGAAAGTAATGATCTCATTGTTTTATCTGTATATGTTCTCCTATTCCCAAAGGTTCTTTTTGAATATCCAGAAAAACCAAGATTTCTTTTCTAGCCAGGCCCAACCATAAAAGTCCTAATGATCCATGTTGATTATGCACTTTGATTTGATGGGAAATGAACTGCAAAATTAATCTATGACATGTCAGTGTTGGAATTGAAATTAAACACTCACCTGTGAGAATTAAACACCTTTTGAGAGGTTTTCCTCTGTTTGAATCAATCACATGTTTCCTCTGATGTTCTTTAGAAATGAAATGTGAATTGATCTTAATCTCATTTTGGTTTTGAGAATTTCATCTTTTGTTTCAAATTCTTGAGGTTGATTAATTTGAAACATGTTTTGATCACTTTGAAAAGTTGATTCTTTACAAAGCATGTTCATCCTCTATGTTCCTATTAATTATAGTGTTAGTTACTTTGCTTGAGCACAAGAAAGATTATAGGTGAGGGGGAGTGATAAGTGCCCTAATTCAGTTAAATTCATGTTTCAAATGCAGACACTTATCTTTTGATTTCAGAAGATTTGATTATAAATTTGACCTAAACCTAGTTAAATAGCACCTAGTACTTGTATAAAAGTTGTTCATATTTTGGAAGATTAATCCAATCATGCTTTGTATTTTGATAGATTCCATGGATTTTCGAGGCTTCCGAATAAGCAAAGCAAGCAAAGAGGGCTTACATAGCAAACATGGGAGGTATTACAAGCAATCCAGGCCCAAAATCCATCAAAGCCCAAAGAATTCTTCATGGTTAAGGCATTAACTCTCCTAGGAGACCAAACCATGTGTATTTGGCTCACCTGGGCGACCACAAGTTCCAAAGCATGTCAGATTAGCTCGCCTAGGCGACCAAAAGGTGAAGGAATCACTCGCCTGGGCGAGTGATGCAGGCAGGTCATGGATTCTATAAATAGCCAACGAATTTGCATCATTCAGCATGCCATTTTTGCTTTATTCTTGCTTCCTTTGCCGTTCCTTAGGCTTAGGAGCTTAAATATTAGTAAGTAGGTAGGTTAGGGAAGTGAGAGAAGTGAGATGTAGTGTGGAGACTCTGCCGGAAAGAAGCGGTGCTGTGGCCCTTCATCAATTCTTCCCTTGAGTAGGTTCTCTCCACAATGAGTAGCTAGCTTCTCTAAGGATTGGATGTAATCTTCTTAACCCTATTTCTCTCTTTTAATCTCTATTTATGCATTAATCTTTTCTATTCCTTGTTGGTAATTTCATTCTGTGCTTAATGCTTGATTCTATTTGATCACTAGTTTCATGAATTAAAATCCTAAGTGAGATTGGAAAGTAATCTTAAGGTTTGAACCGAAGGATTTTACTCATTACGTTATGTTGCTAGGAATAGGGCATATCATTTTGATTGCATAAAGCACACAATTATAATTCTTAATGCTGGGGTATTTACTTCATATGCGAGGGATCGATATTCGGTAGATATCCTTAGAACTCGAATGCGAGGGATCGATTCGGGGTAAAATAGTGTGCATCAATAAGGATAGATAATGATTTATGCATGGTAATGTTAATTGGATATAAAAGGATAAGAATGATGAAACCCAATCCCAGTTTCCTATAAATATATTTCATTTTACGAATTTAGTAATTTTCCGTTACTTTCTTAAACAAATGAAATTCTGCTCATCCTACTTGTACATAACTATTGAAATGTTAAATTTTATTTGGAGTAACTTAGTAGCTCAAGTCCCTGTGGAGACGATATTATAAATTTTGTAACTTACAAAGACAAATCAGTGCACTTGCCGAGATTCCGTAACAAGTTTCTGGCGCCGTTGCCGGGGACTTGAGTCACTCGCTCAGTTCTTTCAAATTTAATTTTTCAGTTGAATAGAACTTTTTCTTTACTTTCGTTATTTTGATTTTGTATAAATTCTCTTATGTTTTATTTTCCCTAACCTTGGTACTTACGAATTATTGCAAATTTGTCCTTTTTCCTTTTGAGGTAAATTTCTTGCAGATACATCGTTATTAAATTTAGAAATTACCAAGACCATAAAGGAAAAGAAACAAACAACCAAAGAGCTACCGAGTAAATCTTCTATTTTTTATTTTCCTTCACCAGTAAAGCCACCTGTAATTTATGGCTGATAAAGGAGAGGGAGAAGAAAATAGACCACCGAGGAGGACTCTTAGTGATTATGCATATCAACAAGGACTAAACATTACAATAGCATAGCCATTCCTCCTTTCAGTAAAAATGTTGTGGAATTGAAGCCCGCATTGCTCAGTCTAATTGGATCACATCTTTTTTCTGGACTAGATCATGAAGATCCATACACGCATTTGTCTACCTTCATGGAGCTGTGCAGTAAAATGAGAGCCTCTGATGCAGATGCTGAAGCTGTTTATCTCAGAGCTTTTCCGTTCTCCTTGACAGATAAGGCAAAGACTTGGCTTCAATCCCAACCAAACAAAAGTCTTAGCACTTGGGAAGGAGTGGAGGAGAAATTCATTGCCAGATTCTTTTGTCCATCTAGATTCATAAGCGCAAAATCAGCAATTGCTACTTTTTCCCAAGGATTTAATGAACCTCTCTGTGAGACATGGGAGAGATTCAAATCTTTACTACGGAGGTGCCCAAACCATAACTTTGATGAGATTGCATAACTACACATTTTTTACAGTGGTTTGAGACATCAAACAAAGATGATTCTTGATGCCTCAGCTGGAGGTACAATGATGTCCAAGAGCCCGGAGGAAGCAATTATAATCATTGACTTCATAGCAACCAATGATTACCAGTCTCACCATAATAGATCTCTGATTCAAAGAAAAGGTATAATTGACCTGGATACTCAGAATGCAATTCTAGCTCAGAATAAGCTCTTGACTCAACAAATAAAGGCCTTGACCAAACAGATAGGCCAACTTCCTCAACTTCCTCAACAAGCAACTCATGGTTGCCAACAAGAAGAGGAGGCTTATTATATGCAAAATCAGACCAGACCTCAACAGAACCTCCAAGGAAATTACCAAGGCTACAGAGATGGCCCAAGTTCTTATGGCTGGAAGCAACAAAATGAAAATGCATATTATGGTCCCACTAACTCTTCTTGTGCAGGCCCCTCTAACAACTCTTACGCAGGTTCTTCAAATAGGGTTCCACAACAACAACAACAAGAAGCTCAGCCTGATAGAATATCAAAAATGGAAGATACTCTAATTCAGTTTATGCAGATGACCATTTCAAATCAAAAGAACACTGAGGCTTCCATCAAAAATCTTGAAGTTTAGGTTGGGCAGCTTGCAAAACAAATATCTGAGCATAGCAGTGGACCTTTTTCAGCAAATCCAAAAGAACCAAGGGAGTGTTTTAGAGTGGATGTCCTGAATGGAGGAATTTTTGACTCCAAGAAGTTGGTTCAAAGAAAAGATCGTTTAGAGAAAATATCAGTTGAAGCATTTGAGAAGATGAGTGAATCTGAAGACAATGATAGTTTAGATCATCTCCAACAACCATATGCTTTCAAGGAAATTCCTTACCAGCAAACTCTCTTTGAGGAATTGTTAGAGGAAGTGAAAAATCAAGAATAAAAAACAAAGGTAAACGCAGTACCTCCACATGCTAAAAATATTTTTCTTGCAGGGACTTCACAGAAACTAGTCATAAGCCATTCAAGTCTCTCTGAAAAAGAAAAGAAACTAGTGAAAATGTTGGAGGAAAATGAAAAAGCCATTGGCTCATCCCTATTGTCCAATTGCTGGGAGCCAAAGCCATAACAAAGGCGTCCAGGTAATACGACGTTAAAGAAGCGCTCCTGGGAGGCAACCCCATGTTTTTAATTTTTGTCTTTATTTTTGTTGTTTTAATGTTATATGTCTTTTTAAAAGTTTATATCTTATCTTTTTGAAAGTATCATCTGTTTTGTTAGAACTTGGATATAGGTCCATTGGTTAGGGGGAGTAGCAAAGCAGGTGAAGAAGAAGAACATGACAGATCCTGTTGATTATCTGAATGGAGGACATCGAGCTCCTCAGCCACGATCTTCAAAAATCAGTGACATTGTTTTTAAATTTCTTTACTGCTTTGTAGTTTAAATTCAGTACTTTATTTATTTAGTTACTATGTTTGCTTGAATAGTTGTGTGCATTTATAATTCTTTTTGGTATTGCACACAAAGGTTTCTATCTTTTTGAAAATACACATTTTGGTTACTTTTTGTTTTGTTAACATAGTTGTATAAATCTTTTTGGGACTTAACTGATATGTCATGTTTTGAAAAGAATCAACAGATAAATATTTTGAAACTTGTTTTTTGATTTGGATCAAAACACCATAAAATGATTTTTGGAAACTTTGAGAATGAAAAGCAAAGGAATGGTTTCCAAAGATCAAATGAAGGTAGATATTTTTACATGGAATTGATAAAGAACATCTTTCGAAACATTGATTTGATTTTAACATGAAAACAGACCTTAAGCCTAGTGATTTTAACAAGAATTTCTAATTACCATTTGCAAAACCCTTTTGAGCCAAACACTTGATATTTTGTTGGAACCCTAACCTAGGATAAGAATTCCCTACCTTACCTTAGGTTAGGAGAGCAAAAAGGGAAATATTTTGTTGATGGAAACTTCTTTTGGGTAGTTCATGCGATAAAAAAGATTTTAAATGTGGCTATATGCTATTCAAGTGATAAGTAAAAGAAAAGAAAGAAAGAAAGAAAAAGAAGAAAAGAAAAAGGAAACAAATTCCTTGTGTTTTAAATATACAAAGTGTTGAGTAAAAAGATTGATGGATATCTTGGAAGAAAAAGGAGGAAATAGAAAGTAATGATCTCATTGTTTTATCTGTATATGTTCTCCTATTCCCAAAGGTTCTTTTTGAATATCCAGAAAAACCAAGATTTCTTTTCTAGCCAGGCCCAACCATAAAAGTCCTAATGATCCATGTTGATTATGCACTTTGATTTGATGGGAAATGAACTGCAAAATTAATCTATGACATGTCAGTGTTGGAATTGAAATTAAACACTCACCTGTGAGAATTAAACACCTTTTGAGAGGTTTTCCTCTGTTTGAATCAATCACATGTTTCCTCTGATGTTCTTTAGAAATGAAATGTGAATTGATCTTAATCTCATTTTGGTTTTGAGAATTTCATCTTTTGTTTCAAATTCTTGAGGTTGATTAATTTGAAACATGTTTTGATCACTTTGAAAAGTTGATTCTTTACAAAGCATGTTCATCCTCTATGTTCCTATTAATTATAGTGTTAGTTACTTTGCTTGAGCACAAGAAAGATTATAGGTGAGGGGGAGTGATAAGTGCCCTAATTCAGTTAAATTCATGTTTCAAATGCAGACACTTATCTTTTGATTTCAGAAGATTTGATTATAAATTTGACCTAAACCTAGTTAAATAGCACCTAGTACTTGTATAAAAGTTGTTCATATTTTGGAAGATTAATCCAATCATGCTTTGTATTTTGATAGATTCCATGGATTTTCGAGGCTTCCGAATAAGCAAAGCAAGCAAAGAGGGCTTACATAGCAAACATGGGAGGTATTACAAGCAATCCAGGCCCAAAATCCATCAAAGCCCAAAGAATTCTTCATGGTTAAGGCATTAACTCTCCTAGGAGACCAAACCATGTGTATTTGGCTCACCTGGGCGACCACAAGTTCCAAAGCATGTCAGATTAGCTCGCCTAGGCGACCAAAAGGTGAAGGAATCACTCGCCTGGGCGAGTGATGCAGGCAGGTCATGGATTCTATAAATAGCCAACGAATTTGCATCATTCAGCATGCCATTTTTGCTTTATTCTTGCTTCCTTTGCCGTTCCTTAGGCTTAGGAGCTTAAATATTAGTAAGTAGGTAGGTTAGGGAAGTGAGAGAAGTGAGATGTAGTGTGGAGACTCTGCCGGAAAGAAGCGGTGCTGTGGCCCTTCATCAATTCTTCCCTTGAGTAGGTTCTCTCCACAATGAGTAGCTAGCTTCTCTAAGGATTGGATGTAATCTTCTTAACCCTATTTCTCTCTTTTAATCTCTATTTATGCATTAATCTTTTCTATTCCTTGTTGGTAATTTCATTCTGTGCTTAATGCTTGATTCTATTTGATCACTAGTTTCATGAATTAAAATCCTAAGTGAGATTGGAAAGTAATCTTAAGGTTTGAACCGAAGGATTTTACTCATTACGTTATGTTGCTAGGAATAGGGCATATCATTTTGATTGCATAAAGCACACAATTATAATTCTTAATGCTGGGGTATTTACTTCATATGCGAGGGATCGATATTCGGTAGATATCCTTAGAACTCGAATGCGAGGGATCGATTCGGGGTAAAATAGTGTGCATCAATAAGGATAGATAATGATTTATGCATGGTAATGTTAATTGGATATAAAAGGATAAGAATGATGAAACCCAATCCCAGTTTCCTATAAATATATTTCATTTTACGAATTTAGTAATTTTCCGTTACTTTCTTAAACAAATGAAATTCTGCTCATCCTACTTGTACATAACTATTGAAATGTTAAATTTTATTTGGAGTAACTTAGTAGCTCAAGTCCCTGTGGAGACGATATTATAAATTTTGTAACTTACAAAGACAAATCAGTGCACTTGCCGAGATTCCGTAACAAGTTTCTGGCGCCGTTGCCGGGGACTTGAGTCACTCGCTCAGTTCTTTCAAATTTAATTTTTCAGTTGAATAGAACTTTTTCTTTACTTTCGTTATTTTGATTTTGTATAAATTCTCTTATGTTTTATTTTCCCTAACCTTGGTACTTACGAATTATTGCAAATTTGTCCTTTTTCCTTTTGAGGTAAATTTCTTGCAGATACATCGTTATTAAATTTAGAAATTACCAAGACCATAAAGGAAAAGAAACAAACAACCAAAGAGCTACCGAGTAAATCTTCTATTTTTTATTTTCCTTCACCAGTAAAGCCACCTGTAATTTATGGCTGATAAAGGAGAGGGAGAAGAAAATAGACCACCGAGGAGGACTCTTAGTGATTATGCATATCAACAAGGACTAAACATTACAATAGCATAGCCATTCCTCCTTTCAGTAAAAATGTTGTGGAATTGAAGCCCGCATTGCTCAGTCTAATTGGATCACATCTTTTTTCTGGACTAGATCATGAAGATCCATACACGCATTTGTCTACCTTCATGGAGCTGTGCAGTAAAATGAGAGCCTCTGATGCAGATGCTGAAGCTGTTTATCTCAGAGCTTTTCCGTTCTCCTTGACAGATAAGGCAAAGACTTGGCTTCAATCCCAACCAAACAAAAGTCTTAGCACTTGGGAAGGAGTGGAGGAGAAATTCATTGCCAGATTCTTTTGTCCATCTAGATTCATAAGCGCAAAATCAGCAATTGCTACTTTTTCCCAAGGATTTAATGAACCTCTCTGTGAGACATGGGAGAGATTCAAATCTTTACTACGGAGGTGCCCAAACCATAACTTTGATGAGATTGCATAACTACACATTTTTTACAGTGGTTTGAGACATCAAACAAAGATGATTCTTGATGCCTCAGCTGGAGGTACAATGATGTCCAAGAGCCCGGAGGAAGCAATTATAATCATTGACTTCATAGCAACCAATGATTACCAGTCTCACCATAATAGATCTCTGATTCAAAGAAAAGGTATAATTGACCTGGATACTCAGAATGCAATTCTAGCTCAGAATAAGCTCTTGACTCAACAAATAAAGGCCTTGACCAAACAGATAGGCCAACTTCCTCAACTTCCTCAACAAGCAACTCATGGTTGCCAACAAGAAGAGGAGGCTTATTATATGCAAAATCAGACCAGACCTCAACAGAACCTCCAAGGAAATTACCAAGGCTACAGAGATGGCCCAAGTTCTTATGGCTGGAAGCAACAAAATGAAAATGCATATTATGGTCCCACTAACTCTTCTTGTGCAGGCCCCTCTAACAACTCTTACGCAGGTTCTTCAAATAGGGTTCCACAACAACAACAACAAGAAGCTCAGCCTGATAGAATATCAAAAATGGAAGATACTCTAATTCAGTTTATGCAGATGACCATTTCAAATCAAAAGAACACTGAGGCTTCCATCAAAAATCTTGAAGTTTAGGTTGGGCAGCTTGCAAAACAAATATCTGAGCATAGCAGTGGACCTTTTTCAGCAAATCCAAAAGAACCAAGGGAGTGTTTTAGAGTGGATGTCCTGAATGGAGGAATTTTTGACTCCAAGAAGTTGGTTCAAAGAAAAGATCGTTTAGAGAAAATATCAGTTGAAGCATTTGAGAAGATGAGTGAATCTGAAGACAATGATAGTTTAGATCATCTCCAACAACCATATGCTTTCAAGGAAATTCCTTACCAGCAAACTCTCTTTGAGGAATTGTTAGAGGAAGTGAAAAATCAAGAATAAAAAACAAAGGTAAACGCAGTACCTCCACATGCTAAAAATATTTTTCTTGCAGGGACTTCACAGAAACTAGTCATAAGCCATTCAAGTCTCTCTGAAAAAGAAAAGAAACTAGTGAAAATGTTGGAGGAAAATGAAAAAGCCATTGGCTCATCCCTATTGTCCAATTGCTGGGAGCCAAAGCCATAACAAAGGCGTCCAGGTAATACGACGTTAAAGAAGCGCTCCTGGGAGGCAACCCCATGTTTTTAATTTTTGTCTTTATTTTTGTTGTTTTAATGTTATATGTCTTTTTAAAAGTTTATATCTTATCTTTTTGAAAGTATCATCTGTTTTGTTAGAACTTGGATATAGGTCCATTGGTTAGGGGGAGTAGCAAAGCAGGTGAAGAAGAAGAACATGACAGATCCTGTTGATTATCTGAATGGAGGACATCGAGCTCCTCAGCCACGATCTTCAAAAATCAGTGACATTGTTTTTAAATTTCTTTACTGCTTTGTAGTTTAAATTCAGTACTTTATTTATTTAGTTACTATGTTTGCTTGAATAGTTGTGTGCATTTATAATTCTTTTTGGTATTGCACACAAAGGTTTCTATCTTTTTGAAAATACACATTTTGGTTACTTTTTGTTTTGTTAACATAGTTGTATAAATCTTTTTGGGACTTAACTGATATGTCATGTTTTGAAAAGAATCAACAGATAAATATTTTGAAACTTGTTTTTTGATTTGGATCAAAACACCATAAAATGATTTTTGGAAACTTTGAGAATGAAAAGCAAAGGAATGGTTTCCAAAGATCAAATGAAGGTAGATATTTTTACATGGAATTGATAAAGAACATCTTTCGAAACATTGATTTGATTTTAACATGAAAACAGACCTTAAGCCTAGTGATTTTAACAAGAATTTCTAATTACCATTTGCAAAACCCTTTTGAGCCAAACACTTGATATTTTGTTGGAACCCTAACCTAGGATAAGAATTCCCTACCTTACCTTAGGTTAGGAGAGCAAAAAGGGAAATATTTTGTTGATGGAAACTTCTTTTGGGTAGTTCATGCGATAAAAAAGATTTTAAATGTGGCTATATGCTATTCAAGTGATAAGTAAAAGAAAAGAAAGAAAGAAAGAAAAAGAAGAAAAGAAAAAGGAAACAAATTCCTTGTGTTTTAAATATACAAAGTGTTGAGTAAAAAGATTGATGGATATCTTGGAAGAAAAAGGAGGAAATAGAAAGTAATGATCTCATTGTTTTATCTGTATATGTTCTCCTATTCCCAAAGGTTCTTTTTGAATATCCAGAAAAACCAAGATTTCTTTTCTAGCCAGGCCCAACCATAAAAGTCCTAATGATCCATGTTGATTATGCACTTTGATTTGATGGGAAATGAACTGCAAAATTAATCTATGACATGTCAGTGTTGGAATTGAAATTAAACACTCACCTGTGAGAATTAAACACCTTTTGAGAGGTTTTCCTCTGTTTGAATCAATCACATGTTTCCTCTGATGTTCTTTAGAAATGAAATGTGAATTGATCTTAATCTCATTTTGGTTTTGAGAATTTCATCTTTTGTTTCAAATTCTTGAGGTTGATTAATTTGAAACATGTTTTGATCACTTTGAAAAGTTGATTCTTTACAAAGCATGTTCATCCTCTATGTTCCTATTAATTATAGTGTTAGTTACTTTGCTTGAGCACAAGAAAGATTATAGGTGAGGGGGAGTGATAAGTGCCCTAATTCAGTTAAATTCATGTTTCAAATGCAGACACTTATCTTTTGATTTCAGAAGATTTGATTATAAATTTGACCTAAACCTAGTTAAATAGCACCTAGTACTTGTATAAAAGTTGTTCATATTTTGGAAGATTAATCCAATCATGCTTTGTATTTTGATAGATTCCATGGATTTTCGAGGCTTCCGAATAAGCAAAGCAAGCAAAGAGGGCTTACATAGCAAACATGGGAGGTATTACAAGCAATCCAGGCCCAAAATCCATCAAAGCCCAAAGAATTCTTCATGGTTAAGGCATTAACTCTCCTAGGAGACCAAACCATGTGTATTTGGCTCACCTGGGCGACCACAAGTTCCAAAGCATGTCAGATTAGCTCGCCTAGGCGACCAAAAGGTGAAGGAATCACTCGCCTGGGCGAGTGATGCAGGCAGGTCATGGATTCTATAAATAGCCAACGAATTTGCATCATTCAGCATGCCATTTTTGCTTTATTCTTGCTTCCTTTGCCGTTCCTTAGGCTTAGGAGCTTAAATATTAGTAAGTAGGTAGGTTAGGGAAGTGAGAGAAGTGAGATGTAGTGTGGAGACTCTGCCGGAAAGAAGCGGTGCTGTGGCCCTTCATCAATTCTTCCCTTGAGTAGGTTCTCTCCACAATGAGTAGCTAGCTTCTCTAAGGATTGGATGTAATCTTCTTAACCCTATTTCTCTCTTTTAATCTCTATTTATGCATTAATCTTTTCTATTCCTTGTTGGTAATTTCATTCTGTGCTTAATGCTTGATTCTATTTGATCACTAGTTTCATGAATTAAAATCCTAAGTGAGATTGGAAAGTAATCTTAAGGTTTGAACCGAAGGATTTTACTCATTACGTTATGTTGCTAGGAATAGGGCATATCATTTTGATTGCATAAAGCACACAATTATAATTCTTAATGCTGGGGTATTTACTTCATATGCGAGGGATCGATATTCGGTAGATATCCTTAGAACTCGAATGCGAGGGATCGATTCGGGGTAAAATAGTGTGCATCAATAAGGATAGATAATGATTTATGCATGGTAATGTTAATTGGATATAAAAGGATAAGAATGATGAAACCCAATCCCAGTTTCCTATAAATATATTTCATTTTACGAATTTAGTAATTTTCCGTTACTTTCTTAAACAAATGAAATTCTGCTCATCCTACTTGTACATAACTATTGAAATGTTAAATTTTATTTGGAGTAACTTAGTAGCTCAAGTCCCTGTGGAGACGATATTATAAATTTTGTAACTTACAAAGACAAATCAGTGCACTTGCCGAGATTCCGTAACAAGTTTCTGGCGCCGTTGCCGGGGACTTGAGTCACTCGCTCAGTTCTTTCAAATTTAATTTTTCAGTTGAATAGAACTTTTTCTTTACTTTCGTTATTTTGATTTTGTATAAATTCTCTTATGTTTTATTTTCCCTAACCTTGGTACTTACGAATTATTGCAAATTTGTCCTTTTTCCTTTTGAGGTAAATTTCTTGCAGATACATCGTTATTAAATTTAGAAATTACCAAGACCATAAAGGAAAAGAAACAAACAACCAAAGAGCTACCGAGTAAATCTTCTATTTTTTATTTTCCTTCACCAGTAAAGCCACCTGTAATTTATGGCTGATAAAGGAGAGGGAGAAGAAAATAGACCACCGAGGAGGACTCTTAGTGATTATGCATATCAACAAGGACTAAACATTACAATAGCATAGCCATTCCTCCTTTCAGTAAAAATGTTGTGGAATTGAAGCCCGCATTGCTCAGTCTAATTGGATCACATCTTTTTTCTGGACTAGATCATGAAGATCCATACACGCATTTGTCTACCTTCATGGAGCTGTGCAGTAAAATGAGAGCCTCTGATGCAGATGCTGAAGCTGTTTATCTCAGAGCTTTTCCGTTCTCCTTGACAGATAAGGCAAAGACTTGGCTTCAATCCCAACCAAACAAAAGTCTTAGCACTTGGGAAGGAGTGGAGGAGAAATTCATTGCCAGATTCTTTTGTCCATCTAGATTCATAAGCGCAAAATCAGCAATTGCTACTTTTTCCCAAGGATTTAATGAACCTCTCTGTGAGACATGGGAGAGATTCAAATCTTTACTACGGAGGTGCCCAAACCATAACTTTGATGAGATTGCATAACTACACATTTTTTACAGTGGTTTGAGACATCAAACAAAGATGATTCTTGATGCCTCAGCTGGAGGTACAATGATGTCCAAGAGCCCGGAGGAAGCAATTATAATCATTGACTTCATAGCAACCAATGATTACCAGTCTCACCATAATAGATCTCTGATTCAAAGAAAAGGTATAATTGACCTGGATACTCAGAATGCAATTCTAGCTCAGAATAAGCTCTTGACTCAACAAATAAAGGCCTTGACCAAACAGATAGGCCAACTTCCTCAACTTCCTCAACAAGCAACTCATGGTTGCCAACAAGAAGAGGAGGCTTATTATATGCAAAATCAGACCAGACCTCAACAGAACCTCCAAGGAAATTACCAAGGCTACAGAGATGGCCCAAGTTCTTATGGCTGGAAGCAACAAAATGAAAATGCATATTATGGTCCCACTAACTCTTCTTGTGCAGGCCCCTCTAACAACTCTTACGCAGGTTCTTCAAATAGGGTTCCACAACAACAACAACAAGAAGCTCAGCCTGATAGAATATCAAAAATGGAAGATACTCTAATTCAGTTTATGCAGATGACCATTTCAAATCAAAAGAACACTGAGGCTTCCATCAAAAATCTTGAAGTTTAGGTTGGGCAGCTTGCAAAACAAATATCTGAGCATAGCAGTGGACCTTTTTCAGCAAATCCAAAAGAACCAAGGGAGTGTTTTAGAGTGGATGTCCTGAATGGAGGAATTTTTGACTCCAAGAAGTTGGTTCAAAGAAAAGATCGTTTAGAGAAAATATCAGTTGAAGCATTTGAGAAGATGAGTGAATCTGAAGACAATGATAGTTTAGATCATCTCCAACAACCATATGCTTTCAAGGAAATTCCTTACCAGCAAACTCTCTTTGAGGAATTGTTAGAGGAAGTGAAAAATCAAGAATAAAAAACAAAGGTAAACGCAGTACCTCCACATGCTAAAAATATTTTTCTTGCAGGGACTTCACAGAAACTAGTCATAAGCCATTCAAGTCTCTCTGAAAAAGAAAAGAAACTAGTGAAAATGTTGGAGGAAAATGAAAAAGCCATTGGCTCATCCCTATTGTCCAATTGCTGGGAGCCAAAGCCATAACAAAGGCGTCCAGGTAATACGACGTTAAAGAAGCGCTCCTGGGAGGCAACCCCATGTTTTTAATTTTTGTCTTTATTTTTGTTGTTTTAATGTTATATGTCTTTTTAAAAGTTTATATCTTATCTTTTTGAAAGTATCATCTGTTTTGTTAGAACTTGGATATAGGTCCATTGGTTAGGGGGAGTAGCAAAGCAGGTGAAGAAGAAGAACATGACAGATCCTGTTGATTATCTGAATGGAGGACATCGAGCTCCTCAGCCACGATCTTCAAAAATCAGTGACATTGTTTTTAAATTTCTTTACTGCTTTGTAGTTTAAATTCAGTACTTTATTTATTTAGTTACTATGTTTGCTTGAATAGTTGTGTGCATTTATAATTCTTTTTGGTATTGCACACAAAGGTTTCTATCTTTTTGAAAATACACATTTTGGTTACTTTTTGTTTTGTTAACATAGTTGTATAAATCTTTTTGGGACTTAACTGATATGTCATGTTTTGAAAAGAATCAACAGATAAATATTTTGAAACTTGTTTTTTGATTTGGATCAAAACACCATAAAATGATTTTTGGAAACTTTGAGAATGAAAAGCAAAGGAATGGTTTCCAAAGATCAAATGAAGGTAGATATTTTTACATGGAATTGATAAAGAACATCTTTCGAAACATTGATTTGATTTTAACATGAAAACAGACCTTAAGCCTAGTGATTTTAACAAGAATTTCTAATTACCATTTGCAAAACCCTTTTGAGCCAAACACTTGATATTTTGTTGGAACCCTAACCTAGGATAAGAATTCCCTACCTTACCTTAGGTTAGGAGAGCAAAAAGGGAAATATTTTGTTGATGGAAACTTCTTTTGGGTAGTTCATGCGATAAAAAAGATTTTAAATGTGGCTATATGCTATTCAAGTGATAAGTAAAAGAAAAGAAAGAAAGAAAGAAAAAGAAGAAAAGAAAAAGGAAACAAATTCCTTGTGTTTTAAATATACAAAGTGTTGAGTAAAAAGATTGATGGATATCTTGGAAGAAAAAGGAGGAAATAGAAAGTAATGATCTCATTGTTTTATCTGTATATGTTCTCCTATTCCCAAAGGTTCTTTTTGAATATCCAGAAAAACCAAGATTTCTTTTCTAGCCAGGCCCAACCATAAAAGTCCTAATGATCCATGTTGATTATGCACTTTGATTTGATGGGAAATGAACTGCAAAATTAATCTATGACATGTCAGTGTTGGAATTGAAATTAAACACTCACCTGTGAGAATTAAACACCTTTTGAGAGGTTTTCCTCTGTTTGAATCAATCACATGTTTCCTCTGATGTTCTTTAGAAATGAAATGTGAATTGATCTTAATCTCATTTTGGTTTTGAGAATTTCATCTTTTGTTTCAAATTCTTGAGGTTGATTAATTTGAAACATGTTTTGATCACTTTGAAAAGTTGATTCTTTACAAAGCATGTTCATCCTCTATGTTCCTATTAATTATAGTGTTAGTTACTTTGCTTGAGCACAAGAAAGATTATAGGTGAGGGGGAGTGATAAGTGCCCTAATTCAGTTAAATTCATGTTTCAAATGCAGACACTTATCTTTTGATTTCAGAAGATTTGATTATAAATTTGACCTAAACCTAGTTAAATAGCACCTAGTACTTGTATAAAAGTTGTTCATATTTTGGAAGATTAATCCAATCATGCTTTGTATTTTGATAGATTCCATGGATTTTCGAGGCTTCCGAATAAGCAAAGCAAGCAAAGAGGGCTTACATAGCAAACATGGGAGGTATTACAAGCAATCCAGGCCCAAAATCCATCAAAGCCCAAAGAATTCTTCATGGTTAAGGCATTAACTCTCCTAGGAGACCAAACCATGTGTATTTGGCTCACCTGGGCGACCACAAGTTCCAAAGCATGTCAGATTAGCTCGCCTAGGCGACCAAAAGGTGAAGGAATCACTCGCCTGGGCGAGTGATGCAGGCAGGTCATGGATTCTATAAATAGCCAACGAATTTGCATCATTCAGCATGCCATTTTTGCTTTATTCTTGCTTCCTTTGCCGTTCCTTAGGCTTAGGAGCTTAAATATTAGTAAGTAGGTAGGTTAGGGAAGTGAGAGAAGTGAGATGTAGTGTGGAGACTCTGCCGGAAAGAAGCGGTGCTGTGGCCCTTCATCAATTCTTCCCTTGAGTAGGTTCTCTCCACAATGAGTAGCTAGCTTCTCTAAGGATTGGATGTAATCTTCTTAACCCTATTTCTCTCTTTTAATCTCTATTTATGCATTAATCTTTTCTATTCCTTGTTGGTAATTTCATTCTGTGCTTAATGCTTGATTCTATTTGATCACTAGTTTCATGAATTAAAATCCTAAGTGAGATTGGAAAGTAATCTTAAGGTTTGAACCGAAGGATTTTACTCATTACGTTATGTTGCTAGGAATAGGGCATATCATTTTGATTGCATAAAGCACACAATTATAATTCTTAATGCTGGGGTATTTACTTCATATGCGAGGGATCGATATTCGGTAGATATCCTTAGAACTCGAATGCGAGGGATCGATTCGGGGTAAAATAGTGTGCATCAATAAGGATAGATAATGATTTATGCATGGTAATGTTAATTGGATATAAAAGGATAAGAATGATGAAACCCAATCCCAGTTTCCTATAAATATATTTCATTTTACGAATTTAGTAATTTTCCGTTACTTTCTTAAACAAATGAAATTCTGCTCATCCTACTTGTACATAACTATTGAAATGTTAAATTTTATTTGGAGTAACTTAGTAGCTCAAGTCCCTGTGGAGACGATATTATAAATTTTGTAACTTACAAAGACAAATCAGTGCACTTGCCGAGATTCCGTAACAAGTTTCTGGCGCCGTTGCCGGGGACTTGAGTCACTCGCTCAGTTCTTTCAAATTTAATTTTTCAGTTGAATAGAACTTTTTCTTTACTTTCGTTATTTTGATTTTGTATAAATTCTCTTATGTTTTATTTTCCCTAACCTTGGTACTTACGAATTATTGCAAATTTGTCCTTTTTCCTTTTGAGGTAAATTTCTTGCAGATACATCGTTATTAAATTTAGAAATTACCAAGACCATAAAGGAAAAGAAACAAACAACCAAAGAGCTACCGAGTAAATCTTCTATTTTTTATTTTCCTTCACCAGTAAAGCCACCTGTAATTTATGGCTGATAAAGGAGAGGGAGAAGAAAATAGACCACCGAGGAGGACTCTTAGTGATTATGCATATCAACAAGGACTAAACATTACAATAGCATAGCCATTCCTCCTTTCAGTAAAAATGTTGTGGAATTGAAGCCCGCATTGCTCAGTCTAATTGGATCACATCTTTTTTCTGGACTAGATCATGAAGATCCATACACGCATTTGTCTACCTTCATGGAGCTGTGCAGTAAAATGAGAGCCTCTGATGCAGATGCTGAAGCTGTTTATCTCAGAGCTTTTCCGTTCTCCTTGACAGATAAGGCAAAGACTTGGCTTCAATCCCAACCAAACAAAAGTCTTAGCACTTGGGAAGGAGTGGAGGAGAAATTCATTGCCAGATTCTTTTGTCCATCTAGATTCATAAGCGCAAAATCAGCAATTGCTACTTTTTCCCAAGGATTTAATGAACCTCTCTGTGAGACATGGGAGAGATTCAAATCTTTACTACGGAGGTGCCCAAACCATAACTTTGATGAGATTGCATAACTACACATTTTTTACAGTGGTTTGAGACATCAAACAAAGATGATTCTTGATGCCTCAGCTGGAGGTACAATGATGTCCAAGAGCCCGGAGGAAGCAATTATAATCATTGACTTCATAGCAACCAATGATTACCAGTCTCACCATAATAGATCTCTGATTCAAAGAAAAGGTATAATTGACCTGGATACTCAGAATGCAATTCTAGCTCAGAATAAGCTCTTGACTCAACAAATAAAGGCCTTGACCAAACAGATAGGCCAACTTCCTCAACTTCCTCAACAAGCAACTCATGGTTGCCAACAAGAAGAGGAGGCTTATTATATGCAAAATCAGACCAGACCTCAACAGAACCTCCAAGGAAATTACCAAGGCTACAGAGATGGCCCAAGTTCTTATGGCTGGAAGCAACAAAATGAAAATGCATATTATGGTCCCACTAACTCTTCTTGTGCAGGCCCCTCTAACAACTCTTACGCAGGTTCTTCAAATAGGGTTCCACAACAACAACAACAAGAAGCTCAGCCTGATAGAATATCAAAAATGGAAGATACTCTAATTCAGTTTATGCAGATGACCATTTCAAATCAAAAGAACACTGAGGCTTCCATCAAAAATCTTGAAGTTTAGGTTGGGCAGCTTGCAAAACAAATATCTGAGCATAGCAGTGGACCTTTTTCAGCAAATCCAAAAGAACCAAGGGAGTGTTTTAGAGTGGATGTCCTGAATGGAGGAATTTTTGACTCCAAGAAGTTGGTTCAAAGAAAAGATCGTTTAGAGAAAATATCAGTTGAAGCATTTGAGAAGATGAGTGAATCTGAAGACAATGATAGTTTAGATCATCTCCAACAACCATATGCTTTCAAGGAAATTCCTTACCAGCAAACTCTCTTTGAGGAATTGTTAGAGGAAGTGAAAAATCAAGAATAAAAAACAAAGGTAAACGCAGTACCTCCACATGCTAAAAATATTTTTCTTGCAGGGACTTCACAGAAACTAGTCATAAGCCATTCAAGTCTCTCTGAAAAAGAAAAGAAACTAGTGAAAATGTTGGAGGAAAATGAAAAAGCCATTGGCTCATCCCTATTGTCCAATTGCTGGGAGCCAAAGCCATAACAAAGGCGTCCAGGTAATACGACGTTAAAGAAGCGCTCCTGGGAGGCAACCCCATGTTTTTAATTTTTGTCTTTATTTTTGTTGTTTTAATGTTATATGTCTTTTTAAAAGTTTATATCTTATCTTTTTGAAAGTATCATCTGTTTTGTTAGAACTTGGATATAGGTCCATTGGTTAGGGGGAGTAGCAAAGCAGGTGAAGAAGAAGAACATGACAGATCCTGTTGATTATCTGAATGGAGGACATCGAGCTCCTCAGCCACGATCTTCAAAAATCAGTGACATTGTTTTTAAATTTCTTTACTGCTTTGTAGTTTAAATTCAGTACTTTATTTATTTAGTTACTATGTTTGCTTGAATAGTTGTGTGCATTTATAATTCTTTTTGGTATTGCACACAAAGGTTTCTATCTTTTTGAAAATACACATTTTGGTTACTTTTTGTTTTGTTAACATAGTTGTATAAATCTTTTTGGGACTTAACTGATATGTCATGTTTTGAAAAGAATCAACAGATAAATATTTTGAAACTTGTTTTTTGATTTGGATCAAAACACCATAAAATGATTTTTGGAAACTTTGAGAATGAAAAGCAAAGGAATGGTTTCCAAAGATCAAATGAAGGTAGATATTTTTACATGGAATTGATAAAGAACATCTTTCGAAACATTGATTTGATTTTAACATGAAAACAGACCTTAAGCCTAGTGATTTTAACAAGAATTTCTAATTACCATTTGCAAAACCCTTTTGAGCCAAACACTTGATATTTTGTTGGAACCCTAACCTAGGATAAGAATTCCCTACCTTACCTTAGGTTAGGAGAGCAAAAAGGGAAATATTTTGTTGATGGAAACTTCTTTTGGGTAGTTCATGCGATAAAAAAGATTTTAAATGTGGCTATATGCTATTCAAGTGATAAGTAAAAGAAAAGAAAGAAAGAAAGAAAAAGAAGAAAAGAAAAAGGAAACAAATTCCTTGTGTTTTAAATATACAAAGTGTTGAGTAAAAAGATTGATGGATATCTTGGAAGAAAAAGGAGGAAATAGAAAGTAATGATCTCATTGTTTTATCTGTATATGTTCTCCTATTCCCAAAGGTTCTTTTTGAATATCCAGAAAAACCAAGATTTCTTTTCTAGCCAGGCCCAACCATAAAAGTCCTAATGATCCATGTTGATTATGCACTTTGATTTGATGGGAAATGAACTGCAAAATTAATCTATGACATGTCAGTGTTGGAATTGAAATTAAACACTCACCTGTGAGAATTAAACACCTTTTGAGAGGTTTTCCTCTGTTTGAATCAATCACATGTTTCCTCTGATGTTCTTTAGAAATGAAATGTGAATTGATCTTAATCTCATTTTGGTTTTGAGAATTTCATCTTTTGTTTCAAATTCTTGAGGTTGATTAATTTGAAACATGTTTTGATCACTTTGAAAAGTTGATTCTTTACAAAGCATGTTCATCCTCTATGTTCCTATTAATTATAGTGTTAGTTACTTTGCTTGAGCACAAGAAAGATTATAGGTGAGGGGGAGTGATAAGTGCCCTAATTCAGTTAAATTCATGTTTCAAATGCAGACACTTATCTTTTGATTTCAGAAGATTTGATTATAAATTTGACCTAAACCTAGTTAAATAGCACCTAGTACTTGTATAAAAGTTGTTCATATTTTGGAAGATTAATCCAATCATGCTTTGTATTTTGATAGATTCCATGGATTTTCGAGGCTTCCGAATAAGCAAAGCAAGCAAAGAGGGCTTACATAGCAAACATGGGAGGTATTACAAGCAATCCAGGCCCAAAATCCATCAAAGCCCAAAGAATTCTTCATGGTTAAGGCATTAACTCTCCTAGGAGACCAAACCATGTGTATTTGGCTCACCTGGGCGACCACAAGTTCCAAAGCATGTCAGATTAGCTCGCCTAGGCGACCAAAAGGTGAAGGAATCACTCGCCTGGGCGAGTGATGCAGGCAGGTCATGGATTCTATAAATAGCCAACGAATTTGCATCATTCAGCATGCCATTTTTGCTTTATTCTTGCTTCCTTTGCCGTTCCTTAGGCTTAGGAGCTTAAATATTAGTAAGTAGGTAGGTTAGGGAAGTGAGAGAAGTGAGATGTAGTGTGGAGACTCTGCCGGAAAGAAGCGGTGCTGTGGCCCTTCATCAATTCTTCCCTTGAGTAGGTTCTCTCCACAATGAGTAGCTAGCTTCTCTAAGGATTGGATGTAATCTTCTTAACCCTATTTCTCTCTTTTAATCTCTATTTATGCATTAATCTTTTCTATTCCTTGTTGGTAATTTCATTCTGTGCTTAATGCTTGATTCTATTTGATCACTAGTTTCATGAATTAAAATCCTAAGTGAGATTGGAAAGTAATCTTAAGGTTTGAACCGAAGGATTTTACTCATTACGTTATGTTGCTAGGAATAGGGCATATCATTTTGATTGCATAAAGCACACAATTATAATTCTTAATGCTGGGGTATTTACTTCATATGCGAGGGATCGATATTCGGTAGATATCCTTAGAACTCGAATGCGAGGGATCGATTCGGGGTAAAATAGTGTGCATCAATAAGGATAGATAATGATTTATGCATGGTAATGTTAATTGGATATAAAAGGATAAGAATGATGAAACCCAATCCCAGTTTCCTATAAATATATTTCATTTTACGAATTTAGTAATTTTCCGTTACTTTCTTAAACAAATGAAATTCTGCTCATCCTACTTGTACATAACTATTGAAATGTTAAATTTTATTTGGAGTAACTTAGTAGCTCAAGTCCCTGTGGAGACGATATTATAAATTTTGTAACTTACAAAGACAAATCAGTGCACTTGCCGAGATTCCGTAACAAGTTTCTGGCGCCGTTGCCGGGGACTTGAGTCACTCGCTCAGTTCTTTCAAATTTAATTTTTCAGTTGAATAGAACTTTTTCTTTACTTTCGTTATTTTGATTTTGTATAAATTCTCTTATGTTTTATTTTCCCTAACCTTGGTACTTACGAATTATTGCAAATTTGTCCTTTTTCCTTTTGAGGTAAATTTCTTGCAGATACATCGTTATTAAATTTAGAAATTACCAAGACCATAAAGGAAAAGAAACAAACAACCAAAGAGCTACCGAGTAAATCTTCTATTTTTTATTTTCCTTCACCAGTAAAGCCACCTGTAATTTATGGCTGATAAAGGAGAGGGAGAAGAAAATAGACCACCGAGGAGGACTCTTAGTGATTATGCATATCAACAAGGACTAAACATTACAATAGCATAGCCATTCCTCCTTTCAGTAAAAATGTTGTGGAATTGAAGCCCGCATTGCTCAGTCTAATTGGATCACATCTTTTTTCTGGACTAGATCATGAAGATCCATACACGCATTTGTCTACCTTCATGGAGCTGTGCAGTAAAATGAGAGCCTCTGATGCAGATGCTGAAGCTGTTTATCTCAGAGCTTTTCCGTTCTCCTTGACAGATAAGGCAAAGACTTGGCTTCAATCCCAACCAAACAAAAGTCTTAGCACTTGGGAAGGAGTGGAGGAGAAATTCATTGCCAGATTCTTTTGTCCATCTAGATTCATAAGCGCAAAATCAGCAATTGCTACTTTTTCCCAAGGATTTAATGAACCTCTCTGTGAGACATGGGAGAGATTCAAATCTTTACTACGGAGGTGCCCAAACCATAACTTTGATGAGATTGCATAACTACACATTTTTTACAGTGGTTTGAGACATCAAACAAAGATGATTCTTGATGCCTCAGCTGGAGGTACAATGATGTCCAAGAGCCCGGAGGAAGCAATTATAATCATTGACTTCATAGCAACCAATGATTACCAGTCTCACCATAATAGATCTCTGATTCAAAGAAAAGGTATAATTGACCTGGATACTCAGAATGCAATTCTAGCTCAGAATAAGCTCTTGACTCAACAAATAAAGGCCTTGACCAAACAGATAGGCCAACTTCCTCAACTTCCTCAACAAGCAACTCATGGTTGCCAACAAGAAGAGGAGGCTTATTATATGCAAAATCAGACCAGACCTCAACAGAACCTCCAAGGAAATTACCAAGGCTACAGAGATGGCCCAAGTTCTTATGGCTGGAAGCAACAAAATGAAAATGCATATTATGGTCCCACTAACTCTTCTTGTGCAGGCCCCTCTAACAACTCTTACGCAGGTTCTTCAAATAGGGTTCCACAACAACAACAACAAGAAGCTCAGCCTGATAGAATATCAAAAATGGAAGATACTCTAATTCAGTTTATGCAGATGACCATTTCAAATCAAAAGAACACTGAGGCTTCCATCAAAAATCTTGAAGTTTAGGTTGGGCAGCTTGCAAAACAAATATCTGAGCATAGCAGTGGACCTTTTTCAGCAAATCCAAAAGAACCAAGGGAGTGTTTTAGAGTGGATGTCCTGAATGGAGGAATTTTTGACTCCAAGAAGTTGGTTCAAAGAAAAGATCGTTTAGAGAAAATATCAGTTGAAGCATTTGAGAAGATGAGTGAATCTGAAGACAATGATAGTTTAGATCATCTCCAACAACCATATGCTTTCAAGGAAATTCCTTACCAGCAAACTCTCTTTGAGGAATTGTTAGAGGAAGTGAAAAATCAAGAATAAAAAACAAAGGTAAACGCAGTACCTCCACATGCTAAAAATATTTTTCTTGCAGGGACTTCACAGAAACTAGTCATAAGCCATTCAAGTCTCTCTGAAAAAGAAAAGAAACTAGTGAAAATGTTGGAGGAAAATGAAAAAGCCATTGGCTCATCCCTATTGTCCAATTGCTGGGAGCCAAAGCCATAACAAAGGCGTCCAGGTAATACGACGTTAAAGAAGCGCTCCTGGGAGGCAACCCCATGTTTTTAATTTTTGTCTTTATTTTTGTTGTTTTAATGTTATATGTCTTTTTAAAAGTTTATATCTTATCTTTTTGAAAGTATCATCTGTTTTGTTAGAACTTGGATATAGGTCCATTGGTTAGGGGGAGTAGCAAAGCAGGTGAAGAAGAAGAACATGACAGATCCTGTTGATTATCTGAATGGAGGACATCGAGCTCCTCAGCCACGATCTTCAAAAATCAGTGACATTGTTTTTAAATTTCTTTACTGCTTTGTAGTTTAAATTCAGTACTTTATTTATTTAGTTACTATGTTTGCTTGAATAGTTGTGTGCATTTATAATTCTTTTTGGTATTGCACACAAAGGTTTCTATCTTTTTGAAAATACACATTTTGGTTACTTTTTGTTTTGTTAACATAGTTGTATAAATCTTTTTGGGACTTAACTGATATGTCATGTTTTGAAAAGAATCAACAGATAAATATTTTGAAACTTGTTTTTTGATTTGGATCAAAACACCATAAAATGATTTTTGGAAACTTTGAGAATGAAAAGCAAAGGAATGGTTTCCAAAGATCAAATGAAGGTAGATATTTTTACATGGAATTGATAAAGAACATCTTTCGAAACATTGATTTGATTTTAACATGAAAACAGACCTTAAGCCTAGTGATTTTAACAAGAATTTCTAATTACCATTTGCAAAACCCTTTTGAGCCAAACACTTGATATTTTGTTGGAACCCTAACCTAGGATAAGAATTCCCTACCTTACCTTAGGTTAGGAGAGCAAAAAGGGAAATATTTTGTTGATGGAAACTTCTTTTGGGTAGTTCATGCGATAAAAAAGATTTTAAATGTGGCTATATGCTATTCAAGTGATAAGTAAAAGAAAAGAAAGAAAGAAAGAAAAAGAAGAAAAGAAAAAGGAAACAAATTCCTTGTGTTTTAAATATACAAAGTGTTGAGTAAAAAGATTGATGGATATCTTGGAAGAAAAAGGAGGAAATAGAAAGTAATGATCTCATTGTTTTATCTGTATATGTTCTCCTATTCCCAAAGGTTCTTTTTGAATATCCAGAAAAACCAAGATTTCTTTTCTAGCCAGGCCCAACCATAAAAGTCCTAATGATCCATGTTGATTATGCACTTTGATTTGATGGGAAATGAACTGCAAAATTAATCTATGACATGTCAGTGTTGGAATTGAAATTAAACACTCACCTGTGAGAATTAAACACCTTTTGAGAGGTTTTCCTCTGTTTGAATCAATCACATGTTTCCTCTGATGTTCTTTAGAAATGAAATGTGAATTGATCTTAATCTCATTTTGGTTTTGAGAATTTCATCTTTTGTTTCAAATTCTTGAGGTTGATTAATTTGAAACATGTTTTGATCACTTTGAAAAGTTGATTCTTTACAAAGCATGTTCATCCTCTATGTTCCTATTAATTATAGTGTTAGTTACTTTGCTTGAGCACAAGAAAGATTATAGGTGAGGGGGAGTGATAAGTGCCCTAATTCAGTTAAATTCATGTTTCAAATGCAGACACTTATCTTTTGATTTCAGAAGATTTGATTATAAATTTGACCTAAACCTAGTTAAATAGCACCTAGTACTTGTATAAAAGTTGTTCATATTTTGGAAGATTAATCCAATCATGCTTTGTATTTTGATAGATTCCATGGATTTTCGAGGCTTCCGAATAAGCAAAGCAAGCAAAGAGGGCTTACATAGCAAACATGGGAGGTATTACAAGCAATCCAGGCCCAAAATCCATCAAAGCCCAAAGAATTCTTCATGGTTAAGGCATTAACTCTCCTAGGAGACCAAACCATGTGTATTTGGCTCACCTGGGCGACCACAAGTTCCAAAGCATGTCAGATTAGCTCGCCTAGGCGACCAAAAGGTGAAGGAATCACTCGCCTGGGCGAGTGATGCAGGCAGGTCATGGATTCTATAAATAGCCAACGAATTTGCATCATTCAGCATGCCATTTTTGCTTTATTCTTGCTTCCTTTGCCGTTCCTTAGGCTTAGGAGCTTAAATATTAGTAAGTAGGTAGGTTAGGGAAGTGAGAGAAGTGAGATGTAGTGTGGAGACTCTGCCGGAAAGAAGCGGTGCTGTGGCCCTTCATCAATTCTTCCCTTGAGTAGGTTCTCTCCACAATGAGTAGCTAGCTTCTCTAAGGATTGGATGTAATCTTCTTAACCCTATTTCTCTCTTTTAATCTCTATTTATGCATTAATCTTTTCTATTCCTTGTTGGTAATTTCATTCTGTGCTTAATGCTTGATTCTATTTGATCACTAGTTTCATGAATTAAAATCCTAAGTGAGATTGGAAAGTAATCTTAAGGTTTGAACCGAAGGATTTTACTCATTACGTTATGTTGCTAGGAATAGGGCATATCATTTTGATTGCATAAAGCACACAATTATAATTCTTAATGCTGGGGTATTTACTTCATATGCGAGGGATCGATATTCGGTAGATATCCTTAGAACTCGAATGCGAGGGATCGATTCGGGGTAAAATAGTGTGCATCAATAAGGATAGATAATGATTTATGCATGGTAATGTTAATTGGATATAAAAGGATAAGAATGATGAAACCCAATCCCAGTTTCCTATAAATATATTTCATTTTACGAATTTAGTAATTTTCCGTTACTTTCTTAAACAAATGAAATTCTGCTCATCCTACTTGTACATAACTATTGAAATGTTAAATTTTATTTGGAGTAACTTAGTAGCTCAAGTCCCTGTGGAGACGATATTATAAATTTTGTAACTTACAAAGACAAATCAGTGCACTTGCCGAGATTCCGTAACAAGTTTCTGGCGCCGTTGCCGGGGACTTGAGTCACTCGCTCAGTTCTTTCAAATTTAATTTTTCAGTTGAATAGAACTTTTTCTTTACTTTCGTTATTTTGATTTTGTATAAATTCTCTTATGTTTTATTTTCCCTAACCTTGGTACTTACGAATTATTGCAAATTTGTCCTTTTTCCTTTTGAGGTAAATTTCTTGCAGATACATCGTTATTAAATTTAGAAATTACCAAGACCATAAAGGAAAAGAAACAAACAACCAAAGAGCTACCGAGTAAATCTTCTATTTTTTATTTTCCTTCACCAGTAAAGCCACCTGTAATTTATGGCTGATAAAGGAGAGGGAGAAGAAAATAGACCACCGAGGAGGACTCTTAGTGATTATGCATATCAACAAGGACTAAACATTACAATAGCATAGCCATTCCTCCTTTCAGTAAAAATGTTGTGGAATTGAAGCCCGCATTGCTCAGTCTAATTGGATCACATCTTTTTTCTGGACTAGATCATGAAGATCCATACACGCATTTGTCTACCTTCATGGAGCTGTGCAGTAAAATGAGAGCCTCTGATGCAGATGCTGAAGCTGTTTATCTCAGAGCTTTTCCGTTCTCCTTGACAGATAAGGCAAAGACTTGGCTTCAATCCCAACCAAACAAAAGTCTTAGCACTTGGGAAGGAGTGGAGGAGAAATTCATTGCCAGATTCTTTTGTCCATCTAGATTCATAAGCGCAAAATCAGCAATTGCTACTTTTTCCCAAGGATTTAATGAACCTCTCTGTGAGACATGGGAGAGATTCAAATCTTTACTACGGAGGTGCCCAAACCATAACTTTGATGAGATTGCATAACTACACATTTTTTACAGTGGTTTGAGACATCAAACAAAGATGATTCTTGATGCCTCAGCTGGAGGTACAATGATGTCCAAGAGCCCGGAGGAAGCAATTATAATCATTGACTTCATAGCAACCAATGATTACCAGTCTCACCATAATAGATCTCTGATTCAAAGAAAAGGTATAATTGACCTGGATACTCAGAATGCAATTCTAGCTCAGAATAAGCTCTTGACTCAACAAATAAAGGCCTTGACCAAACAGATAGGCCAACTTCCTCAACTTCCTCAACAAGCAACTCATGGTTGCCAACAAGAAGAGGAGGCTTATTATATGCAAAATCAGACCAGACCTCAACAGAACCTCCAAGGAAATTACCAAGGCTACAGAGATGGCCCAAGTTCTTATGGCTGGAAGCAACAAAATGAAAATGCATATTATGGTCCCACTAACTCTTCTTGTGCAGGCCCCTCTAACAACTCTTACGCAGGTTCTTCAAATAGGGTTCCACAACAACAACAACAAGAAGCTCAGCCTGATAGAATATCAAAAATGGAAGATACTCTAATTCAGTTTATGCAGATGACCATTTCAAATCAAAAGAACACTGAGGCTTCCATCAAAAATCTTGAAGTTTAGGTTGGGCAGCTTGCAAAACAAATATCTGAGCATAGCAGTGGACCTTTTTCAGCAAATCCAAAAGAACCAAGGGAGTGTTTTAGAGTGGATGTCCTGAATGGAGGAATTTTTGACTCCAAGAAGTTGGTTCAAAGAAAAGATCGTTTAGAGAAAATATCAGTTGAAGCATTTGAGAAGATGAGTGAATCTGAAGACAATGATAGTTTAGATCATCTCCAACAACCATATGCTTTCAAGGAAATTCCTTACCAGCAAACTCTCTTTGAGGAATTGTTAGAGGAAGTGAAAAATCAAGAATAAAAAACAAAGGTAAACGCAGTACCTCCACATGCTAAAAATATTTTTCTTGCAGGGACTTCACAGAAACTAGTCATAAGCCATTCAAGTCTCTCTGAAAAAGAAAAGAAACTAGTGAAAATGTTGGAGGAAAATGAAAAAGCCATTGGCTCATCCCTATTGTCCAATTGCTGGGAGCCAAAGCCATAACAAAGGCGTCCAGGTAATACGACGTTAAAGAAGCGCTCCTGGGAGGCAACCCCATGTTTTTAATTTTTGTCTTTATTTTTGTTGTTTTAATGTTATATGTCTTTTTAAAAGTTTATATCTTATCTTTTTGAAAGTATCATCTGTTTTGTTAGAACTTGGATATAGGTCCATTGGTTAGGGGGAGTAGCAAAGCAGGTGAAGAAGAAGAACATGACAGATCCTGTTGATTATCTGAATGGAGGACATCGAGCTCCTCAGCCACGATCTTCAAAAATCAGTGACATTGTTTTTAAATTTCTTTACTGCTTTGTAGTTTAAATTCAGTACTTTATTTATTTAGTTACTATGTTTGCTTGAATAGTTGTGTGCATTTATAATTCTTTTTGGTATTGCACACAAAGGTTTCTATCTTTTTGAAAATACACATTTTGGTTACTTTTTGTTTTGTTAACATAGTTGTATAAATCTTTTTGGGACTTAACTGATATGTCATGTTTTGAAAAGAATCAACAGATAAATATTTTGAAACTTGTTTTTTGATTTGGATCAAAACACCATAAAATGATTTTTGGAAACTTTGAGAATGAAAAGCAAAGGAATGGTTTCCAAAGATCAAATGAAGGTAGATATTTTTACATGGAATTGATAAAGAACATCTTTCGAAACATTGATTTGATTTTAACATGAAAACAGACCTTAAGCCTAGTGATTTTAACAAGAATTTCTAATTACCATTTGCAAAACCCTTTTGAGCCAAACACTTGATATTTTGTTGGAACCCTAACCTAGGATAAGAATTCCCTACCTTACCTTAGGTTAGGAGAGCAAAAAGGGAAATATTTTGTTGATGGAAACTTCTTTTGGGTAGTTCATGCGATAAAAAAGATTTTAAATGTGGCTATATGCTATTCAAGTGATAAGTAAAAGAAAAGAAAGAAAGAAAGAAAAAGAAGAAAAGAAAAAGGAAACAAATTCCTTGTGTTTTAAATATACAAAGTGTTGAGTAAAAAGATTGATGGATATCTTGGAAGAAAAAGGAGGAAATAGAAAGTAATGATCTCATTGTTTTATCTGTATATGTTCTCCTATTCCCAAAGGTTCTTTTTGAATATCCAGAAAAACCAAGATTTCTTTTCTAGCCAGGCCCAACCATAAAAGTCCTAATGATCCATGTTGATTATGCACTTTGATTTGATGGGAAATGAACTGCAAAATTAATCTATGACATGTCAGTGTTGGAATTGAAATTAAACACTCACCTGTGAGAATTAAACACCTTTTGAGAGGTTTTCCTCTGTTTGAATCAATCACATGTTTCCTCTGATGTTCTTTAGAAATGAAATGTGAATTGATCTTAATCTCATTTTGGTTTTGAGAATTTCATCTTTTGTTTCAAATTCTTGAGGTTGATTAATTTGAAACATGTTTTGATCACTTTGAAAAGTTGATTCTTTACAAAGCATGTTCATCCTCTATGTTCCTATTAATTATAGTGTTAGTTACTTTGCTTGAGCACAAGAAAGATTATAGGTGAGGGGGAGTGATAAGTGCCCTAATTCAGTTAAATTCATGTTTCAAATGCAGACACTTATCTTTTGATTTCAGAAGATTTGATTATAAATTTGACCTAAACCTAGTTAAATAGCACCTAGTACTTGTATAAAAGTTGTTCATATTTTGGAAGATTAATCCAATCATGCTTTGTATTTTGATAGATTCCATGGATTTTCGAGGCTTCCGAATAAGCAAAGCAAGCAAAGAGGGCTTACATAGCAAACATGGGAGGTATTACAAGCAATCCAGGCCCAAAATCCATCAAAGCCCAAAGAATTCTTCATGGTTAAGGCATTAACTCTCCTAGGAGACCAAACCATGTGTATTTGGCTCACCTGGGCGACCACAAGTTCCAAAGCATGTCAGATTAGCTCGCCTAGGCGACCAAAAGGTGAAGGAATCACTCGCCTGGGCGAGTGATGCAGGCAGGTCATGGATTCTATAAATAGCCAACGAATTTGCATCATTCAGCATGCCATTTTTGCTTTATTCTTGCTTCCTTTGCCGTTCCTTAGGCTTAGGAGCTTAAATATTAGTAAGTAGGTAGGTTAGGGAAGTGAGAGAAGTGAGATGTAGTGTGGAGACTCTGCCGGAAAGAAGCGGTGCTGTGGCCCTTCATCAATTCTTCCCTTGAGTAGGTTCTCTCCACAATGAGTAGCTAGCTTCTCTAAGGATTGGATGTAATCTTCTTAACCCTATTTCTCTCTTTTAATCTCTATTTATGCATTAATCTTTTCTATTCCTTGTTGGTAATTTCATTCTGTGCTTAATGCTTGATTCTATTTGATCACTAGTTTCATGAATTAAAATCCTAAGTGAGATTGGAAAGTAATCTTAAGGTTTGAACCGAAGGATTTTACTCATTACGTTATGTTGCTAGGAATAGGGCATATCATTTTGATTGCATAAAGCACACAATTATAATTCTTAATGCTGGGGTATTTACTTCATATGCGAGGGATCGATATTCGGTAGATATCCTTAGAACTCGAATGCGAGGGATCGATTCGGGGTAAAATAGTGTGCATCAATAAGGATAGATAATGATTTATGCATGGTAATGTTAATTGGATATAAAAGGATAAGAATGATGAAACCCAATCCCAGTTTCCTATAAATATATTTCATTTTACGAATTTAGTAATTTTCCGTTACTTTCTTAAACAAATGAAATTCTGCTCATCCTACTTGTACATAACTATTGAAATGTTAAATTTTATTTGGAGTAACTTAGTAGCTCAAGTCCCTGTGGAGACGATATTATAAATTTTGTAACTTACAAAGACAAATCAGTGCACTTGCCGAGATTCCGTAACAAGTTTCTGGCGCCGTTGCCGGGGACTTGAGTCACTCGCTCAGTTCTTTCAAATTTAATTTTTCAGTTGAATAGAACTTTTTCTTTACTTTCGTTATTTTGATTTTGTATAAATTCTCTTATGTTTTATTTTCCCTAACCTTGGTACTTACGAATTATTGCAAATTTGTCCTTTTTCCTTTTGAGGTAAATTTCTTGCAGATACATCGTTATTAAATTTAGAAATTACCAAGACCATAAAGGAAAAGAAACAAACAACCAAAGAGCTACCGAGTAAATCTTCTATTTTTTATTTTCCTTCACCAGTAAAGCCACCTGTAATTTATGGCTGATAAAGGAGAGGGAGAAGAAAATAGACCACCGAGGAGGACTCTTAGTGATTATGCATATCAACAAGGACTAAACATTACAATAGCATAGCCATTCCTCCTTTCAGTAAAAATGTTGTGGAATTGAAGCCCGCATTGCTCAGTCTAATTGGATCACATCTTTTTTCTGGACTAGATCATGAAGATCCATACACGCATTTGTCTACCTTCATGGAGCTGTGCAGTAAAATGAGAGCCTCTGATGCAGATGCTGAAGCTGTTTATCTCAGAGCTTTTCCGTTCTCCTTGACAGATAAGGCAAAGACTTGGCTTCAATCCCAACCAAACAAAAGTCTTAGCACTTGGGAAGGAGTGGAGGAGAAATTCATTGCCAGATTCTTTTGTCCATCTAGATTCATAAGCGCAAAATCAGCAATTGCTACTTTTTCCCAAGGATTTAATGAACCTCTCTGTGAGACATGGGAGAGATTCAAATCTTTACTACGGAGGTGCCCAAACCATAACTTTGATGAGATTGCATAACTACACATTTTTTACAGTGGTTTGAGACATCAAACAAAGATGATTCTTGATGCCTCAGCTGGAGGTACAATGATGTCCAAGAGCCCGGAGGAAGCAATTATAATCATTGACTTCATAGCAACCAATGATTACCAGTCTCACCATAATAGATCTCTGATTCAAAGAAAAGGTATAATTGACCTGGATACTCAGAATGCAATTCTAGCTCAGAATAAGCTCTTGACTCAACAAATAAAGGCCTTGACCAAACAGATAGGCCAACTTCCTCAACTTCCTCAACAAGCAACTCATGGTTGCCAACAAGAAGAGGAGGCTTATTATATGCAAAATCAGACCAGACCTCAACAGAACCTCCAAGGAAATTACCAAGGCTACAGAGATGGCCCAAGTTCTTATGGCTGGAAGCAACAAAATGAAAATGCATATTATGGTCCCACTAACTCTTCTTGTGCAGGCCCCTCTAACAACTCTTACGCAGGTTCTTCAAATAGGGTTCCACAACAACAACAACAAGAAGCTCAGCCTGATAGAATATCAAAAATGGAAGATACTCTAATTCAGTTTATGCAGATGACCATTTCAAATCAAAAGAACACTGAGGCTTCCATCAAAAATCTTGAAGTTTAGGTTGGGCAGCTTGCAAAACAAATATCTGAGCATAGCAGTGGACCTTTTTCAGCAAATCCAAAAGAACCAAGGGAGTGTTTTAGAGTGGATGTCCTGAATGGAGGAATTTTTGACTCCAAGAAGTTGGTTCAAAGAAAAGATCGTTTAGAGAAAATATCAGTTGAAGCATTTGAGAAGATGAGTGAATCTGAAGACAATGATAGTTTAGATCATCTCCAACAACCATATGCTTTCAAGGAAATTCCTTACCAGCAAACTCTCTTTGAGGAATTGTTAGAGGAAGTGAAAAATCAAGAATAAAAAACAAAGGTAAACGCAGTACCTCCACATGCTAAAAATATTTTTCTTGCAGGGACTTCACAGAAACTAGTCATAAGCCATTCAAGTCTCTCTGAAAAAGAAAAGAAACTAGTGAAAATGTTGGAGGAAAATGAAAAAGCCATTGGCTCATCCCTATTGTCCAATTGCTGGGAGCCAAAGCCATAACAAAGGCGTCCAGGTAATACGACGTTAAAGAAGCGCTCCTGGGAGGCAACCCCATGTTTTTAATTTTTGTCTTTATTTTTGTTGTTTTAATGTTATATGTCTTTTTAAAAGTTTATATCTTATCTTTTTGAAAGTATCATCTGTTTTGTTAGAACTTGGATATAGGTCCATTGGTTAGGGGGAGTAGCAAAGCAGGTGAAGAAGAAGAACATGACAGATCCTGTTGATTATCTGAATGGAGGACATCGAGCTCCTCAGCCACGATCTTCAAAAATCAGTGACATTGTTTTTAAATTTCTTTACTGCTTTGTAGTTTAAATTCAGTACTTTATTTATTTAGTTACTATGTTTGCTTGAATAGTTGTGTGCATTTATAATTCTTTTTGGTATTGCACACAAAGGTTTCTATCTTTTTGAAAATACACATTTTGGTTACTTTTTGTTTTGTTAACATAGTTGTATAAATCTTTTTGGGACTTAACTGATATGTCATGTTTTGAAAAGAATCAACAGATAAATATTTTGAAACTTGTTTTTTGATTTGGATCAAAACACCATAAAATGATTTTTGGAAACTTTGAGAATGAAAAGCAAAGGAATGGTTTCCAAAGATCAAATGAAGGTAGATATTTTTACATGGAATTGATAAAGAACATCTTTCGAAACATTGATTTGATTTTAACATGAAAACAGACCTTAAGCCTAGTGATTTTAACAAGAATTTCTAATTACCATTTGCAAAACCCTTTTGAGCCAAACACTTGATATTTTGTTGGAACCCTAACCTAGGATAAGAATTCCCTACCTTACCTTAGGTTAGGAGAGCAAAAAGGGAAATATTTTGTTGATGGAAACTTCTTTTGGGTAGTTCATGCGATAAAAAAGATTTTAAATGTGGCTATATGCTATTCAAGTGATAAGTAAAAGAAAAGAAAGAAAGAAAGAAAAAGAAGAAAAGAAAAAGGAAACAAATTCCTTGTGTTTTAAATATACAAAGTGTTGAGTAAAAAGATTGATGGATATCTTGGAAGAAAAAGGAGGAAATAGAAAGTAATGATCTCATTGTTTTATCTGTATATGTTCTCCTATTCCCAAAGGTTCTTTTTGAATATCCAGAAAAACCAAGATTTCTTTTCTAGCCAGGCCCAACCATAAAAGTCCTAATGATCCATGTTGATTATGCACTTTGATTTGATGGGAAATGAACTGCAAAATTAATCTATGACATGTCAGTGTTGGAATTGAAATTAAACACTCACCTGTGAGAATTAAACACCTTTTGAGAGGTTTTCCTCTGTTTGAATCAATCACATGTTTCCTCTGATGTTCTTTAGAAATGAAATGTGAATTGATCTTAATCTCATTTTGGTTTTGAGAATTTCATCTTTTGTTTCAAATTCTTGAGGTTGATTAATTTGAAACATGTTTTGATCACTTTGAAAAGTTGATTCTTTACAAAGCATGTTCATCCTCTATGTTCCTATTAATTATAGTGTTAGTTACTTTGCTTGAGCACAAGAAAGATTATAGGTGAGGGGGAGTGATAAGTGCCCTAATTCAGTTAAATTCATGTTTCAAATGCAGACACTTATCTTTTGATTTCAGAAGATTTGATTATAAATTTGCCCTAAACCTAGTTAAATAGCACCTAGTGCTTGTATAAAAGTTGTTGTTCATATTTTGGAAGATTAATCCAATCATGCTTTGTATTTTGATAGATTCCGTGGATTTTCGAGGCTTTCGAATAAGCAAAGCAAGCAAGAAGGGCTTACATAGCAAACATGGGAGGTGTTGCAAGCAATCCAGGCCCAAAATCCATCAAAGCCCAAAGAATTCTTCATGGTTAAGGCATTAACTCGCCCAGGCGACCAAACCATGTGTATTTGGCTCGCCTGGGCGACCACAAGTTCCAAAGCATGTCAGATTAGCTCGCCTAGGTGACCAAAAGGTGAAGGAATCACTCGCCTGGGCAAGTGAAGCCGGCGGGTCATGGATTCTATAAATAGCCAACGAATTTGCATCATTCAGCATGCCATTTTTGCTTCATTCTTGCTTCCTTTGCTATTCCTTAGGCTTAGGAGCTTAAATATTAGTAAGTAGGTAGGTTAGGGAAGTGAAAGAAGCGAGATTTAGTGTGGAGACTCTGCCGGAAAGAAGCGGTGATGTGGCCTTTCATCAATTCTTCCCTTGAGGAGGTTCTCTCCACAATGAGTAGCTAGCTTCTCTAAGGATTGGATGTAATCTTCTTAACCCTATGTCTCTCTTTTTTAATCTTTATTTATGCATTAATCTTTTCTATTCCTTGTTGGTAATTTCATTATGTGCTTAATGCTTGGTTCTACTTGATCACTAGTTTCATGAATTAAAATCCTAAGTGAGACTGGAAAGTAATCTTAAGGTTTGAACTGAATGATTTTACTCATTACGTTATGTTGCTAGGAATAGGGCTTATCGTTTTGATTGCATAAAGTACGCGATTATAATTCTTAATGCTGGGGTATTTACTTCATATGCGAGGGATCGATATTCGGTAGATATCCTTAGAACTCGAATGCGAAGGATTGATTCGGGGTAAAATAGTATGCATCAATAAGGATAGATAATGATTTATGCATGGTAATGTTAATTGGATATAAAAGGATAGATAATGTTAATTCGGGGTAAAATAGTGTGCAGAATTGTTATCTGTTTGAATTAGGGGGGGGGCTGATGTAGTGTTAGGAGTGGTTAGTAGGATTGGGGGAAGTAGAAGCTAATTTTGATAAATTGACATTAGCTGTGAAGGTGCGGAATAGAAAAATAGTATTAAGGGCTGAGCCTGAATTGATGAAAGCTGCCATAAGTAGAAAATTGATCAAACATAATATACTGGAGGCTGAGCAAGGGTTTGTGATAGAATTGAAGTCTATAGAAGGAGAGACGAAGGAAGAAGTAGTTCCTGAATCACTAACACAGTTGTTGCAGCAGTTTGAGGAGGTTTTTAAGGAACCTCAAGGACTGCCACCACCTAGAGAAAGGGATCATGCAATCAATCTGCAACCCGGTAGCAAGATACCAAATTTGAGGCCTTAGAAGTATCCTCATTTTCAGAAGAATGAGATTGAGAAATTGGTGGAAGACATGTTATCTGCTGGAATTGTAAGAGCAAGCATCAGTCCTTTTGCTAGCAGTGTAATTTTAGTAAAGAAAAAGGATGGGAGATGGAGGTTTTGTGTAGATTATAGGGCACTTAATAAAATTACTATGCCTGATAAATTTCCTATGCCTATTATTGAAGAACTGTTGGATGAGATTGAGGGGGTTGCATGGTTCTCAAAACTGGATTTGAGGGCAGGATACCATCAAATCAGAATGAAGGCAGAGGATGTGCACAAGAAAACTTTCAAAACTCATGAGGGTCACTATGAGTTCTTAGTGATGCCCTTTGGGCTAACCAATGCGCCATTAACCTTTCAAACATTCACGAATGAGGTACTTAGAACTTTCGCGAGACACTTTGCTTTGGTGTTCTTTGATGATATATTAATTTACAGTAGCAGTTTTGAGGAGCATTCCATGCATTTAAAAGCAGTGCTGCAAGTATTATAGCAATAGGAGTTGAATATAAATAAGAAAAAATGTAACTTTGGCTAGCAATCCTTGGAATATTTGGGACATGTAATTTCAGCTGAAGGGGTAAAAGCTGATCCAAACAAATTGGTGGCCATGGATGAATGGCCTGTCCCTAAAGATGTCAAGGGGTTAAAGGGTTTTTTAGGTTTGTTTGGTTACTATAGGAGGTTTGTAAAATGGTATGGAAAAATGGCACAACCCTTAAATGCTATGTTGAAAAAGAATGCTTTTATGTGGGAGGAGGAGACACTCAAAACTTTTGAGAAGCTTAAAGCAGTAATGCAGCAGCTGCCTATTCCAGGAGTACCAGACTTTTCTAAAACATTTATTTTAGAAATTGATGCTTTTGGAAGTGGATTAGGAGCAATGCTATTGCAAGAAGACAGACCTCTAGCATTTTGGAGTAAAGCTTTATCAGAGAGGGATAAGCTTAAATCAGTATATGAGAGGGAGTTGATGGCTGTGGTGCTAGCTGTTAAAAAATGAAGACATTATTTGCTAGGAAAAAAATTCATTATTAGAACTGATCAAAAGAGTTTAAAGTTCTTAAATGAGCAAAAGTTATTGAGTGAAGAGTAGTTTAAATAGGCCACAAAATTAATTGGATATAACTTTGATATTCAAATTGGCCAGGAAAAGAAAATACTGTAGCTAATGCTTTGTCCAAGCAGTTTGGTTTTGAGGCAATTTCAGTGGTGCAGGAGAAAGAATGGAGTTATTGGGAGGAGGAGATGCAAGTTGATCCTCAAATGTATGATATTTTTTAGGGTATCCTGTCTAGGACTGTTGAGAAGGCAGGGTACAGTATACATAGAGGTAGATTGTTTTACAAGAAAAGGCTGGTACTAGCACAAAATTCTACCAGAATTCCTTTGATTTTAAAAGAGTTGCATGATTCTCCTGTGGAGAGACATTTAGGATTCTTTAGAACTTTTAAAAGGGTGGTTGCAGTAGTGTATTGGCAAGGTATGAGGAAGACAATTCGAGATTATGTGGCTGCCTATGAAATTTGTCAGAGAAATAAGGCCAGTAATTTGACACCAGCAGGGATGTTGCAACCATTACCTATTCCTACAAAGGTATGGTCAGATGTTACCATGGATTTCATTGGAGGGTTGCCAAAGGCTCAAGGTAAAGACACTATTCTGGTGGTAATTGATAGGCTGATTAAGTATGTTTATTTTTTTTGCTCTTAGTCACCCTTACACAGCTAAGGAAGTAGCTGATATTTTCATTGCTGAGGTAGTGAAATTACATGGATTTCCATCTGATAAGTGTTATATTTTAGTTCATTTCAGGATTGTAATGTTGACACTTCTCTTTTGATTTCAGTGAGTTTGTTGATTAATTTGCCCTAAACCTAGTTATTTTATGCATGAATCTTTTCTACTCATTGTTGGTGATTTCATTCTGTTCTTAATACTTGATTCTAATTGATCACTAGTTTCATGAAATAGGATTCTAAGTTTAACTAGAAAGTACTCTTAAGATTTGAACTGAATGATTTTACTCTTTACGTTACGTTGCTAGGAATAGAGCATAACGTTTTGATTGCAAACAACAAAAGGCTATGATTATAATGCTGGAATATTTATTTCATATGCAAGGGATCGATATTTGATAAATATTCTTAGGATTCTCAAATACGAGGGATCGATTTTGAGTGATTTTATGTGTGCATCAATAATGATAGAAAATGATTTATACAAGGTAATGTTAATTGGATACTAAGGGTATGAACGATGAACTCCAATCCTACAATTTTCTTGAATTAATTAAACTCATTTTATTAGTTTCCATATATCCGACGCACTAAATCTGTTATTTCCGTACTTTCTTTAAATTTCGTAATTTCACAAATACATGAAACTCCGCTTATACTCGTTGTACATAAGTATTGAACTGTTAAGTTTTCTTTGGATTAACTGAGTAAACTTAAGTCCCTGTGGAGACGATCTTTTATAAATTCTGTAACCTGCAAATGACAATTGGTACGCTTGGCAAAAGTCTAACAAGTTTCTGGCGTCGTTGTCGGGGACTTGAGTCTCTTAGTTTTTTTTAGATTTAATTTCAGTTTAGTAGGATTTCTTCTTACTTTCGTTATTTATTTTACTTTGATTTTTGTATAAATTTTCTTTTGTTATATTTTAACCTTGGTGCTTAGGGGATATTGTAGTTTGCTCTTTTTCCCTTTATGCGAGGTAAGTTTTCTGTAGATAAACCTTTGTTTGATCTAGAAATCACCAAAACAGAAAGGAAAAACAGGAAGAAAAAGAAACTAGAAGCCAATAATCCATCGGGTGAAACTTCTTCTATTGATTCTTGGTCATCAGAAAAGCCACTTGTAATTGATAATATGGCTGATCGAGGGGGAGAAGAAAATAGACCACCAAGGAGGACTCTTGGTGACTATGCTTACCAACAAGGACCAAAGCATTACAAAAGCATAGTCATTCCTCCTTTCAACAATAAAATTGTGGAACTGAAGCCAACATTACTCAGTCTAATTGGCTCACATCCCTTTGTTGGAATGGATCATGAGGATCCATACACACACTTGTCTACATTCATGGAGCTATGTAGTACCATGGGAGCTTCTGACAAAGATGCTGAAGCTGTTTACCTTAGAGCTTTTCCATTTTCTTTGACAGGTAAAGCAAAGACTTGGCTTCAGTCCCAACCAAACAAAAGTCTGAACACTTGGGAAGAAGTGGAGGAAAAAATTATTGCTAGATTCTTTCCTCCATCTAGATTCATAAGTGCAAAATTAGCAATTGCTACTTTTTTCCAAGGAGGAGATGAACCTCTCTGTGAGACATGAGAGTGATTCAAACCATTATTACAGAGGTGCCTAAATCACAATTTTGATGATGCTGCACAACTACATATTTTTTTACAGTGGTTTGAGACCTCAGACAAAGATGATCCTTGATGCCTCAGTTGGAGGTACTATGATGTCAAAAAGCCCGGAGGAAGCAATTACAATGATTGACTCCATAGTAGCCAGTGATTACCAGTCTCACCATCATAGATCTCCGGTACAAAGGAAAGGTATGATTGAGCTAGATACTCAAAATGCAATTCTAGCTCAGAATAAATTGTTAACTCAACAACTAGAGGCCTTAACCAAACAAATAGACCAACTTCCTCAACAAATTCAGCAAGGAGGATCACAAAAAACACACAGCTCATCAAGTTCAACAAGTTTTGAGATGTGATTTATGTGGTGGAGAACATCAAAATGGCCATTGCCCAGCACCTGGTGACTGCCAACCTGAGGAAGAGGCCCATTATTTGCAGAATCAAAACAGACCTCAGCAAAATTATCAAGGGAATTATCAAGGTTACAGAGGAGGTCCAGGTTCTAATCAACCTTATAGTTGGAGGCAAAATAATAATGCTTATAATGTTCCAACTAACCCTCCTTTTGTAGGTCCCACTAACCCTCCTTATGCAGGTCCTTCTAATAGAAATCCACATAACCAAGCTCAACCTGATAGATTATCAAAATTGGAAGACACATTAACTCAATTTATGCAGATGTCTATCACTAATCAAAAGAACACTGATGCTTCTATCAAAAATTTAGAAGTACAAGTTGGTCAGCTTGCAAAGCAATTGTCTGAGCAGGGAAGTGGATCTTTCTCCGCAAATACCCAAGTCAACCCTAAAGAGCAATGTAAAGCCATTATTACAAGAAGGGGGACTGTAGTTGGTAGGAAAGAGGAGGAAGAGAAGAAAAATGAGGGGATTGTAGAAAATAAAAATGATGAAAATTTGAATGAAAAAGAGGAGGGAGAACCCAATGAAAAAAGTGAGAAAAAAATTGAGTGAAGATGAGAAGAAAAAGAGAGAGAAGGGCAAAGCTGTCTTAACCAGTCCAAAATATGCCATATCCACATGCTCCGTCCAAAAAGGAAAAAGAAAGGCAGTACAAGCGTTTTCTTGATATTTTTAAACAATTGCAAATTAACATTCCTTTTTCAGAAGCGTTAGAGCAGATGCCAACATATGCAATGTTCATGAAGGATCTACTTACAAAGAAGAGAAGATACACAGATGATGAGACCATAGAGCTTGATGCAGGTTGCAGTGCGATCATCCAAAAGACAATTCCTGAAAAATCAAGAGATCCCGGTAGTTTCACAATTCCTGTGACTATTGGAAATCTGTCGGTAGGGAAGTCTCTTCTTGACTTAGGCACAAGCATCAACCTCATTCCATTATCCATGGTCAAAAGGATAGGAGAAGTAGAAATCAGACCAACAAGGATGACGTTGCAGTTAGCTGACAGAACCATCACACATCCTCATGGCATTATTGAAGATGTTTTAGTGAAAGTTGATAAATTCTTTTTTCCAGTTGATTTTGTAGTGATGGACATGGATGAAGACACTGAAGTTCCACTGATTCTTGGTAGACCTTTCATGAAGACTGCCAAAGTCTTGATTGATGTAGATGAAGGAAAACTCACTGTGAGAGTGCAAGATGATGAAGTGCAGTTCAATGTTTTTGAAGCAATGAAGCATCCCACAGATAAAAAAGCATGCTTTAGAGTCGACGTTCTTGATGAGGTAATTTCTGACTCTAAAAGATTTATTCACAGGAAGGAAGGCTTGGAAAAGGCATTGACAGAACCAGTCCAAGATGAAGATGGAGATAAAGAGGAAGCGGAATATCTTCATCAATTGAATGCCTGTAAAGAAGTTCCTTATCACCAATCCCTCTTTGAAGAAATAAAGGAAGAAAAGCAAAAAGAAGAACAGAAGCTGGAATTAAAGGTATTACCTTCACATTTAAAATATGTTTTTCTTGCAGATAACTCTGAAAAACCAGTTATCATAAATGCCAATCTCTCTGAAGAGGAGGAAGGAAAATTGGTGAAAGTCTTGAAAGAAAACCAAAAAGCCATTGGTTGGACATTGTCGGATTTAACAGGTATCAGTCCTTCTTATTGTATGCATAGAATTTTGATGGAACAGGACTATAAACCTGTAGCTCAACCTCAAAGAAGACTCAATCCAACCATGAAAGAAGTTGTCAGAAAAGAAGTAGTCAAGTTACTAGAAGCCAGAATGATTTATCCAATCTCAGACAGTCAATGGGTAAGTCCTGTACAGGTAGTACCTAAGAAAGGTGGCATGACTGTGATCAAAAATGACAAAGATGAGCTAATTCCAACACGTACTGTTACGGGTTGGAGAATGTGCATTGATTATAGAAAGCTCAACAAAGCCACAAGAAATGATCATTTTCCATTACCTTTTATGGATCAGATGCTTGAAAGACTCGCAGGTCAGCAATACTATTGTTTTCTTGATGGTTATTCAGGATACAATCAAATCACGGTTGATCCCGAAGACCAAGAGAAAACAGCATTTACTTGTCCTTTCGGTGTTTTTGCTTATAGGAAAATGCCCTTTGGTCTCTGTAATGCACCTGCTACTTTTCAAAGGTGTATGCTTGCTATTTTTTCTGACTTAGTTGAGAAAAGTATTGAAGTATTCATGGATGATTTTTCAGTATTTGGTACTTCTTTTAATTTATGTCTGTCTAACCTTGATATTGTTTTGAAACGCTGTATTGAAACTAATCTTGTGCTGAACTGGGAAAAGTGTCACTTCATGGTGACTGAAGGTATTGTTTTAGGCCACAAGATTTCTATGCAGGGTATTGAAGTGGATAAAGCCAAAGTGGATGTCATTGAAAAGCTACCTCCACCAACCAATGTCAAAGGCATTAGAAGCTTTCTGGGACATGCTGGATTCTACAGACGGTTCATAAAGGATTTTTCAAAAATTGCCAAACCTTTGAGCAATCTCTTAAATAAAGAAGTTCCATTAATTTTGATGACTCATGCTTAACAGCTTTTAACACTTTGAAACAAAAATTAGTTTCTGCACCCATAATCACTGCACCTGATTGGTCACTTGATTTTGAATTAATGTGTGATGCAAGTGATTATGCTGTAGGAGCAGTTTTGGGTCAAAGAAAGAACAAAGTTTTCCATGCCATACATTATGCAAGCAAGGTTTTAAATGAAGCACAAATTAATTATGCAACAACTGAGAAAGAATTGCTTGCCATAGTGTATGCCTTTGAAAAATTTAGGTCATATTTGATAGGATCCAAAGTAGTAATTTACACCGATCATGCTGCAATCAAATATCTGTTAGTTAAATCTGATTCTAAACCTAGATTAATCCGTTGGGTTTTACTTCTACAGGAATTTGATTTAGAAATCAAGGACAAGAAAGGGAGTGAAAATCATGTAGCTGATCATTTGTCTAGGCTAACCGTTGATGAAATTGCCATACAGGATCCAGAAATTCAAGAAGAATTCCCTGATGAAAAACTCTTCCACATTTCAGAAAGGCCATGGTTTGCAGATATGGCCAATTTTAAAGCAGTTGGTGCAATCCCTGAAGATTACAATTGGCACCAGAAGAAGAAATTTCTCAGAGATGCCAGATACTATGTATGGGATGACCCTTACCTGTTCAAAATAGGAGCAGACAATCTCCTGAGACGATGTGTAACTCAGGGGGAGGCAAGGAACATCCTGTGGCACTGTCATAGCTCACCTTATGGAGGCCACTACAATGGAGAAAGGACTGCTGCAAAGGTCCTACAGTCAGGATTCTATTGGCCTACACTCTTTAAAGACGCTCATGAATATGTGCAGAGGTGTGACAATTGCCAGAGATCAGGTGGAATCTCCAGAAGAAATGAAATGCCCTTACACAATATTCTGGAGGTTGAGGCATTTGACTGTTGGGGCATTGATTTCATTGGTCCATTCCCAGCCTCATATTCTAATGAATACATCTTATTAGCTGTGGATTATGTGACCAAATGGGTAGAAGCAGTAGCTGCACAACATGCAGATTCCAAAACAGTTATTCGCTTCTTGAAGAGGAATATTTTCACAAGATTTGGAACCCCCAGAGTGTTGATCAGTGATGGAGGATCCCATTTTTGTAATTCTCAATTACAGAAAGTCCTTCAACACTACAGCGTCAGACACAAGGTTGCCTCACCTTATCACCCTCAGACCAATGGGCAAGCTGAAGTCTCAAACAGAGAAATTAAGAAAATTTTGGAGAAGACAGTTGCTCAATCAAGGAAGGATTGGTCCCAAAAGTTAGATGAAGCACTGTGGGCCTATAGGACAGCATACAAAGCTCCCACTGGCCTTACACCCTTCCAGTTGGTCTACGACAAATCATGCCATCTACCTGTTGAATTAGAACACAAAGCATTTTGGGCACTCAGGTATTTAAATTTTGATCCTTCTTCTGCAGGTGAACAAAGAAAAATCCAACTTCATGAATTGGAGGAGCTGAGACTGTCGGCGTATGAAAATTCTAAACTTTACAAGCAGAAAGTTAAATTCTATCATGATAAAAAACTGTTGAAAAAGAATTTTCAACCTGGACAACAGGTGTTGTTATTTAATTCTCGATTAAGATTGTTTCCAGGAAAGCTGAAATCCAAATGGTCTGGACCATTCATTATCAAGGAAGTAATGTCACATGGAGCTGTAATCCTTGAAGATCCAGCCACAAATCGAACATGGACAGTCAATGGTGGCAGACTCAAGCCCTACCTAGGTGGTGACGTTGAAAGACTCATCACTGTGGTCCATTTACAAGAAGCCTGAGTGCCAAACGCGTCCAGCTAAATCGACGATAAAGAAGCGCTTCTAGGAGGCAACCTAGTAATTTCTAAACTATCTTTTCTATGCTTTATTATTTTTATTTAAATATTTTGCCTATATATATATAGATTAGTTAAAGTAATAGACAATTATAAGCAAAATTATTTTTTCAAAAAAAAAAAGGGCTATTTAACTCGCTCAGGCGAGTGAACCATGCCTATTTGGCTCGCCTGGGCGAGTAGGGGTCTGCAGCACGAGTTTAAAAGGTGAAAAACATAAAAATCACCATATTTTCATTCATCACTTGTGAGCCTTGCTGTTCCTTCTTTCTCCTTTGCTCTAACTCGCCCAGGCCATATCATTTTCATTCTAAATCTCCATTCTACCTCCAGGTAAGTATCTTCATAGTATTTCAATTTTACTTGCTTCAAAATTAGAATAGGATATTAGTGTTGTTGTTCTCAATTTAAGTGCTTTTGTTCTTACTTTCATAATTCCAAACCCTAGGATAGCTAAGTTACAAACTGTGCAAATTGATGTTTGATGTGGTTCTGCAATTGAAATGATTCTGTTGCTCTCATTCTTATTCTCTGAAAATTTTGGTTCAAACACATACAAATTCAATTCATTTGCATGGAAAACCAAGCATGCATACCATGTGTTTGTGAAATTGCCCCAATGAACCAGCCATGTTATATCCCACAAAATGATGCACGAATTTGCTTCTAAGATGGTTATTAGATAAGCCAAAATGCAAATTACATTTCACATACTTCATGCTAGGCTTAAAGTTCAATTTAATCATTATGCATGAAACTTGAAAAGCAAATATATGTGATGTGCATGGGTTGAAATGAAATGAATGAAAGCATAGGCTGTTTTAAAATGTGCAAAAGTGATGTATTCACCAATTGAAATGCTTGATAGCTAAATTGAAACACAAAGTCAAGATTAGCTTGCAAGTATAATTATTCCATCTATGCACAACCTTGGAACTCATTAAGAATGACATAGCATACCCATTCTCTTTGAAATGAATTGGATGATTAGACAAAGCTTGATAAGTCTCCAAAGATTAAACATGGAATTACCAAAGCTTAACCATTGTGACCTCACACAATTGATTTTCATGGCTGCCATTGATATGATGATTCTACTTATTGAATTGTTGCAAATTGTTCCAAATATGAATGGTGTGGCTGGTTGCAAAGAGATTTTGAATTGTACAAAACAATTACCATGTTGCATTTTCTGAATTGTTGCATGAATTCACCATTGAATGCTTGCTAGGAAAATTGAAATGCGTAGTATATCTCAAATGCCTAATGCTTATTACTCCTTATGCACAAATCTGAAATTCACTATCTTGGGTTAAGTGTTTGTAGCATTTAGGATAATGAAATACTATAGGATGAGGTATACATATACATTCACAAGCATGCAATTGCCACATGTTAATTGAATTGTTAAAGCTTGAACATGCAATCACACATTAAACTTGCACACATTCCACTTTTAAAGGTTAGTCATTTTTGAAGATATTTGCAAATATGTAAAGTTTTCCTAAATTCTTAAATGGTATTTCTTCCATGATTTTTCAATTGTGAAATCCTTTTGCAGATGGCACCTAGAAAGACTTCCTCTAAAAGAGCTAGACATGGAGGAGAGGGGTCAAGCTCCACCCTATTAGAGGACATTGAATTCGATCCTCACAGATTCAGGACCAAAGAGCACCAACAACGGTTCGAAATCATCAAGAATTGGTCCTTCATCAAGGAAAGGAAAGTTCAGTTAAGGGATGATGAATACCCTGACTTCATGGCTGAGGTGAACAGAAGGAGATGGGGTCAAGTGGCAAACCCGATGCATAAATTCGATCCAGCAATAGTGTTAGAATTCTATGCAAATGCATGGCCATTAGAGGAAGGAGTCAGAGATATGCGGTCCTTTGTGCGAGGCCAATGGATTCCATATGATACCAATGCTATCAATCAAATCCTAGGGAATCCATTAGTCTTGGAAGAAGGGCAGCTATGTGAATACCAAGCGAGAAGAAACATCCATCTGGGATTTGATGAACAGGAATTGGTCGATCTACTATGCATACCAGGCACAGATTTTATACGAGGCATAACAGGTAGTAGATTAAGACTAAAGCGCACTAACATGACCACTCTCACCCAAATATGGATGACCTTTCTTCTAAGCAACATCCTCCCTAGTGATCATAACAGTGACCTACCCATGCCTAAATCTCAGCTAGTTTTCAGCTGTATGCCCCAGCTCACTGTTAATATAGCACAACTTATCTCAGATGCAATTTATCAGTTTGTTACCATCGAGCTACCCAGACATCCCACAGACCCGGAGAAGGCGAATAAGGCATTAGGATTTCCTGCCCTTATTACTGGACTCTGTAGATTTCATGGAGTCCCAGTGCAGCCTTCTAAGACTATTAGACCTCCAATTAACCGTGTGTTCATTGAGAAATTTTGTTTAGCCAGATAGGTTCCACAGGAGGAGCACCCACCTCAGCCACCACAGCCCACATCTCTGGAGTCCATATCCGCTCACCTACAACGTATGGAACTTCAGATGCAACATCTGGAAGAGCAACAGGCTGCGAACCACAGGGGTCAAATGAGGATGAACCAGAGCTTTTATGACTTCTTCCACCATCAGCAGAGACACGACTCCACCCCATTCCACTAGCCCACCCCGGACCAGTTTAGCGCTCATATAGCATGGCCTGGGGACAGGCCCACTTTCCAGGGGGAGGCAGGAGGCCAGGGAGCTGATTAGGAGCCTACAGCTGACCCTGTCCATGAAGAAGAAGCTGAAGAGGAGGATGACTTGTAGTATCTACATCGGACATCCGGAGCACTGTGACTTTGTTTTATTTTCAGTTTTTCTTGTTCCTTTTTGAATATTTTGCGTTATTTATGTCTTTATTACATTAGTTACTCTGTTATGGTTATTGCTACTGACTATTTCACATGTTATTAGCACTAACAGATCTTTTTGGGAACTAGATATCAGTAACATGTCTTTTTGAAAAATTTCACCAAAATTTTTGGGTTTGTTTATAGTTATAGTAAATATAATATCTTTTTGGGGGCTTAAAGGAAATAATTTTCTTGAAAAATGATGTGTTTTGAAAAGAATCAACAAATATTATTTTGAAACTTGATTTTAAATATTGGATCAGAAAAACAAAATGATTTTTTTGAAACCTTGAGGATGAAAAACAAATGATTGATTTTCCAATTATTAAAATGAAGGCAAGATTTTCTTCACATAAATTGATAAAGAATATCTTTTGAAATATTGACATGATTTAAACATGAAAACAGACCGTAAGCCGTAAGTAAGTGTGTGCAACCACATATATAATATTGAGAGTCCTCACTGATAATAATTTATAGTAATTTTGCATGAATTTCTAATTGTCAAAACATATGATGCATGGATATGATTTAGGCCGTCTTTCTTTTTGAATATTATTGAAAGCCAAATAGCCAAAAAGCCATCCCAACATGAATTTAATGATTTATCATTTGCAACCTCTTTGAGCCATACAGTTGATATTTTGTTCAAAACCTGAACCTAGGATAGGAATTCCATACCTTACTTGAGGTTAGGAGAGCAAACAGGGATAAAAAAATTCTTCTGGGAAGAGACTCTCAAATGTGGCTATATGCTATTATGTGATTAGAAAAAGAAAAAGAAATAAAGAAAAGGAAAGAAAGAAAAGAAAAAGAAAAAGGAAACAAAATTCCTTGTATGAAAATTATTATATAAAGTTGGTGAAACAAAAGAGAAATAATATCTTGGAAGAAAGAAATAGGAGATAATGATCTTATTGTGTTATCCTTGAAATTGCTCTCCTATTCTAAAGGTAATTTTGATTATCCAGAAAAACCAAGATTTCTTTTCTAGCCAAAGGCCAGCCATAAAAGACCTGATGATCTTTGTTGATTATGAAATTTGATTCGATAGGAAATAAACTGCAAAATCAATCTATAAATTATCAGTGTTGGAAATGAGAATAAACACTCACCTGTAAGAATTAAACACTTTGAGAGGTTTTCCTCTGTTTGAATCAATCACATGTTTCTTCCGATTATTCTATAGAAAGGAAATGTGAAGTAAATCTTAATCTCAATTTGGTTATGTGAATTTCATCTATTGTTTCAAAATTCTCAAGGTTCGCTATTTAATTCTGATCAATTTTTGGAAATTGATTCTTTACAAAACATGTTTTTATTTACTATTGCTTGAGGACAAGCAAGATTCTAAGTTGGGGGGAGTTGATAAATGCCATATATAAGTCAAAATAAGATCACATTTAAGGCATTTATTTAAGGTTTTATTGAGAAAATCCATCTAATATGCCCTAATTTAGTTTGTTAGGATAAGAAGCTTAGCATCAATGCCATAATTATAAATCCGGAATATTAATCCAATCATATTTCATATTTTGATAGATTCCGTGGAATGCTAAAGCTTTTGGAAATAAAAAGCAAGCCAAATGGATTAAACAAAGCAAACAGGGGAGGTGCACCAAGAAGATCAGGCCCAGAAGCCCAAAACAGGATTCCCTGGTACATTTAACTCGCCTGGGCGAGTGTTCCCTTTGTAAATGACTCGCCTGGGCGAGTGGACGTCTAGTGGACCACTTGGGCCAGCTGTAAACAGGAAATATGGAGCCCAAGTTGTAGGCTACTCGCCCAGGCGACTTAAATAGGCTAAAATGACTCACCTGTGCGAGTTAAGTCGGCCAGAAAACATCTATAAATACCCCAGCACCCTTCATTTGGAACTCCAACTTTTTTCCATTGCTTTCTTTCTCCCTTGGGCTTCTAAGGTGCTCATAAAAACCTTAGTTCTTCTTCTAAATTTGTATTAAAGAGTGATTTAGGCTAGGGAGAGATTAATAAAGAGTGTGGAAGCTCTGTCGGACAAGAATGATGATGATACTTTTCATCTATTTTTCTAAGGAGACCTGCTCCATGGTCGGCTAAACTTCGCGCATACGGATTGGATGTAATCTTCTTACCCTAAACTATTTCTTTTAATATTTATTCATGCATTAGTTCTACTATTTATTTTTGATAGATTTATTCTGCGCTTAATGCTTGATTCTACTTTATCAATAGTCTCACGAAGTAGGGTTTTAAGTTTAACTGGAAAGTACTCTTAAAACTGGAACTGGGTAAATTTATTCTTTACGTTACGATCACTAGGAATAGGGCGTATCGTTTAGATTGCAATTTACACGCGAATATAAACGTAATGCTGGGATATTTATTTTATATGCGAGGGATCGATATTTGATAAATATTCTTAGAATTTCCAATTGCGAGGAATCGATTTGGAATGATTTTACGTGTGCATCAAAAATAAAAGGAATTAACTTATGCATGGTAATATTAATTGAATACTAAGGGGTATGAATGATGAAATCCAATCCTGCGCTTCTCTTTAATTAATCTCGTTCTATTTATTTCCGTAACTTTCCGTAATTGTTCGTAATCAAGTCATACTAAGTTTATTATTTCCGTCTTTTGTTAATTTCTATTTTAATCAACACTTGAATGAATTCCGTCCACTATCATTGTATATAAACTATTAAACCGTTAAGTTTTATTTAAATTAATTGAGTAAAACCAATTCCCTGTGGAGACGAATCTTATAAATTTTGTAACTTGCAACGATAAATCGGTACGCTTGCCGAGAAAAATTCCTAACAGTTGACAAAGCCAAAGTGGATGTCATTGAGAAATTGCCACCACCAACAAATGTCAAAGGCATTAGAAGTTTTCTAGGACATGCAGGATTTTACAGGCGGTTCATTAAAGATTTTTCTAAGATTGCCAAACCTTTAAGCAATCTGTTAAATAGGGAAGAAGAGTCTGCAAACTCTTCAATCTTGAATTCTCTCCAATCTCTCTCCTTCTATTCAATCTTTGTCAATGCCTCTTTTTCCTTGTTTCTGCCTCTATGTTCTTTGTTCACCTCCTAAAAACGTGTTATTACATTCCTATTTATATCTAGGTTATAAAAACCCTAATCTTCTTTATTTTTATGTTATCTTTAAGCCAATACGTAATTCCTGTGTCGTCGGCACGACTGGCGCGACTTGTGGCGCGATCAATGTGGGCTGCTCGACTTCTGGCGTGATTAGTGCGAAACTGGCGCGACTAGCGTAAAATCCCAGAAAACATTAGCTTCTTTATTTTGCTTCTTTTCTTCCTTTTCTTGTCTCCTCATATCATAAATGCACAGAATCAGTGATAAAAATAATAATAATAATGAAACTTATACCTATTCTAGCATTTATTTGATATTTTCTACTTAATTTATTAATGATTTTAACCTAAAAACTACTATATGCTAGCAACATATCACCAACTGAGGAAGCGTTCTTGATCAACGTTCTTATGTGCATGGCCAGTGGATTCCTTATGATCCTGATGCTATCAATCAATTTCTAGGAAATCCACTAATCTTGGAAGAAGGCCAATTCTGAGAATACACTACTAGGAGGAACATCCTTCCAGGATTTGATGAACAGGCTATCACTCAGTTACTCTGTTCCCTCGGATGTGATTTTGCTCGAAACATTGCAGGTAATAGGGTAAGACTGATAAGAACCAACATGAAAACTTTAACCCAAATCTGGATGACCTTTCTCCTCAGCAATGTAATTCCAAGTGACCACAATTCTGATTTGACTATGCCGAAATGTCAGCTCGTTTTTAGTTGCATAGAACAAATTAGTATTAATCTGGCTTAGTTGATCTTAGATGTTATTCACCAGTTTGTCATTACAAAGCCTCCTCAACATCCGCTGAACCCGGAAAAGTCCAACAAGGCACTTGGATTTCCTGCTTTAATTATTGGTTTATGTCAATTTTATGGAATGCAGGTACTAGCTTCTAAGGCAATCCGACCTCCCATCAACAGGGTTTTTATTGAAAAATATTGCCTAGCTAGACAGGTGCAGTAGCCATAAGAGCCAACATCCTTGGAGTCCTTTTCAGTTCATCTTTAGAGAATGGAACTCCAGATGAACACTTACATGTGTCATATGGCTGATCAACAAGCTGCCAACTATAGGGGCCAGATGCAGCTGAATGAGAGCTTCTACAAATACACACTGCATCAACATCGCCAGGATCCAAACCCCTTTCCCTGACCCACTCCTGATCAATTTAGAGCTCATGTTGCATGACCTGGGGATAGACCTATTTTTCAGGAGGAGGCAGAATGCCCTGCAGTTGACCAAGAAGCTGCAAATGAAGGAGAAGGAGCAGCTGATGATGAAGACATGATGCATAATCTGGCTGATTATTTCGTTGATCTTCAAAATATGTGACATTGTTTTTATAATTCCTTTACCGCTTTCTTTACCGTTTCCTTGACTACTTTATTTACTTATTTATTATGTTAGACTTTTTGCTTAAATAGTAGGGTTGATTCTTTTTGGATATGGCACATTTTGATTATGTGTACACAGAGAATTCTCTCTTTTTGGTAGTACACATTTTTGGATAAAATTTTTATTGTTAATAAACCTAGTTATAGAATATGTATAAATCTTTTTGGAACTTTAAAAAAAATTTTGAGACTTAAAAGAAATTTTTTTCTTGAATATAACATACTTTGAAAAGAATCAACAAATAGTATTTTTTTGAAACCTGGCTTTTTGAATTAGATTAGAACACAACAAAATGATTTTTTGGAAACTTTGAGAATGAACAAACAAAATGAATGGTTTTCCAGATATCAAATGAAGGCAAATGTTTTTATATGGAGTTGATAAAAAACATTTTTCGAAACATTGATTTGATTTACACATGAAAACAAGCCTATAAGCTTAAGTGACTGAGTGCATCCATAGAAATTACATTGAGTGTCCTCACTAATATGTTCTATAGTGATGTTGCATGAATTTCTAATTGTCATAACATATGATTCATGTATATGATGTAGTCCTTCTTTCTTTTTGAACATTTTAAAAGCCACTGGCAAAAAAACTATTCCAATATATGATGATTTACCATTTGCTAGCCCTTTTAAGCCAAAACACTTATGATTTTGTTGAAATACTAACCTAGGTTAAGAATTTCCTAACTTACCTTAGGTTAGGAGAGCAAAAGGGATTTTGTTGGAAATTTTTATCATTTGGATGGTTAAAATGATAAAAATACTTTGTTTTAAAAGTGGTTAAAGCTATAAAAATAAAAGAAAAAGAAAGAAAAAGAAAAAGAAGAAAAGAAAGAGGAAACAAATTCCTTGTGTTCTAAATTGTACAAAATATTGTAAATTTTATAAGTAGGGTAATTGGGAGGCTGATATGAGAAACATTGATAAACCTGGAAGAAAGAGAAAAGAAATAGGAAGTGATAATAGCTTATTTTATCTTTGTTCGCTCTTCTATTCTCAAGGTAACTTTGAATATCCAGAAAACCAAGATTTCCTTCAAAGCCAGGCTCAACCCTTAAAAGTCCTAAAGATCCATGATAATTACGTACTTTGATTTGATGGGAAATGAACTGTAAAATTGATTTATAACATATTAGTGTTAGAATTGAGAAGAAACACTTACCTATGAGAGAATTAAACAATCTTTGAGGGGTTTTCCTTTGTTTGAATCTATCAAGTGTTTTCTTTAATGTTCTTTAGAAATGAAATATAAATTTATCTTAATTTCATTTGGTTTGGTGAATTCCATCTTTTATGTTTTCAATTTCTCATAGTTTACAATTTAAAAATATGTTCTGATCATTTTTTGAAAATTGATTCTTTACAAAGCATGTTAACATTAAAGCATTAACTTTTTAGTTTTTCTTACTTTGCTTGAGGACAAGTAAGATTCTAGGTTACGGGGAGTCAATAAGTGTCATATTTTAGTTCATTTCAGGATTGTAATGTTGACACTTATATTTTGATTTCAGTGAATTTGTTAATTAATTTTCCCTAAACCTAGTTATTTTATATTTTGTGTAAATATATAGGGTGTTATTCACATTTTAGAAAATTCATCCACCCAAATCCGGTGTTTTGATAAGTTTCAATGGTATTCGGAGCATCCAAACAACCAAAACAAGCACAAAAGGACAAAATAGGAAGTCTTATGAAGCAAACTCGCCCAAGCTAGCATTTTTCTTCAACATTAAGTCTTTAACTCGCCTGGGCGAGTGAAAGATGTGTATTTAGCTTGCCTGGGCGAATGATTGTTTCCAGAATTATGTTTTAACTCGCCCAGGCGAGTGAAAACAGGCAAAATTGATCACTTGAGCGAATGGACCTAAGCTGGTCACCATTTCCTATAAATAGCCATGCAAAATGAAGAACATGTTGGGAAGTGAGAGAACGTGAGGAAAGGCTTTAGGAAGCTGAGAGAGAGTGAGAGAAGTGAGAAATTGGTGAGAAAACTCTGTCGGAGTGATTCCGAGATCGCCTCTTTCATCATGTATTCAGTTGATCTTGTGCTCTTCACAATGATCGACTAACTTCTCTAAGGATTAAATGTAATCTTCTACCCTTATGTATCTCTTTTAATATTTGATATGCATGAATTTTTTCTACTCATTGTTGGCGATTTCATTTTGTTCTTAATGCTTGATTCTAATTGATCACTAGTTTCATAAAATAGGGTTATAGGTTTAACTGGAAAGTACTCTTAGGATTTGAACTAAATGATTTTACTCTTTACGTTACGTTGTTAGGAATAGAACATAACACTTTGATTGCAAACAACATAGGACTATGATTATAATGCTGGAATATTAATTTTATATGCGAGGGATCGATATTTGATAAATATTCTTAGGATTCTCAAAATACGAGGGATCGATTTGGGGTGATTTTATGTGTGCATCAATAATGATAGAAAATGATTTATACATGGTAATGTTAATTGGATACTAAGGGTATGAACGATGAAGTCAAATCCTACAATTTTCTTGAATTAATTAAACTCATTTTATTAGTTTCCATAAATCCGACGCACTAAATCCGTTATTTCCGTACTTTCTTTAAATTCCGTAATTTCACAAATACGTGAAACTCTACTTATACTCGTTGTACATAACTATTGAACTGTTAAGTTTTATTTGGATTAACTGAGTAAACTCAAGTCCCTATGAAGACAATCTTTTATAAATTCTGTAACTCGCAAACGACAATTGGTACGCTTGCCAAAAGTCTAACACCATCATCCATAGTTTCTGACAGAGATAAGGTGTTTATGAGATCATTTATCTTGGGCTGAATTTTGGTTTAACACCAATTTTAATATTTCAGCTAAGATGTCTCCTTTTCAGGCCTTATATGGACAGATGCCACCCCTATTAATCAAGGGAGCTGATATTCCTTCCAAGCTGGAAGAAGTTAATCAGCTGAATAACAGTAGAGATGAATTATTACAAGATTTAAGGAGTAATCTGTTGAAGGCTTAAAATCAAATGAAGTATGCAAACGAGCATAGGAGGGAGGTGAGTTTTCAAGAGGGGGATTAGGTATTTTTGAAGTTGCAACCTTATAGAATGAGATCTTTGGCGAAGAAACCCAATGAGAAATTGAGTCCTAGGTTTTATGGACCTTACAAGGTCTTACAAAGAATTGGAGAGATTACTTATAAGCTGGAACTTCCAGATGGCAATAAGATCCATCTCAAGAAATCTATTAAGGATACTTGTCCTCCCCAACCATTTCCTGCAGTATTTACTAAAAATTGGGAATTGCAATTACAGCCAGAGCGAGTTATGCAGCACATGATGTCAACAGAGGGGAACCAAGAGATGTTGGTCAAATGAAAGGGGTTACCACAGCATGAGAACAGCTGGGAATTAGCTGGTGACTTGAAGAAGGTTTTTCCTCACCTAGACTTTGAGGACAAGGTCCATCTTGAAGGGGAGGGTATTGATAGGAGTAATAGGTGGGGAAAAATATATACTAGGAGGGTGTATTAAGCAAATTAACAGTTGCTGTAGTCAGTATAACTAATGGCTAGTTAGTTATAACTGACTTAGAAGGGAGGGAAGCTATAAATAGAGAGGAAATAATTGTAAAGGGTACCTGTTTGGTAGTTGGAGGCTAGCAACCTTGAATCACACTTGTTATTGAGGGAGATTCTTCTCCAATCTTCAATAAACACTATCTTTTCCTTTTCTGCCTGATCCAGTGCCTATCAGCTTCTTCCGCGGCATGTGTGCAACAAGAGAGGAAGCTCTTCCCACAAGCTTAATAAGATGAAGTACAGCTAAGTCAATAGGGCTTGCTTCAGTGGGAGTGGAAGCTGGAAACATAGCCAAACATTATCAGGTTTATGAATACAAGCTAGTATGCGTAGTCCTTCATTATTTTGGTGATGCATAATTGTCCTCCTTTTGTTGTAAGCAAGAAACCTCTTAGAAGGATCATATAGAGTTTTCACAATAGGTGCACAATCCCGGTTACAAGCACTAAAGTAACAATCATAATTGCAAAGCATTCATCGTTCATGACCTGCAAAATTCATGGAAGCGAAACCTTCAATAAATAAGTTTACAAAACAAAAACTCTCTCAAGTTGTAATGTGCACATGAATAAAAAGTTTTGCTTACTTTTTTTATTCTCAAGTCAACCAACAACGCCAATTCAACAGTGCCTTGCAGTTCATTATAAGACCAAGAGCAAAGGCATCTCGAAATGGCATCCTAAGATGAGAGGTAATAAAGCCCCTACAACTTTCCCACAAAAAGCAATGCAAATAACGAATTGAATTGTAGCTAAGTTCTTCATCTTCTGTATGGCATACACATCTGTCCTTAATCCAAATATTATAAAAAGGATAGGCACAAACACTACTGAAACAAAGCAATCAAGCTTATTTACCAATGCTGCTCCTAATGGTGGACCATCTGGTATAGCCAACCCCACAAAGAAAGATACAACAAGCTCATTTAGGCCAAAAACTTCACCTAAGAATACAAGAAATATTAATGTTAGAAGAACCCCACATATATAAATTTCCTTAACAGGTTTCCCTGCTGGTGATTGCTGAATTGCCCATATTGCAGCTGGGTGAACTACAAAGATGATGAATGTAATAATTAGCGTGGTGGACAAGCAAGATCCGATAGATACTCCTATTGACTTTGTGGAGGATAACTTTGCAACAAACTTTATTGTCATAACCAAAAAGAAGCAAACATCACACACTAATGAAGAAGTGGCCAATCTCCCAATCTCTGAATTGAGGATCTGAAACTGAGAAAGAAAATGAGTAATTATGGAAAGGCTGAGATACATTGAATTTCTATCACAAGAGGGAGCACCTTAGAGACATCATTATCCAATGATGCAAAGCGGGTGAGGATAAAGACAACTGTTCTGGCGAAAGTCAAAGGAGCAAAGTAGCCTAAAATAGTTAAATGTAATATTAATATCTTTAACCTGTCACTCAAGCTGCAATTGAGCAATAGCATTACCTCAAACGAAGCTTCATAAAGACAGAAATCACCAATAACAAATGCTATAATTGAAGATATGAAGAGAATATACGAAATCTTTCATTAACTCATTACTCAACTCTTCCTTTGCAGGCATGACTATGGACAAAAAAGAATGAGAAAGAACCAATTTAATCGTGTAAGATTCTACCTACACTGTGCAGAACAATAAAAAAGAATGTCTATATCTATACAAAGAATGATAGAACACCAGTGAAAAAAAATACTATCTTTCTAGTGGTTATCAGTTATCAGTTATCACCACCATTGATGTACAAGAACTCCATAATTTCTAAGTGAAGTAAACAGATCCAAGCACTGAGAATAGGTCTTGTGATACTTTGCACTTCTCTGACCAGGGCAGTATCTCTGCCACCTATTGTAATGGCACTCAAGAAAAAGCTCATCAATCAAACAAATAGCCCCAGTCTGAATCAAACTTGGTATGAGATGAAACTCAGTCCCTTCCACATCCATCTTCACCACAACAAAATCCCTCTTTGTAACAGTGCTCTTGAGCCACTCTGCAAAATCAAAACCCTGAATCTTGTCCTTGTCACCCATATGGCTAGAAGAGGTTTGCACAGGGTTGATCCTCCTCATCCCTCTCCCTTTCATCATCACATTCTTGATTGGGTCTCTGGTGATCTCAAAGAACAATGTCTCATTCCTCACCCATGCTGCATAGGGCAACAATGTGACCCCTCTCTTTTCCCTATACTCTTCATGAAATGACTTATCCGCCTCAATTGCATAAACCTCAAAGGTTCTATTCTGCTTTGGGTACTGTTTCCTAAACCAACTTCCAATGCTTGAACCATAGCTTCTAGCTCCAACATCAACATAGACATACCTATTCTTAAAGCTTATGTCAACCAAAGAAGTTAAGTACTTTATGTTCTTCACAATTTTCTTCAGTATAATCCAAGGTTTCAATGGCTCTTCCTCTATCAATGCCTCCGCATTTTTAACTATTTCACGTTTGTAACCCTTAACAGAGCACTTATTCACGACATTTCCGCTGTTTACGGTTTTGATTTCGAAATTAGGGTTTTTGTTTTTCTTTTTCATCAAAATTTCAAGAACCGGAGATGAATCAACACTGTTGATTTCTCGTGTTCTGATCAGTTCAAAGCAATTGAACAGTTCAAGGAAAGAGTCGAAGCTGTAAGCGTCTCTCACCGCCGCGTGGACTGCTGCGAAGCCGCCGGGACGGAGCGTGCGGCAGACCTCGGCGGCGAATTCGGCTGGCCGAGATGACCGCTCCAGGCCGCCGTTGCCGGAGAACTCGAAGTCGAAGGCGTCGCCGGAGAACGGATGCCGGCGGGCGTCGCCGTGGAGGATCAACGGCGGCGACGGTTTCTTGAAGATTCCGACGGAGTCGATGACGCCGATCTCTTTCAGCGCGAGGACGTCCTCGCCGGAGGAAGTGTCGATGCAGAGAGCGCGGGAGTTTGGGGAGAGGAAGCCCTCGGCGATGAGGTCCTGGAAGGCGGCGGCGTAGTGCTCGACGGAGCGGCGCCAGTTCTTGCCGGAATACGGATCTTCGGCGTCGGAGATGCGGGAGGTGGCGGAGAGAGTAAGGCTGTCGGAGAAGAAGCAGAAGTCGGCGGAGTCGCAGGTTCCGCCTCGGACGGTGACGATGATGGCGAATCGCGCGGCGAAGATGAGGACGGCGAAGGAGAAGAGACGAACTAGAACGTTCCGCAGGGAGCCGTGTTTCGCTGCGGGTGGCTCCATGGATTGCTGCGATGTAACAACAGAAGAAGAAGAAAGAAAGAGTGAGACTGAGAGAGGGGTATGGTTTGAAAATTGACTCTGGTTTCGAGGGTTAAGCGGGAAACTCATATGTTTCACTTCGCGCCACTTGTTTTGAGAAACGACGTCGAAAAACCGTTCAGCGGTACGGACCAGAGGGTGATTGTTGTTCTACCAAAGTGCCACTTAATATATGTGGAATAACGAAACTGCCATTATATTATTAATATATATATATATATATATATATATATATATATATATATATATATTATATTAGGTTTTATGATACTTAATTACTGTTAGGAAAAAAAAATGATACTATTACTTAATTTTATCTCTTTTTTTTATCTAGAATTTATATTAGACATAAAAAAAAAAAGAAATAAGAATCGATGAATCCGAATCTTGGCATAAAGTTTCCTTTAATAAAAAGTACGAATATGAATGTGATTTTTTATATACACAGACCTGAATCATAGTATTTCATTCATGATAATTAATTTGGAAGATACATAAGGACATATAATGAAAAATTCTTGAGACTACCCATAAGATGCTGTCATTCATAATAGTGAGCAACAACATTAACTTACCTCCTCGTAAATACATAAACTGAAACTTTTTTTAACACAGGTCAATTTTTGCATTGAAGAACTATAGTTTGGATTTTTCTTTTTAAAAGATATTTTTATACTTTGTTTTTAGAAAAATACAAAATAGAAAACTGTGTTACGTTATTTTATTATTTTCATACTCTCTATGTTGAAACCTGTCATATATTAGATCGGATAGTCTGGTTTACCTCTATATCCAACTGATAATTTAAGGATCCTCGATTCTTAATATTTTCATCATCTTGGTGTAAAAATAAATAAAAAATTATAAAAAAAAAAACATCTCTTTTGAAAATCATTTTCAACAGACATATTGTTTGTTGAAAATAAGTATTCCTTACTTTCAACTTTAAGAAAATAAATCATGGCACGTTTTTGTACCTAGCTGACATTTCATCGGACGAGTTGTAGGGAAAGAAATATAAACCCCTTATCCATCAAATCGTGACTAAGGTAAGATATCATTTCTAATTGCATGGAAATATTAGTCAATAGCAGAACAGAACTAACTCCTTCGAAAAATACTCAAACAGAATACTAAATATTATTATAGAAAAGTCAAACATAATACTCATTTATTTTATTTTATATTTTAACGAAACATTAGTAAATACAATTTTAATATTTAAAAAATTACATGACTTATATATGTTTATATCATCTGTGTAAGCGGTTATGCAAAAAGACCACTAAGTGTATGAATTCACATGACATAAAATTATTCAAACTTAATTCGTGATATCAGATTCAAATTCTGATATATCGATATGAAAGAGGACATAAAGCATAAAATAGATAGAACATAGCATGATCCGATTGCTGCCTTTTGTTTTCAATTGAATGGTAATTACGACAGAATTAAAAAGTGCAATGTGGAAAAAAAACACTTCAAGCTTCATAGGAAGCAACACTAATATATATATATATATATATATATATATATATATATATATATAACAAATTCATGTTTCTAATTATAATTGAAGAATAGGTAACTTGCACGTCATTTATTATAAGCTCAGCCTCGTTGTCATGGCCCCACTTAGATAAGATGACAGCTATTTGATTAAGAGGAAATAAAAAATAAAAAATTAATTAAGTTGAAGTTCACCAGCTATCTTATCCACCAAGTAATTAATTCTCAGCTCCCTATCTTTGACTGAGTATGGCCCTAATCAAATATAATATTACAAAAACCAGTGATAGCCGCTTCTCCAATCAGCTAAACTATCTCTTGAAGATATTCTTTTAATTTCCAGTAAGATTGGTAGGGAACAAAGCCACTCCATATTAAGTTTCTAATTAAGATGACAAGAGATAGCGCACACACAAAAAATGTGAAATAATTGAAATATATAGTATGTCATACTATATATTATAGAATACATGGCATAAATAGTTTAAGACAGCACATTTCGTGTGCAAAGAGAAATTTAAAGGATCCTGAAAATGAGTTTCTAGCTCCGAACTGAAGCCACATGATTACTAAAATAATGATAAAAAATATTTTTGCAAACACCTGTGTAACATACAACAATTATGAAATATACAGTATATACATACCAATCTGTGTGGGTGTGGAAATATACAATAATAATACAAAAAAAAAAAAAAAAAACTGAAGAAACTTGCATGCAATTTTTGAAAGTAATTTCAGTGTTGTTCTTCAGTTAGAATTAGAATTTCATCTTAATAACTCTAACTCTAACCGACAAACAGACATAAAAATACCTAAACAACTGCATCTAAGTTAAAAATAAATGGAATGAACTGTATCTTATTAGTCAAGTAAAATCCTAAGCAAACCCCTTCCAAGAATTCCAACCATATCCAAATCTATGCAAAAAGCAAATTAATATTCCTTTAACATAGCAAAGAGTCAAGAAACGAGTCATCTCCAGGCTCCTCCTTGGCTCTAGTGGTGGTGAAAACATTATTGTCAGATTGTTGATTCATGTAAGACGCCATTAATGGATTTCCAAACCCTGAGAATCCAAAGCTTCCAGAACTATGCTGCATATTAGGGTTGAAGTGCGATAATGATGGCCTTTCTGGTGGTGCTGGTGGTCTAAGACTCTGAAGAGAATTGTTATTAGTGTACATAGAAGTTGCTACTCTAGTGGTGTTGTTTGTTGTATTGGTTATTATTGGCAATGATATATTGATAGAGCTGTTGCCACTGCCACGTGCTGCAGGCACGTCATGGTTGTGTTTTCCCTCATAGGTTGTGATCACTGCCCTTAGATCTTGTGAGGCTCTCTCTACGTGCTTCCTCACTGGACATCCTTGGAATGTGCACTTGTAGTAACTCCTATATATATATATATATATGCCAACCAGTCACAGATTAAACACAATTTAAGTTGTAAGAAAAGACAATATTTGTTTCCCAATCGCAATTATGATCGTAATATGAAGATATTTTGACTCATCATAATGCAATTTAATCACAATTACAACGGTATCAATCAAATTTTATTACAACTATTTGTAGCATAAAGATTTTTTGACTAATCGTAACGCAATCACAATTGCAACCGCAATTTATTAATTTTAGACGTGAGTGAAACGATAGTTGCCAAAATTTGACCAAAGAAAAAAGTTTAAGACAATGCAAAAGCAAGGGAATTACAGGTACATGCATGCTTTAGAATATATTCCAAGAAACAGCCACTATTGCTAACGTACCTAATACGATATGTAGTTAGATATTTTGATGGCACTTTTCATGCATTTATGATGAGTCTGTGTATGCCACATTTGAATGGTCAAGGAGTGTAATGATTGTATATTACTACTAGAATTAGAATTGAAAACTTATGATATGATTCTTAATGCCATTCTTAATAAAAGGTTAAAGTAGAACAACTTTATAAAAGTTGGACGTATAATTAATTTTATCAATTAAAGAAAGAGATTAAAAAGTGTTTTTTTTACCTTGGATTTGGATTTCCCTTGACCACTTTCTGCCCGTATTTCCTCCACCTGTATCCATCATCTAGAATATCGATGTCACTGGTTGTCTGAACCACAACTCTGGGTTCTTTCACTGTTCTACTTCCTACAGCTGATATACCCTCATTTTCACCTTCTATTCTCCTACAATAATATTGATAGAAAATTATTATTTCAATTACACTTTATTGGAGGAAGAAGGTGAGTCTGACATAACGATAAAATTGTGCGTTGATGACTTGTTGATCATGAGTTCGAATTTGAAAACAATATTTTTTTACATATGTAAAGATAAGACTACGTACAATATCCATTCTTTTTATCTTCACATAGTGAAGAACCTCAATGGAGTACTTAATTTTTTTACACTTTATTGGAGGGACTATAACATTAAGGATGTGAATCACATAAAAAATATTTGTCTTTATTTATGTCATATACTTTTTATTTTAAAATATTTCCTTTTATAAGATTTCATTCCAATTATCTTGTATATGTTTTTTTTATTTAAATTATTTAAATTAACCAATTTTTTTAATATGTAAAAATTAGTCATCAACATTTTATAAATAGAAAGGGATGTAATAAATTAAGCTTACCATCTTTTGGCATCAGGTTCATCATTATCAAACTCATCTCCTCCTGATTTAGTATGATCAAAATCATCATCATCCATTGAAATTGATGAGTTTTCAGGAGTGGCAGCCGAATCCATTTGATGATGTGGTAGTTCCTTGCTGCCATGATTTGAATGAGAAATTGCAAGTGATGATGAGGCAGACAATGAGTTCCTCTTGGCAGCTTGAGGCTTGGGATGGTTATGAGTGCCTTTGTAAACTATCTCGGTAATTTGTCCATCTAAAGATCTCTCAACTTTTTTCTTTGTTGGACAATTGGGGTATGTGCACTTGTAGTAGCTTCTTGGATTTTCACTTCCTTTCACTTGCTTTTGCCCATATTTCCTCCAATTGTACCCATCATCTGATCTTCTGCTCAAGGTCTGAACTTGTTGTGGTTGGTAGTTTTTATGATCTGATTGAAAACCATTCCTGTGGTTATTATTCTCAGGGTTAAAACTCTGCATGGCAGAAGTGGTTTCAGTTTTCACCATGCTCATACTCATTCTTGAAGCAAAACCATCCTGTTTAGCAGTTTCTGGAAAACTCCATTCCTGTTGATCAACAAAAAAAAGGTCAAAACATTGCAGAGAATTGAACTTATTCTGTAAATTAAGCATAAAATTTGCATATTTTAGTGAAGTTTTTTTTTTATCAGTCAATGTTAACTGTTAATTTTTTGTTAGAATGTTAGTCACGCACGGTTTGAACTATGCCGGTTGAAGATTGAAATCCAGTTGAAGATGGAAGAGGAGGGTGTGTTTCTGTCGGGAAGGAGAAACTAGAGAAGCTTTTGTCTTCTTCTTTGATATGCTGCTGGTTTTCCCCATAACTGCTCTTCCAATTGAAGCCTTGACCAGCAAATGATCCAGCTGTTGGAGATGGCAAAACCTGAATTCACAAAAAAAAAAACACACACCAACATACCCATTAATCCGATATGAACACAAAGTTATATCATGCATATGCAATATTCACCAAAACACAAGCCACACAATAAAACAAAAAAAAAGAGTAAACCTCCAAAATAAAAAACCATGTTCAGGGTAGATCATCACTTGTGTAACACTCAACACCTTAACCAAACCAATGAAGATTTAAACAAGATGAAACATATATAGCCTATTTGGTTCCATATTTCATGTGATTTTCCAAGTTTATTAAGAAGTTAATAGTTAGTATGTTTACTAAGAAGAAACTAATAGTTATAACTTTTACATTCATTCGAAATGTGATTTTTTACTTCTCAACAGGTTTCCAAACATGCGAATAATCAGGTAGTCAACCAAAGTCTCAAAAGAAGAAAAAAGTTTTAGCATTTTTTTCCATTATATAAATTCTAATACCCTTTTTTTTCAAGGATATATTGTGTAATGAACCAAAAGCAAAGAAAAAAAAAGAGATCCAAGTAGGTTGACTTACGTTGGAAGAGTTAAGGAGAACGGGGGAGTCAAGAAGTTCAGCGAGGCTTAACCCATGAGGGATGTTAAAGTAAGAAGAAGGAGAAAATATTGGTGTTTGAGGATGATTATGGCTAAGAGGGAGAGAAGGAGGGGGTGTGGACTTGAATTTTGGCACACCGCCTGAAGAACCTGATTGATCCGACGAGGAGGACTCATGATGAGGTCTTTCGAAGCCTCCGAGGTTGTGGTGATTGGTGGTGGGAGAAGAAAGAAGGTCAGAGAAAGAAGTGGTCATGAATATGGAAATTGAGATTCGTGAAATTTTCAGAGTTGTGTAAGGCAAGTTAAGAGAAGAAGAAGAAGAAGAAGAGGCTTTTAGAGAAAAGAGAAATGAAATATAGGAAGGGTTTGGCTTAATAGTTAACAATACTAACATGAAAGTGAATAGAAAGAGAGAGGAAGAAAAATGGTTACGTGTTTAATGACAAAAGAATGAGAATTGAGAAGAGACTTCTCGGAAGCTAGCTATTCCAAAGTGTGTCTATGTATTTTACTTTTAATTTTCATTACTACTATTTAAAGAAGAAGAAAAAATAGTATAAAGTTTTTATATGGGTCAAAGTTGTGTGGTTTGACCGGTTGGCGGCTCATGAGTCATGAAGAGATATCTTTCTTTTGTTTTGTGTGTTGTATTTGTGCGGTTATATATCTATTGGCATTGAATTTTTAATTCACTGTTGAGGATATTTTTATTTTGTCATGTTGTGTACATGGCATTATGCCCAGTTGTTCACAGACCACACTTTAATTCCTTTTTCTTGCCAATGGCAATATATGTAGCCCTAATTGCATCGTGCATGACTTTTGGTGCTATATATGGTGGTGACGTTGATTTACTAGATCATGTTTTCTACAATCAATTGATGACATTAGTTAACTTTTACATTGATTTTTTATATATTTTATTATTATTTTTTATGTTTATTTTTGTTTGTTATCTATGTTATATCACATAAATTAAAAAGTAATATTAATCTGATATTTTTATATGTAAGGATAATTACAGTACATCCCAACAAATAAGGACTCATATATCCTATTTCATTCTATAAGTTTCAGGTTTAATCTATCCCTTTTTATATCACCAATTCTTACTTAACTCACTTGAGCATATAAGTTCTTTGTTTTAAATGTTCCTCTCTTGTTCTTGTAACAAAGGGTATTCATGGTCCAAATTACGAGATCTAAGAGTTCCTCTTGGTCACGTTTATCTTGATGTGGGTCAGCTCCAAATTTTTGTAAGTATATTCATGTTGGATTCTTAGGTGGTAGAATTTAATAGAAAATTAACCTGATTCTTTATGTATACTTTTTTTCTTTTATATAATTTTTAAAATTAATTTTTAAAGTTTAAAATAAATTAAAATTTTCTTACCTGTTAATCCAATCCAAACCAACTCATGCACAAACAGATTAATTTAGGTTGGGTCAGGGAAAAATCTTTACAAATCCGACCCAATCTAATCTGTAAAATTTTGATTTGATTGAGTTATGAGTTCAGGCAAAATCGACACGTAAACACCCATTGTTAAAATTGACACTTGTTACCACATTCAAATTGACATCTCTATGATCATAATTGAAAAGTCACTTGAAAGTTGAAAAGCTAGTACACAGTTGGAAGTTGAAAAAGTTAGATTGTTAAATTATAAGTGTTTGATAAAATTAACTTGTTGAAATAACTGAAAAATGTAAAATGACAAAAAATTAATAAAATTATGATTTATTTTAAAAAGTTAACAAGAAAAATAAATAAATATATTAAAAGTGGAAAATATAAAAAATTAGAAACTATTGTTTTAAAAAAAATTACTTTAAGTAACTTTTTCAAAAAACGTTAAAAATTGTTTAAAAAATTTATTTATTAAACAATCAAACAAATTTTTTAACTAGCCAAAAAAGTTAAAAATTAATTAAAATGTATTGTTAAACATAACCTAAATTTAAGATATCTTAAAAAATATTCATAGTTAAATTTCTTGATGGATTATTAATGATACACTAAAGCACAATAAAAGGACGATGTTACTCTTTTAAACTTGACCCTTTTCAAATAAACACCCTAAATTTTAGTTTTATTTTAATTGATCTTTAAACGTTATTCAATTTATAAATAAATACCTTAAATATTAATTTTATCCTAATTGATCCTTATATTTTATCTCTTGTTGCACATGATTAAGTCTCCCATTAACCCTTCGTCCTAAAAGATGACACTTGTGACGTGTATAACAAGGGTGCATCGATGTTCTAGAAGGCGTGCATTATTCATGGACAGAAACCGTGCTTCAATTATTTTTCTCCATCCAACCTTTTGCTTTGTGAAACTTTTGTCAATTGACAATTATCTACATCCAAAAATAATACAAATATTATTTATGAATTAAATTAAAATGTATTAATAGTGTTAAAGTTTCTTACATCGATCATAAAATTTATTATTTTTATAATAATTATTTTAAAAATTATATCTGTGATCATTTTTATTAATTAATAATATAAAAATGTGTATACTAATAGTATTAAAAAAATTAAAATTATATACTTGTATAAGACTTTTTGTATTAATTCATTTCATTAATATTTTATTCACACGCTGTATTTTTTTCTTCTCATTCTTCAGTTTGTTGTACATATGTTATACAAAATAGAAATACAATTTATCATTAAAAATGCAAAAATCATGCAATGTATATTTTCGATCTGGTATCATATAATACATTATATATGTAATTCAAATAGTAATTAAGACAACAAGAAAAAGCATGGATATCTTTTAAATTTCCAGTTGTAAACATAATATTTTATTGGTTAATATTTGGCGCAGTCTTATTTACTGGAGAGGCAATGCCCTATCTTAATATATCCAATGAGAAGCAGTCATGTGTGGTGGTTGTCCACATAAAAAAGGAGTGTAATTTTCGACCATGGGGATAGGTGTTGCGAACTCGGCAAGTGTACAGTTCGTTTCAAGTAATAAAGTGAATAAGTCAAGTATCGTCTCCACAGGGATTGAATGCAATTTTATGGTAACCTAATGTCTTAGAAATTGGAAGACAAATAATAAGTTGAGAGAATTTGTTGAGTTTGTATTGAAGTAACGTAAATGAAATGACAGAATTTTAACGAGAATGTAAACTAATCTTAATTTGATTTTACTACAATGTTGAGAGATAATTGTGGTTAAGCGCATTCCCCTATGATTCCTTCCGCTTATGCTTCGATTGATTATTAACTTGAGTTATTTCTAATTGCTCAGCTGATGTATTCTCACATGAGTAGCTAAATCCTAATCCCTTAGTAATTTAACCCTTTGGTGAAATTAAAAACCCTAATCCCATAGTGATTCCTTCTTAAACCAAGCATTTAGCAAACACATCCTGAAATTACTGCAACCACACATCCCTATCCCTAGGCAATGTATAAATTGTTGTTTTACTCATTTCAGAAATTAGAATCCCAATATCCCTATCGTGAATCCTAACCCTAAACATCTTAATAGAATGACCAGTCCCAATTAAGAATAATGCAGCGAAGAACAGAATAAAACAAAGCAATTATGGTAATTCTTATTAAAACCAATCAAGACATAGAGGAGTTCTCATAGGTTCATGGCTCAACCACAATACAAGAATTTAGTCAAGCATACTCAGAACTGGCATTACTTCCATAACTAACATGTTCCTAGAGAGAAATTACCAGAGGAAAAGAAGAGGTTACACAGAGTTGCTATTCTGCAATTCCTCAATGATTCCAATCTTCTCCCAAGGTTCTTCAATGGCTTCTTCTGCAGAAATTCTTCAAGAGGTTCAGTAAAAAAAACTCCTTCTTTGTGACCCAGAGGTCTCCTTTTATCCCTCATACGTTCGGTTTAAATCCAGTAATGAGGAACTGTTCCCCAAGCTAAATCAGTGTCAAATCTTTTAATTCAGGGAATATCGAGCTTGTGGCGCGACTAGCGTGGAGTTCCACGCTGATCGCATGGGTCATTCAAGTTGAAGGCTTGAGTTTGATATCATGGTGCTACTCGCGTGGATGGCCATGCTGATAGCGTGGCTTGTTCGAGTTGAGGGTTTAACCTTTGGTAGTCCCACGCTACTCACGTGGATGGCCACGCTAATAGCGTGGTTAATTCGAGTTGGCAGTTTGGTTTTCAGCATCTGGCGCGACTGGCGTGGTGGTTGGCGCTACTAGCGCGGGCTCTTCAAATTGAATGTTTGATCTTTACCCTCTGACGTTGATCGCGCAGGAGTCCACGCGATTAGCGTGGCTTGTTCGAGAGCACTAGCTTGCTCTTTTTGCTTCTTTTCCTCTCTTGTTGGTTCCTAAATGACACAATAACTAAGAAATTAAATTAATATGCAATTAAGTCATAATTTACCAAATCCTAATCTAATTTACTCATTATTAAACAACTTATTTATCAATTAATCCTAAAACTACTATATGCTGGAAGCATATCAATAGGTTTGTAATTTCCACATGTTTTTCTTATTTTCTTTGAATTTTGTAACAAAATATTTCTGATGGAATGAAAATATCATCATTTCAATTATTATTTATTTTTAAATGTTAAGTTAGCCTTTGTGTCATATTTCTAGCAACCTTAACCCCTTGTTATGTGACCCCGTTTTCGGCGACCCCTTTTCATGTGACCCGATTTCCGACGATCCATTTTCATGTGACCCTCCCTTTCTGACGATCCCTTTTGACGTGACCCTATTTTTGACAATGAATGTTGTCATTGAAGGAAAGGGAACCGAGAACCCTATGTCTTCCATGTGCGTGTGTTTGTCAATGAAGGAGAGGGAACCCATTGTGATTGACTTTTTGTAGTTGTCAAGTTGCTTAAGTTGAGTATTTGCCCATTTCGTCATGGGTCTACACCCCATTTCTTCCTTTTGTGTTGGTCATCGAAGGAAAGGGGACCGTAAAGATCCGATTTTGGTAGTGCGATCTTTTGGCAAAGTAACGAAAAAGATAGTGTTTTCAACCACTTCCTCATTGTGGATATGCTCATCATAATCTTCATGCTTTATGTGCATAACCAATTGGCTCTTGGGGCACTTAATTGAAAGTTGTTCCCTATGTTCCGGTAAAGGGTACTCCCACATGCAACATTTTAAGGATCTGTGAGCCTCTGCAGATTCCTAAATAGGAAATGTTCCTCTCGAAGCATAGGTTGGTGAGGTTCAACTCAATTGAGCCTTTCTCTTTGTCAATGTCCATGTGAAAGCAATTTGAGTTAAATCCATTTATGGTGAGGCTCAACTCAATTAAGGCTCAAGTAAACATTAAGATGAAGGTTGTGTCTGACTTTGCATGTGTAACGACCTAATATATATTTCTATATAATTTTTACTAGTGTTTATTTGTAAGAAGCGTATAAATTAGTAAAAATTGTAAGTACATATAAATTTATAGGAGAAATTCTTGTTCATTAAACAAGATTGATTTCTTGATTACATCATTTCATGTCATACAAATACAAGATTCACCACACTTCTCCGTATTTCCTAATTAATATACGAAAGTTAAAGATTAAACATCACCCATAATTTCTAATACTTTAAAACATACTAGTACTATGAAACCTATTGGCCATATGTTTTCTAAATACGATCCTTATTTATTTTTCATATGCCAAAGTTACCCATTGCTCAGCTCAGAAATTTTCACCTATGCTCTCCTCAGCATCAGACTCGTCATTAAGATTCATGTTTCCTCCATATCCTGGTATGAAGGGAGGATTCACGTTATGGTTGCTAGAAGAGATGTTAATAGGTTCCATTGGTGGATTAGGGTAGGCGTGGGCAAATTGAAGGAATGGATCATTAGGGTTAAACATGTCATTAAGGACGGATACAAGAAAATGAATTCCAAAATATACATAAATCCGGATAATAGGGTGCATGGTAATAATATAGCAATTTCTCTCTTCATCTCTGTACCACCCCCAGTCTAGGGCATCAAGGAAAATGATCATTGTTGCCATCTATAAAAAAATGAAACAAATCTAGTGAGAAATAAAATAACTTAGTAGGCAAAACTAAATCATCAAATAAGTTAGTACGTTAGTAATTCATCAAATAATTCCAATAACATCAATAAATAACCATTCAAACAATATGCATGATGAAATTCCAGAGTGCACATGGTCTCTACATATCGTACTTTTTGTAGCTACACCTTATACTGAATGTAGTATGCTACGGTCGTCTTACGCAAACAATGCATTATCAATTCCATGTTTTTGCACTTGGTCTCTACATCTCGTACTGGATGCAGTATCAGATTTTGTTTCGTAAATCTCATACTGGACTCAGAAACATGAATCAATATATTTCATCACATAAAATTCATTATATAATCTATGAGCAAACTCATACAACCTCATGTCTATGTGTGATGGTTCCTCCTGCTCTCTGACACTGCTCACAAGTGGTGGTAAAGTGATGAGCATCTCTAAACAGGGTAGGCCAAAAGAACCCACAGTCTAATACCCTCCT
>CM023951.1:19675805-19696657 GCA_013407115.1 Glycine latifolia | reverse complement strand
TATATATATATATATATATATATATATATATATATATATTCTTAATCCTCCCATTTATTAAAAGAAAATATCATAATTCTAAATTTAATCAGAAAATAAATAAAGTTTGAATATGAATTATTTTTGTCAAAAATTGAACTTGAATAATATTCAAATAATTTAATTTTAATTTCAAAATATTAATCACTTATATTTAATTATTTGATTAATAGATAATATAGAATTTAACCTTAATTTTAATATATTAATAACTTAATTAATTAGTGGAAAACGTATATGGCTGTTTGGTCACGATCATTAACAGGAGAACTCATGTGAATTGAAGGAATGTTGGTACATTTTTTTTCTTTTTTCGCGTCAAAGGTAACTGCTTAGAGTTATCCTAGTTGAATGCACACATATCGGTAGACAAACCCCAATGGTAATTTGACGTAAGAACCACCAATCTCATAATTCCAATAAATAATAATTCTCCTAAAGTTGAAGATATTATTGGGCTGTTGAACATTCTGTCATTCTTTGAAATAAAGTTGGTGGTGAAAGTGTTGTTTAATTGATTGGTTTAACTGAATCATTCAGTCAACGAATGAAATTAGAAAAGAGAAGAGATTAAAAGAAAGAAATTGTTTTTTTTAACACAATTACAAAAGATTTTTTATTTTACATCTAACTAATTTTTTCCTCTTCTATTCAATATTATAGTAAAGTGATACCTTCAATTACTACTTAATATTTGAATTAGCACTACTAAAAAAATGATTTTTTATGACAATTCTAGGGGATTTTTTTATGAAAGTTTTCAACCATCATTGAAACCGCCGTTATAGAAAGTTTTAACTTTCAAAGATAGTTCTCAAACTGTCTTATAAGATCAAATTTTTAAGATGGTTTTGTCAATAATCGTCTTAGAATTTTTTTTAAATAAAAATAAAAAATGGATATTTCTAAGACGATTTCTAAGAAAAATCATTATAGAAAGTGGATCTTCTAAAAGGATTTTTCCAAAAATCGTCTTAGAATGTATATTTTCTAAAACAATTTTAAAGAATCGTTTTAAAATGTTTTTTTTAATTAAAAAAATTGAGGATTCTAAAATATTTTTTCCAAAATCCATCTTAGAATGTATACTTTTTAAGATAATTTTTTGAAAAATCGTCTTAGAATATTTTTTTTAGAAAAAATTAAAAAAATTGGAATTCTAAGATGGTTTTCTAAAAAATCATCTTAGAATGTAAATTTTCTAAGATGGTTTTTCAAATAATTGTCTTAGAATAGTTTTTATAAAAAAAATTTAAAAACAAATTGCCCATATTTTATTATTTCATAACCTTACAAAACAAAACATTAAGCATGTATTGGCATCAATCTTCATATCTACAGTAAGGACATGTATTGGAATAGAAAAAAAATTAAGCATGCTCATTTTGTTATTGGATTAGAAAAAAAAAGAAACAAAACATTACAACATTATATCATAGTAAAATATACAAAGGAAGGTGGAACAACAAAATTATATTTGCATTACCCGAATAGTAATCAGAGATAAAATTTTACATAAATGGAACATCAGAAATAATGCATCAAATACTGAACATAATGCAATAGCCAACCATGGCATTTTTATAACCAATGTATAATAAATATATGTTCCTATAGTTAGTATAACTAAGGAAGTAATCACTATTACAATCTGAACTAGGCTAAATGACAGTAGAAGAATGATCTAAAGAAAATAAACATTTTAAGGATCATGGGAATCAGATTGGAGGTTAATCATGTGAGAAACCACAAGCTTTGATATTTCATGGATTGCAGCTTGAAACTGAGAATCACCTAACTTACCAGGCACTCTCCATCTTGAAGGTTACTAAAGGTTGAATCCACCGTATTCACTAGCAGCAACTTTTGTCTTCTTTGAAGTAGCAAAGGCCTTCTCAAAATCTAACTGGGATAAAGGCCTCGGTACTTGAAATGTGAAAGATAAACAAAACAGCTTAGTAGTGTTAGGATAAACGTTTAAATAAATATTGTTTTATGTAGTTTGAATTTTAAAAGGAGTAATATGGATAGATAAGATATTAGGAAAGATAAGATATGAAAAGAGATATTATAGAAAGATATTAGGAAAGATATTGTTTAGATTTGAATTTGAATTGTTTTAGGTTTAGGATTTTGTTGCTTATAAATAGCACATTATGTAAAGAGTTCTGTGTGGCTTTGGCAGACTATTATCAATAAAGAAAGAGAGTTTTTGCCCCCAGTAAATTTGTGTGTGTTTGTGTTTGTGTGAGTGCACCAGTGTGTGTGTGTGAGAGAGGGCCTGTGAGATATCAGTATATCAAATAACTGATATCAAATTGGTATCAGAGCTTGAGAGAATGGAGAGTGGTCCGAGCAGTAGTCTGCCATTACCCCGCCTTACAAAGGCTAATTATGAGAACTGGAGTATCCAGATGAAGGCTCTGTTGGGAGCCAATGATAGTTGGGAGGTTGTCCAAGATGGTTTCGAAGAACCACAATCCACGACAGGATACACGGCGGCGCAGAACAAGACATTGAAAGAGATGCGGTTGAAAGACAAAGGCGCGTTGTATATGATGCTCTGGGCTGTTGATGATTCCGGATTTGAGAAGATTGCCGGCGCAACAACGTCAAAGGAGGCGTGGGACATTCTTAAAAATGTCTACAAGGGAGCCGATCGAGTCAGGCAGGTCAGACTTCAAACTCTCCGTGGAGAGTTGGAAGGAATGAAGATGAAGGAAGGAGAAAGGGTATCCGATTTCATTACTCGGGTCCAGACCGTAGTGAATCAACTAAAGAGAAGCGGAGAGATGCTGCCCGATACCAGAGTGGTGGAAAAAATTCTAAGGTCTCTCACTGATGACTTCGAGAATGTTGTATGTGCGATTGAGGAGTCAAAGGACCTAGCAACGTTCACCATTGACGAGCTTGCTGGTTCGTTGGAGGCGCATGAACAAAGAAAGAAAAAGAAGAAAGAAGAGTCACTGGAGCAAGCACTCCAGACAAAAGTTTCAAGCAAGGATGAAAAGGCGCTCTACTCTCAAAATTTCTGAGGTAGAGGACGTGGCCGAGGTGGACGTGGATATGACCGAGTTGGTAGAGGCCGAGGTCAAGAAGGATGGAATAAAGAGCAGGCTGAATCAAGTCAGCAGAATTGGTGAGGAGGCCGAGGACATGGAAGAGGCCGACATTCAAATGTAGAATGTTTCAAATGTGGGAAGTACGGACACTATTCGAGAGATTGCAACTCGGACAAGTGTTACAACTGTGGCCGAGTTGGTCATTTTGCGAAGGACTGCCGAGCCGAAAGAAGAACGAATGAAACTGCAAATTATGTTGCAGAAGAAGTAAAAGATGGAGGACTTTTGATGATGGCTGGAGGTGTAGTCAACCAGACATCCGTGATGGAGTGGTTTATGGACACTGGTGCAAGCAATCATATGTGTGGGTACAAACATTTGTTCAGTAGTTTGAAACAAATAGAAGCCGGACATGTTTCGTTTGGAGACGCTTCAAAGGTCGGTGTGAAAGGCCGAGGTACGATTAGTTTCTTGCAGAAAGATGGACGAGTTGGACGTATTCAAGATGTGTATTACGTGCCTGAACTCAAAAGTAATATTCTGAGCGTGGGACAACTGATGGAGAAAGGCTACTCGGTTATCATGACAGACCGAGTTCTCCTCTTGAAAGAAAAGCAAGGACGACTGATAGCCTGAGTGTAGATGGAGAAGAATAGAATGTTCAAGTTGATTTTGAGAAGTGTGGAAGTCGACTGTTTGCAAGCCGAGATGAATGATGAAGCATCCTTGTGGCATCGTCGGTTTGGGCATCTTCACTTTCGAGGCCTAGCCGAGATGGTGAATAAGAATATGGTGGACGAATTGCCGAGAATGAACTGTGAGAAGAGATTTTGTGAAGATTGTGTGCTGAGCAAACATGCGAGGAGTCCATTTCAGAGGTCAGCCAGATACCGAGCAAGGCGACCACTAGAGTTAATTCATACCGATGTATGTGGACCTATTACGCCTGGGTCCTTCAGTGGAAAGAGGTATTTTGTTACATTCATAGATGATTTCAGTCGTAAAACTTGGGTGTATATGCTGGAAGAAAAATCCAAAGTGTTTGAGGTATTCAAGAATTTCAAAACGATGATTGAGAATGCAACTGGAAGGAGGATCAAGTCGATACGATCTGACCGAGGTGGCGAGTACACATCAAATGCGTTTAGAAGATATTGCGGGGAGTATGGCATTAGAAGGTTTCTGACTGCACCATACTCGCCTCAACAAAATGGAGTAGCAGAGAGGAAGAATCGAACCATCCTTGACATGGTGAGATCAATGTTGAAGATGAAGAGTATGCCGAAGGAGTTTTGGGGGGAAGCCGTTCTGTGTGCTGTATATGTACAGAACCGCTGTTCGCATTCCATACTGAATAAAAAGACCCCACAGGAATTATGGACGGGCCAAAAGCTATCGGTGGGCCATTTGAGAGTTTTCGGGAGTGTGGCTTATGTACACGTCCCGGATCAGCAAAGAACCAAGTTAGAAGACAAGAGCAGGAAGTATATCTTCATTGGATATGACGAGAAGACAAAGGGATACAAGTTGTTAGATCCCGGCACCAAGACGGTGATGATAAGCCGAGATGTGAAAGTGAATGAAGACGATGAATGGAATTGGAGTGTTCCATCCGAGATCAAATCAGATCCTGGAAAGATGGTTATGCAAGATGAGAAGGAAGACAGATCACCGAGATGGATCCCGGCAAGGAGCGAGACAGATGATGAAGACGAGATGAGACGACCCCAGATGAGGAGTTTGCAGGATTTGTACGAGTCAACAAACGAAGCTCATCTTGTTTGTTTGTTGACAGATTCTGAAGAAATAAGATTTGAAGAAGCAATCCGAGATGAGAAATGGCAAAGTGCCATGGATGAAGAGATCAAAGCTATTGAACAGAATGATACTTGGGAGTTGACCGAGCTGCCAAAAGGAAGTCGGCCCATTGGAGTTAAATGGGTTTATAAGAAGAAAATGAATGCTGATGGAGAGATAGAGCGATATAAAGCCCGGCTTGTAGCTAAGGGGTATTCGCAAAAGGCAGGAGTAGACTATGATGAGGTGTTCGCACCTGTTGCCAGAATGGAGACAATCAGATTGTTGATCTCGCAAGCAGCTCAGTTTGGGTGGCCGATTTATCAGATGGATGTCAAGTCGGCATTTCTGAATGGTGTACTTGAAGAAGAGGTGTATCTCGAACAACCACCGGGATATTTGAAGGGCGGAGAAGAAAAGAAAGTGTTAAGGTTGAAGAAAGCTTTGTACGAACTGAAACAGGCACCGAGAGCCTGGAATACCCGCATTGATGCATATTTCAAGGAGGATGGATTTGAACAATGTCCATATGAGCATGCCCTATATGTTAAGAAGAAGGGTGATGATTTATTGCTGGTAGCATTGTATGTTGATGATCTGATCTTTATGGGGAACAGTGAAGAGATGACACGAGAGTTCAAGAAGAAGATGTCAAGAGAATTTGAGATGACCGATCTTGGCTTGATGAGATATTTTTTTGGTTTGGAAGTCAGACAGGACGAAGATGGAATTTTTGTCTCTCAGGAGAGTTATGCGAAGGGAATACTGAGGAGGTTTAAGATGGCGGATTGTAACCCGGTTTCAACACCTATGGAACCCGGTACAAAACTTTCGAAGTATGATGGAGGAGAGCGAGTTGATCCGAGAAACTATAGAAGTTTGGTCAGATGCTTGAGATACTTGACGTGTACGAGGCCGGATTTGTGTTTGAGTGTTGGAATTATAAGTCGGTTTATGGAAGAGCCGAGCTATTCTCATTGGAAGGCGGCTAAGAGGATTATGAGGTACATTCAAGGGACGATCACACAAGGACTTTTCTATTCAAAGTCAGAAAATTACAGGTTAAAGGGATACTCGAACAGTGATTGGTGTGGAGATGTGGATGATAGGAAGAGCACGGCTGGCTATGTATTCTTCATGGGAAATACAGCTTTTTCCTGGATGTCAAAGAAGGAACCAATTGTGACTTTATCAACATGTGAAGCCGAGTACGTTGCAGCATCCTGGTGTGTGTGTCATGCAGTCTGGTTGAGGAACTTGTTGGAGAAGCTGGAGCAAGTTCAGGTCGGTACGACCGAGATCCGGGTAGATAACAAGTCGGCAATTGAGTTAGCGAAGAACCCGGTTAATCACGAGAGAAGCAAGCATATTGATGTCAGATTTCATTTCATCCGAGATCAAGTGAAAGAGAAGAAGGTGGAGTTGAGTTATGTGACGAGCCGAGAACAAGTTGGAGATATATTCACAAAGCCACTACCGACGCTGCTGCTGGAGAATTGCAAGAAGATGATGGGGATGAAAGATGGAAGAAATATTTAAAGTTTATGGGGGGATTTTGTTAGGATAAACGTTTAAATAAATATTTTTTTATGTAGTTTGAATTTTAAAAGGAGTAATATGGATAGATAAGATATGAGGAAGGATAAGATATGAAAAGAGATATTATAGAAAGATATTAGGAAAGATATTGTTTAGATTTGAATTTGAATTGTTTTAGGTTTAGGATTTTGTTGCTTATAAATAGCACATTATGTAAAGAGTTCTGTGTGGCTTTGGCAGACTATTATGAATAAAGAAAGAGAGTTTTCGCCCCCAGTAAATTTGTGTGTATTTGTGTTTGTGTGAGTGCATCAGTGTGTGTGTGTGAGAGAGGGCCTGTGAGATATCAGTATATCAAATAACTGATATCAAGTAGCACTTACTATATGAGAAAGCCACCGAGAATACTAATAAGTTTCTTTAACAAGACTTAAGATTCTGATATCATTTCAAATCCTACAAAAACAGTATATTTATAAAGCTTGGGCAAGGCACAAAGCAACTCTCATTCGCATTGCCCATCTCATGGGTTGAGTTTACCCTAAATAATTGTGTAAAAATTTGTTATAAGAAAATCACTAAACCATATTTAGGAGAATGAGAGCAAGAAGTAGTGGCAACAAAAAATCACAGCTATAGTTCACTAAGTAAAATAAAATGAATACAAGAGATCATTGGCAATGAATTTCCTTCATAATAAACTCCTTGGCAAACAGATTTAAAAGAATCATCTGACAAAGGGACTTTTTTAATAACTCAAGATTGTGTTCAGTAATTGGTTAGATAAGAGTTTGATTTAAAATACAAACAAGTAAATGGCAAAGCTAATGTCGACAAACTGAATCAATTGTTATGCACTTACAATGGAATAAATGCATTACCTCTCAATTCCCATGCACATTATACGAAATAAAAGTTGTTTTGCCTTATGCAACAACGTTCTAGACTTCAACACGTGGCAAACATCTGGATTTGCCCAAAGGAACTCTCGCAACACCTTGCTACACCCTTCTCTCTTGGCTGATTGAATAAGTGAACTCCATAAAGCCACCGATAGCAGCGAATCCTCCGTGATTTTCTTCGGTACAAAGACACAACAACTGCTCATTCTTCTTTCTTCCATTCCCGAAACATCCTGATTCAATGTCGTGTGCGTCGCAGAAACTGGTACATTATTAGTACAACATTAAAAAGGATGATAGTAATAAAGTAAGTTAAAACACGTTTATAATAACCAACAAAGCTTACTATTTGGAGACTTTGGAACAGGGCTACCTTCTAAGCATCTCTGGTGGTGCTCTTCATTGTCGGTAGCATGTTGGCTTTGTTCATTAGACAAGAATAAGAAAACTAATCAATGCACATTTTTCTTAGATATATTGATAGAACACCAATTGATAAAATAATAATAAATATGATAATGAACAATAAAATATACACAACACATATGCTTACTGTCTTATAGACAAATAGAGAGCATTGTCTGTTTACAAACTAACTGTAAATAGCTTCACATTGCTTAATTACACAACTCACCATAAGATATATACTCCTAGTTAATACATAACTATTAGCAATTATTTTATAAAAAACATATTATTTTACAATTTCTAGTACAAAACTCTCATCGTCAGTTTCTAATACATTATTTCTACACATTGGATCTTAGTTCCCATCACACACACACACACACACATATATATATATATATATATATAATTTTGGACAAAAGCTTAAATATAGTGTTTTTAATGTTGTGTATTTAAATGTGAAGTTTCATTTCCATGATCTTAACAAATTAAGTTTAATAGAGTAAAATTCTAATTTTGAGTGAATAAATAATAGTACTAAAAGCACTTGTGGTCAGATGTGAGACTGAGGGTACATCAGAATCTGAGTTCATACCTCTGCAGAACTTCTATTGTTGGTTTTAATTATGGCAGAGGATGAATAAAATAGAGAGTGTGATGGAAGAAAATATCTTTATTGAATTCAAAACGTACATATATAGGCTGAAAAAATAACTAACTACTGAAAATATAACTTACTACTAAGATTTTGCCCTTTAATCAAGGCACTATCCATAACAAACTGAACAACCTCCTAAAACTATGCAAAACAAACTTTGACTTCTTATTTAAAATAAAATAAATGGATAATTTCAATGTAACAGCAGTTCTAAAAGCAACTGCTAACACTCCTCCTTGCTTTAGATACTGCAAACTCCAAGTTTCATTCTCAGGATCTCAAATTTGCTAGCTGGTAGAGATTTAGTAAAAACATCAGCTATTTGCTCTTCCGTTTTGCAATAAACAAGAGTTACAACACCATTCTTTTGTACTTCTCTCAAGAAAAATAGTTTGATGTTGAAATGTTTAGTTTTCCCATGGAATACTGGATTGTGAGAAATAGCTATTGCAGCTTGATTGTCAACAAAGATTTTAGTGTCTTCTTTCTGCTCAAGAGTAAGATCACTTAATATCTTCCTCAGCCACAAAGCTTGATTCGCAGCAGCAGTTGCAGCAATAAACTCTACTTCAGCAGTAGATTGAGCCACTATTTCTTGGTTTTTTGAACTCCATGAAAAAACTCCAGATCCCACACTAAAGCAGTATCCTGAGGTGCTTTTCATGTCATCAATGCACCCTGCCCAGTCACTGTCAGAGAAACCCAACAACTTTAACTCCTTGCTCCTTTTGAACTTTATGCCAAAGTTGACAGTGCCTTTGATGTATCTAATCACTCTTCTAGCAGCCTTCAAGTGTATTTCACTTGCACAATGCATGCAACGAGATAAAATACTTACAGCAGTCAAGATGTCAGGTCTTGTTGTTGTAAGGTACATTAGGCATCCAATCAACCTTCTGAAGTATGCTTCATCCACCTTTTCAGATCCATCTTCCTTGCAAAACCTTTCCTTTTGATTCATTGGGGTGCTCATTGACTTGCAGTCTTCCATATGAAACTGTTTAAGTATTTGGTTTGCATACTTCTTTTGGCAAATGAAAATTTCATCTTGACTTTGCTTAATCTCCATTCCAAGAAAATAATTCATCAAACCAAGATCAGTCATCTCAAATGCTTTCATCATTTCTATCTTAAATTCATCAATTAAGACTGCATTATTGCCAGTAACAAAAAGATCATCAACATAGAGAGAAATGACAAGGATATCAAGTTCACAATGTTTGACGTACAAGGTGGACTCAGACAAGCTTTTATCAAAGCCTAAATTTAGCAGGTGATCATCAATTCTGCTGAACCAAGCTCTTGGAGCTTGCTTCAATCCATAGAGTGCCTTATTTAGGAGATAAACTTTGTCTTTTTCTCCTTTCTTCACAAACCCTTCAGGTTGATCAACATAGATCTCTTCCTGTAAAAAACCATTAAGGAATGCTGATTTAACATCCAAGTGACACACTTTTCCATCCCATTTGTGCTGCAACAGCAAGTAGCAATCTAATGGTGTCTAGCCTCGCCATTGGTGCAAAAGTGTCTAAGTAGTCTACCCCAGAAATCTGAGCATACCCTTTCACCACAAGCCTCGCCTTATGCTTGTTGATGGAGCCATTAGCATTTAGTTTTGTCTGGAACACCCACTTGACCCCAATGATTTTTCTGTCTTGAGGTCTGTCAACGAGCTGTCATGTCTTGTTTTTTTCGATCATGTATAGCTCCTCCTTCATTGCCACCATCCAGTCTTGATCCTGTTCTGCTTCTTTAAATCTTGCAGGCTCACAAAGTGCAATGTTACAAGTTTGATAAACATCAGAAAGCAATCTAGTGCCTCTAACTGGAACATCATCGACCATATCATTTTCCCAATCCTCATTTCTCTGCCCTTCAGTATTTGTGACAGGAGAATTTAGTTGGTTTAAGGCTTGACTTCTCTGCTCCCAGTTCCATTCTTCATTTTCCACAAAGTGCACATCTCTGCTTATGACAATACTCCCTTTATGTGGATTAAAGATTTTGTAAGCCTTAGACACTGTGTTGTAGCCTATGAAGATACCTTGTACTGCCTTCTTGTCTAGCTTATCACACTTAACCTGAGGAACATGGGTGAAACACAAACAACCAAACACTTTTAAGAAGTTAAGAGACGGTTTATGTCCATACCAAGCTTTGAATGGTGTTTGATTTTTCACAGCCTTTGTCGGAAGCCTGTTCTGCAAAAAGACAGTTGTATTTGCTGCTTCAGCCCAGAATTGCTTAGGTAGGTTCTTCTCATGCAACATGCATCTTGCCATTTCCAGTATGTATCTATTTCTTCTCTCACTAACTCCATTTTGCTGTAGAGTGTAGGGAACAATAAGCTGATGTTCTATGCCTGCATCTTCACAAAGTGAACTGAACTCTCCCGAGGTATACTCCTTTCCATTATCAGAACGTAGAATCTGAATGTTGCAGCCACTTTGGTTTTCTACCATTTTCTTGAACTTCCGAAACACTCCAGCCACCTCTGACTTGAATTTTAGGAAAAAAATTCCAACAAAATCTTGTTAAGTCATCTATGAAAACAATATATAGTAAAGACTACCTTTGAGAGAAGGTGTTCTTTGAGGACCACATAAATCTGTGTGGATTAATTGAAGCTTGCTTGTTGCTCTCTAAGTTGTTTCTGGAAATGGTCGTCTGTGTTGCTTTCCAAATTGACATATTTGGCAATGAGGAAGTTGCTCTTCTAAATCAGGTAACCCTTTTACTAATTGCTTTGTTTGAAGCAATAGTAATCCTTGATGATGATAGTGACCGAGCCTCTTGTGCCATATTTCTGTGACATTTTCCCTGGTAGGAAATGCAGCCTGCTCTTCCTCCAATGGATTAAATATGAAGCTCTTTCCTTTCATCTTGACCTTGAACATTTCTTGAGTAGAGGCATCTTTTATCAAACAGTGTTTGTCTTCAAAATGAAATGTTAAGCCCTTTTCTATTAATTGACCAACACTCAACAGATTTTGGTCAATTTCTGGAACATAAAGAACACCAGAGATAAGTTTTGTGCCTAAACAGCTTTCAATTGCAATTGTGCCTATTCCCTTGACTGCTATGTGTTGTCCATTGCCAATTCTGACTTTTGAAATCTCTGTGCTTCTTAATTCCTTGAACAACTCCTTGTCACATGTCATATGGTTAGTGCATCCACTGTCAATTAACCAGCTCTCACTTGAATCCTACCAGAGAAACAAGTAGCAACAAAGAGTTGATCCTCCTCTTCTTGATCAGCAACTTGAGCACCTACTTCTTGTTGTTGAATTTTTCCTTTGCAAATCACAACTTCATGACCAAATTGGTTACACTTGGTGCATTTTGCATCAGGTCTCCTCCAGCATTTGAAATGAGGGTGACCTAATTTTCCGCAGTGCTGGCAAGATGGGTAATCTTTCTTTTTACCCTTTCCTTTGTTGTAATTATTTTCTCTGTTTTCACTGCTGGCTGGTTGGTTCTTCTTGTAACTCTTCCTTTTGTTCTTGTCAACTTCCTGATGCTTGGCTGGTAAAGCACCTTTAATTACACGATCTTGTCTCATTAACCTTCGTTGCTCCAAGGCTTGCAAGGCATGTAGCACTTCAGCCAAGGTGATTTTAGACAGATCCTTTGTGTTCTCTAACAAAGCTATAGATGCTTCGTACCTCTCCGGCACGGTTACCAAAATTTTCTCAACAATTCTGGAATCGACAAAGTCACTTCCCAGCAGTCTTATCTTGTTGGCAATACCCAACAACTTGTCTGAGTATTCCTTGATAGTCTCAGACTCCTTCATCCTCTGCAACTCAAATTCCCTCTTTAAATTTAGTACTTGCATGCTTCGTATTCTTTCATCTCCAGCATATTCCTCCTTTAGATAATCACAAATTGCTTTCGCTGATTTGAGAGCAATTATTCTTGTGAAAATGGTTTTTGAAACTCCAGCAAATAGACATGCCTTTGCCTTTGCCTTTCTCATTTTTCTCTCCTTGTGACTTTTGATCTGTGCCATTGTAGGATTATTTGGCAGCGGAAGAACTTCATAATCCTCTTCTATAGCTTCCCAAAGGTCCAAAGCCTCCAAGTAAGTCTCCATTTTTGCAGTCCAGAGATCATAGCTTTCTCCATCAAAGACTGGAGGATAAACTTATGAGAAATTTGATTCAACTTCCATTTCCACAGGCTCACCCTAAGAAGAGAGCTCTGGTACCAGTTTGTTGGTTTTAATTATGGCAGAGGATGAATAAAACAGAGAGTGTGATGGAAGAGAATATCTTTATTGAATTCAAAATGTACATATATAGGCTGAAAAGATAACTAACTACTGAAAATATAACTTACTACTAAGATTTTGCCCTTTAATCAAGACACTATCCATAACAAACTGAACAACCTCCTAAAACTATGCAAAACAGACTTTGACTTCTTATTTAAAATAAAATAAATGGATAATTTCAACGTAACAGTAGTTCTAAAAGCAACTGCTAACATCTATATTGGAAGCTTGGAAAGTGTTTGGAGAAAACAAAGCTTTGTCTTTATGGTGGAGATACATAAACACATTTATTTATTGTAAGTAACAATGAAATTTTAATCTTTTACCATCTAAATGATATAAATACTTCATACATCCATAGCAACAAATATTGCAGAAATTTTTTATTAGAATCACTTTCATCACTTATCAAGAAGAGAGAAACACCATATAGTGACAATGTAAAAAATCTAAATAGACAAACTCAATATCTCTTAAAAGATCAGGCATATTACCTCTATCAAGAGATCAATAGCTTCAGGTTCTGCATTATGCTGCAACACAATTGAAATTAATTAAAATAAACAGTAATCTTCCTCTAACAGATCTTGTTCCATCTCTATTCCATAGAGTACAATTTTTTTGAGTAAAATGAATATTGTACCTTCATGTGAAAAGCAACAATTTGTTGCGTAAGTTCCATGAGATCATCTATAAGGGCCTCTTCACTCTGTAAAAGTACCAAAAAAGAATCAATTTTCAAATTTAACCAGAACTGGAAACAATAAGATAAATATAAAAAGTTAATAGTTAACACCACTCTACACAAATCCATATCACAAAGGTTATTCGACATTAGAGCATCAATATTATACTAAACAGAACACACTAATCTTATTTCACAATTTACACATTATTTTTAGTTCTTAATTTATAACAACGGGGAGCCAAGGGAAGCTAAACTTTGCAAATAAAGTTAATATTTTAGGTATATTTCAACCCTACTTCTCTAATTACAAAAATAGACAATTGCTTGAAGACATAGTAAATTATTAAATGAACTAGAGAAGGTGTTTCATGCTTATTCATTGGGCAAATAGAACACAAAATTAAGCACTTTGAAGTGGTCAATATTAACATTTAAATTAGCCAATGACCAACCTATCGTTTTGTGTAGTCCTGAGCAATTTCTCAAGCCAGATTCCTACAAAAAAATGAAAACATAACTAATAAGATTAAGATTGATGAATAACTCCTCAATCAAACTTCACCAAAATTCTAATTTTCCTAGTTATTACCTTCTATAACAATTTAAAAACCACAAAAGAGAAACATATTACTCTCTCCTAACATACCCGTGGCTCCAGGAAGCACCATATCCATACAACACATGAATAACTATACCTTCAAATCAGACTCCACCATAGTTTCATAATAGGTATTAAAAGTGCCATAATGCGGGCGAAGGAACTTCAATGGCTTAGGAGCTGAAGTCATAGAGCTCGTGGAAGTTCAAATTTCTTGCCTACAACACACAACCACACATTTCAATTTCAAACACACATTCAAAACTAGAATAAGTAGCTAAAAAGCACAGAATATAGAAAATGTATTCTAAAAATATTCCCATTCAAATCAAACTTTGTTTAGTTCAAGCATAAAACTAGGTTTACCTCATGCTCTTGAGTGGAACCTTCTACAATCCCTGGTCAGGATCCTAAACCCTCTCCACGTACAACTCCAGCTATTGCTTCAAAGAAAAATCCTCATCGTATTGCACAAATTTCCATAGACATAATCGATTTTTTTGAGACTCAGAAAGGTTACTAGAAATTTGAGTTCCAGAACAAGTGAAAATTTGAAGCAAGGGTTTTGAACTCACCAGATCTTTGTTTTTGACCTTCTTGGTAACGACGTTGTCTTTTGAGCCATTGGTGTTGGTGCCGACACGATTAGGATTAGGCGCCATAGGAGAAATTGGAAACCCTAAAAGTGAGGAATGAAAGGGATTGAACTACTACGAAAGTCAAAAAAAAATCTCGCAAGTAGAACAAAGTGTTGCTGGTGCTAGATATAAGAAAACCAAGGGAAAAAGAATACACTTTGGGCAGAAAGGGTCTCTTGTTTCTGAGGATTTTCTTACTTCACCCATTTTTGCATAGGCCTATTAATAAACTCTTTTGGGCTCACGGGTATACCGTGAACTACCGTGAGGCCTACTCCCTCTTCGCTTGCAATGACATCCTATATAGTTTCGGTGTTTTTATGTGTGTTCCCAATTGTCAAGGAAGGGGTCCTTCTTCTTCGTCTCCCTCCAGATTGAGCGATTGAGGTGGAAACAGTGGAAATCCACCAATTTCATGCAAAGGAAACGCGATCGATGTGAAAGAAAGAGAAGAGGAAGTGAAACAGTGAGATTTCGAGTCTATACTAAAAAAATAAAGAGGACTCCAGACAAAGAATGCTATATTATCTTTAATAATAATGTTATTATCTCCTTATTACAAATTATCTATAAGTTGTTATGCTGTTAGGTAACTACTTATCAAGTGACCACAAATTATCTATAGAGTTGATATACTATTAGGTAACCACTAATCAAGTGGCTACGAATTATCTATAGAGTTGTTATGTCATTATAACAACCTCGAAATCAAGGGCTCAAGGCTCTTGTCTGATGCTATAAATAACCAGGTTCTATCGTCACTTTTCATTCATTCTCAGCTCACTCACATACTTACTTTAGTATATGAGTCCCTTTTATAGGTACCCCTTTCTCATTCCTTTGCTAGAGGACACTTGTAAATCCGACATAGAAGATTGGAGAGTCCAACTGACAACAGTCAACCCTGACACCAGTCTACTCCAGATTTTGTTAAGTACACATATGTTCTATATGGTTTAAGAAATTGACCAAATAGGACCTAATACAATGGCAAGAAAGGTGATTCTTTAAGTTTACTAATGTTTTTCTTCTTTTTGTTTTTTTCGCTGAAAAAATGGTAGAAGAGGGAAGGTACTTCAAATACTATTAGGCAGGACACCAACACTACTAGAAAGAATATTTTCAACATCGCTACTTTAACATCAGTTTTTGATGAAAACTTATGTTAACAAAAGGGAGGTGACATTTTTGTAAATAAATTGATTTTGTTAACATTGGTTTTGGGAAAATCAATGTTAATGTGGCGATGTTAACATCGATTTTTCAAAAACTGATGTTAGTGTGGAGATGTTAACATCAGGTTTTAAAAAACCGATTCACATCCATTTTTCAAAAATTGATGTTAACGTGGCGATGTTAACATCGATTTTTGAAAAATCGATGTTAACGTTGCCGTCTTAATATCGATTTTATAAAAAATCGATGTTAATCAATTTTTGTTAACATCGATTTTTCAAAAATCAATGTTAACATCATCACATTTTTCAAAAAACTGACGTATTTTTCCTTTTATTGAATCTGTCTCCCTGACTTCTCTGACCCACTCACTCTTACTACACTGTCTCTCTCGCTCTCCCTTAGCTTCGCAAAGGTGTGCCTCTACAACGACGTTGTGCTCCGCTACATCAACTACAAGGATGTCGTGCCGCAAGCGCTACACGCAGATTTGTCGTGGTGGTTCCTGCAGAGATTCAAGGTGGTTCATGTAGATCCGTCGTGGTGGTCAAGATCCACAAGAGCAAACATGAAGAGAGTTTGCTCAAGAAGCATTGCAAATGCCTTCAAGTTCACCAACAGTTTCTCGCTTCTCATCAGAACTCCACCATTGACAAAAAGGTACATTCTCAATTCCTCTTCTTATTTCTTATTCCATTCTCTATTTTCATTGCTTTTGGGTTGTTCTCTCTTATTTCTAAACTAATTTTAAATACTTTGTTTCCTCTATGTTGCAATTACATAGTGTGTAGTTTTCACACTCTAATTGTTCATAGAAATGTTTGTTTGAGGTTTTGCTACAAATAGTGTTGTAGTCTTATTGTTTTGTGTTATACAATTCACATAAAATGGTTCTTGTGTGTTGGGGTTTTGGGTGGATCAGTGATTAACTTATTATTGTGAATAGGTCATTAACTTGATGGGTTTTATTGGAATTATGGGGGCAATGATGGTCCACTAGTGCACAATAGCGTTGGGGTTGAGTGGGTTCTTTTGGAGGAACTTGACACTGTTGTTGAAGGTTAATATAGTAATAAAATAAATTATGATGCCACCAGTTCTAATGTCACATCTAAGAAATTATTATTGGAATTTTCTAAGTTTAATTGTTCTTTAATTAACTGATGGATTTTGTCTTATACAAATATGATTGAATAAATATCCTGATGTTTTTCTTAGAACCCCATACAATTATGTATCTACGGCCATGAGTTAAGAGAAAGATCAAGTATATATTTATATCATATGTATGTTTATTTGGTTCAAGTCAGTAGTTAAATACTAGATTATAGAGTAGAACGAAATAACCTACTTTGATTATAATAATGTATTATCATATATATTACGCCTTTGTAGAGATAAGTTCAAGTTTGAGAAAAATGAAGTCTCAAATTTTTACAAACAACTATGTAAGTTGGAAGTTATTATGTTTGTTGTACACAATTGCAAATAACTTTAGAGTTCATTTATAGTACCTTTATAGTACCATACTATTATATTCATTTGAGTTTTGTTGTCAATCTTCATTATTAATTGAAATTTTCTTATTCCCACCTAATTGTTTGTGTTATGTTATGGTTTCAAGACTTCTAAATTGAAATTAGGGGATATTAAAGGAGCATTATTGGATACAGAATTTGCAATTCGTGAGGAAGACAACAATGCTAAAGCTTTGTTTCGCCAAGGATAGGTTGGTATTGGAATTGAAGAGCTTGTAGTCAAATGTTTGGAGCTATTGTTACACTTTAATTTGTTTGTCTATCTGTTACTATGGTATTTAATGATTCTTGCTTTTAACTCTGGTAACTATGTTATTTCCGATTTACCAAGCATACATGGCACTCCATGACATTGATGCTGGAATTGAAAGCTTTAATAAGGCACTAACCTTGGAGCCAAATGATGGTTAGTTATGAACATACTATTTTGGGTCATGCCTTTTATGAGGAAAACATAAAAGGGAAATATCTTTGTTTCGAATACATATACATATATATAGGGGGTATTTTAAATGAGAAAAGTTTTAAAATGAAAAATAAGAAAACCTTATTCTTTTTTTAAAAAAATTCATTTGAAACATCCATATATATATAGACACATATACACTTCAACCAATTAATCAGACTACACTTTTAGACAAATATTTTCAAGAATATGATAAATTCATTATAGATTTTTTAGTATTCTAAATCCTATTATATGCTACTATTTCTTACAATTAGTTTTGAAGTATACTAAATTTATTTATTCTTATTATTTATTATAATAAATAATTTACTATACTAAATTTAAAAATATGACATTGTACATCGGTTATGTGATAAAACGATGTAGAAAGTGACTATACAACATCAACTACAAGAAAAACCGATGTAGAAAGTGTCTTTTCTGCACCATGGTGCACTTGACAACATCAGTTTGTCAGGTGTACGATAACATTGATTTTTCTAAAAATTGATGTTGATTTATTCATATTTTTTGATTTATTTCTTATTAAACGACATTGATTTTCTTAAAAATCTATGTTGTGTAGTGTATGTTAACATCGGCTTTTGAAAACCGATGTTAACATTGATACTTTTAACGTTAGTGATTTCAACATCGATTAAAAATCGATGTTGAAATTCGGAAACAACTGATGTTAAAAACCTATTTTCTACTAGTGCAATGACATGTTGGAACTGTCAATAGAGACCCACCTAGAGGATTATTATATATGTCCAAATCATAATTATTTTCACCCAATTATAACTACTGATCAACTAGTTCCTAGTTAGGTGCCAAGAGATTTCTTTGAGGAGGATTATCCACTAATAAATGTCATATTTTAGTAAAAATCAAGCTTACAATGATGACACTTATTTTTTGATTTCAGTAAAAATGTTTATAAACTTGTCCTAAAACCTAGTTGATTTGTATTTAGTACTTATATAAATGTTGTTTTTCACATTTTGGAAAATTAGTCCAATCATATTTTGTACTTTGATAGATTTCGATGGTATCCGAAGCATCCAAGCAAACAAAGCAAGCGAAAGGGGCATAAAAATCAAATTTGGGAGGTGTCAGAAGCAAAATGGCCCAAAACTCGTCCAGGCTCATGACCTTTCTTCACCATTAAGCTTTTAACTCGCCCAGGCAAGCATCCTCGGTGTAATTTGGTAGCCCAGGCGAGTGGAGGTTTCCAGAAAGATCTTTTAACTCGCCCAGGCGAGTGAACCAAGGCCAAATTGCTCGCCTAGGCAAGTGGCATCAGCAAGTGGATCAACAAGTGTCATTAAACTCGCCCAGGCGAGTGAAAATAGGCTAAAATGGTCGCCTGGGCGAGTGGACACGAGCAGCCATCCTCTCCTATAAATAGCCATGCAAACCCTGGAGAAAGGCATCCCATTTTCGAAGTTTGAGAGCTTAGGACGTGATTTGAGAGTAGTTTAGCTTAGGGAGAGTGAGAGAAGTGAGGAAGTAGTGTGGAAACTCTGCCAGAAGGAGTTGGTGATGATTTCCTTCATCAATTCTTCCATTAAGGAGGTGCTCTCCACAATGATAAGCTAACTTCTCTAATGATTGGATGTAATCTTCTTACCCTTAAGTATCTCTTTTAATATTTATTTATGCATAAGTCTTTTCTATTTATTATTGGTAATTTCATTTCGTACTTAATGTTTGACTCTACTTGATCACTAGTTTCATGAAATAAGGTTCTAAGTTTAACTGAAAAGTACTCTTAAAACTTGAACTGAATAATTTTACTCTTTACGTTACGTTGCTAGGAATAGAGCATAACGTTTAGATTGTACATAGCACGTGATTATGATTGTAATGTTGGGGTATTTATTTCATATGCGAGGGATCGATATTTGATAAATATTCTTAGGATTCTCAAATGCGAGGGATCGATTTGGGGTGATTTTATATGTGTATCAATAATAAAAAGAAAATAATTTATGCATGGTAATATTAACTGAATACTAAGGGTATGAATGATGAAATCCAATCCTACGCTTTTCTTGAATTAATCTTATTAGCTTTCGTAATTCCAACACACTAAATTTATTATTCCGCTTTTTCTTTAAATTTCATAATTTTTGTTATTCCACAAATACATGAAACTCCGTTCACACTCGTTGTATATAACTATTAAACTGTTAAGTTTTATTTGGATTAACTGAGTAACTTAAGTCCCTGTGGAGATGAACTTTTATAAATTTTGTATCTTACAACGACAATTGGTACGCTTCCCAAAAGTCTAACATCCACCAAGTAAGAAAAGTGACATTAGATGGATTTGAATCTACATCCATCAACATTTACCTATTTATTTTGGACAGATTGTCAACTCGATTTAGGTAGTGTAAAAAAACACTAAAGCATATACTTTAAATTGTGGATTTTGCTTCTTTGAGGAAGATATTGATCACTTTTTTCTATCCTCTCCAATAAGACGAACGAAATTTAGAATATAGGCTATATATGGCTTGGTTATTTTGGAGTTTTACCTCTCTCTCTCTCTTGGATGCGGTGCATGCAGTGAACATGGGTGGTTTAGTGCCCCCACATTGTTCCTCAAAATTGGTTGTCTCGAATGACACATGCCCTGGTGCTTGCTTTGATCCACGCAACGCCACTCTTGGCTAGCGTCGACAATGCTTGCAGCAGGTGCACGGTCATTAACGGATGCTACCTGGTTGATCCTGCCAGTAGTCATATGCTTGTCTCAAAGATTAAGCCATACATGTGTAAGTATGAACTAATTCAGACTGTGAAATTGCGAATGGCTCATTAAATCAATTATAGTTTGTTTGATGGTATCTACTACTCGGATAACCATAGTAATTCTAGAGCTAATACGTGCAACAAACCCCAACTTCTGGAAGGGACGCATTTATTAGATAAAAGGTCAACACAGGCTCTGCCTGTTGCTTTGATGATTCATGATAACTCATCGGATCGCACGGCCCTTGTGCCGGCGACGCATCATTCAAATTTCTGCCCTATCAACTTTCGATGGTAGGATAGTGGCCTACCATGGTGGTGA
>CM023951.1:19623138-19660805 GCA_013407115.1 Glycine latifolia | reverse complement strand
GATATTGCAAGATTCAAATTTAATAATAAAGAAATAACATTAAAAAAATATTTAAGTTCCTAATTAAATAGGTAAAGTTATAATATAAGAATAAATTTAATATAGTTTTTAATAATTAAGATTATTGAATTAAAAGTAATAAAATGTTTTTACCGGTTAAACTTTGATAATAGCCATAACAGTAGGAAAGCATAAGAAATGTGAGAAAAGATCATGTCTCTCTGTCCCTCCCTCCCTATTACAAGAATTAAGACAAAATGAAAAAAATGACAAAAAATGAATCTATAAGGACTATTTTGAAAAAATAATCAACATAAAATTAATATTGATCTAAATGAATAAGTGAAACAGAGCTGATTTTAGACACCACGATCACACCCGTGTACAAAAATATGCTAAAACAAATTAACTGCATGCATATTGGTTGCTTACTCATTGTCATACAATAGTAATTAATGAGCCTATAAATACCTACACCACTTGACATGCATTCTTGGCCAACAAAACTTGCACTTCACTACCAGAAAATATAAAGCCAGTTGCAACATTGGTTCCATTTTTCTGGCTGAAGAATTAACTATAGAAGTCAAATTCTGACTCTAGCTAAAGGAGCAAATCCCTGGAACAACTATCCCACTTTTATTTTTTTTTAAACATAAAAGAAGATGCTGATTAATATATAAGGAATGCTCATCCAAGAACTAGGAAATGAACAAATATACACTTCAATATTAATTAATTTAGCAAGCCAACTCACTTCAAGAATGCAGGCTTCACTACTTCAAGTATAACACAACCATGAGCTGCCAAAAACAAGTCTTTGCTCAGACAGAACCTACAAGTATTCCAAAAACAGAATCTCAAATATACCAAAACCACTTTTATTCCTTTACTTGCTTTATGCGTATGCAATTTAGGTGCAGAGCACAATTATCATATTAGAATAAGTCATAATATTCCAGAAAAGAGAAAAACATCAAGTGTATGCACAACACAATTCAAACAAATATATCCGTATCAATTAAGTATAATTCATCAAGATCTTTAATCGAGACAAAAAAAAATGAGAAAAATTCTAAATCACATCCCAATACTCACTCAATTAATCATATCCAGGAGATAAATATTTAATAGAATACACCAAACTGCATAGTAGCAAAATAACCAGAATATTCCCATCTCTAGAATACGTTCACGCAAAAACAAAGAATGCCGCAAATACTCCCATCTCCAATCTCATTTCATAATTACTTTACCATGAATTCAAAATACCACAATTCAAAATACACAATCTCTAGAAAACGTTAGATCTGATATGTCTCATTTCTTTCTTTTTCTTCAGATTCACCAACAAAGATAAATGTGAACAAAGAGTTAGTGGATCTAAATCAAAGCCTGAGACAGAAACTCACTCACCTAAAAAAAACCTTGCACGAACTGAAAGTGAAAGTGTAAGAGAATGAGAAAATGCTTTGGAATGCAGAGTGTAAGGAAACGCTTCCAGCTACATCTGAAACAAACACAACCAGAGAAAGATGAAGATAAATAGTGCAGAGAGTGTAACCTAAAGCAGCACTCATAAGTCGAGAGAGTAACCTGAGAAGACAAATAGAGATTGTTTCTGCAGAGAGTGGTTTTTGTTTTTGTCTACAAAGAGGGTTTTTGATTTTTAATTGAGGGGTTGTAGAGATTTTTTTTATTTTTAATTTTTTTTCCGTTCTTTTCTATTTTTTAAATTTCATATATGGCTTATCCTAATAATCACGTGCCACTTAGAATTGATGAGATAGCATTCATACGTGTAAGCATTCCTAACGCGCATTGCCATAAATAAAACATTTCTGGGAGTTTTAGTAGCCGCCACAAATAAGCAGCCAGAAAATTCATATTTTTTTGTAGTGACTATTGAGTTGTCGTTGTATAAAGTATTAATTATATTGAAAATATTGAAATTATTTTCATTTTTTAAAATAATTAAAAACTTTTATATAAAAAATATATATTAATATTAAATGCCCCATTAGGCTATTTAGTTAATTCATATTAGAAACAATTCTACTGCTTTATCCCTATCTGCAGATGTTGGTTATAATTAATTTGTGATTGTTGTTAATGAATTTGTAGCTTGAAGTTGAAACACAAGAAGAGGGTTTTGTGATCAAGGTGCTTAGTGAAAGTAGTTGTCAGGGGTTGCTGGTGTTTATATTGGAAGCTTTTGAAGAGCTGGGTCTTGATTCCAAGCTAGGGTTTCTTGTGCGGACAACTTCAGTTTAGAAGCTATCGGAAATAAAGTAATAATGTGACACCCACATACATAATTATCTAAATCATAAAAGCAATACTTAATATTGTACTGAGTGCAGTTTGTAGGCACAATCAATAAAAATAATTAAATCAGTATCAATTTTGCTTTAAACTTTATTTTTAATATCTTTTTAAGTTTTTGGTTAGTTGTATTTCCAGGTATTGTGATCCATTGATGGAATCGATTATTAATTTGTTATGGATGTTTCAGGAGAACAATGAAGATACTCGCCCTTTGGATCCACAACTCGTTGAACAAGTAGTGTCTCAAGCTTTTCAAAACTGGAGGGAAGTTTCGCAGATATAATTATTGATCCAGCACCTATTGTCATAATTAGAAATTAATGCTATGCTTGCTTGAGTTAATTTCTTGTAACAATGTTTACTCCTTCAAATAGGTCGAGAAGTTGGCCTTTCCGATGAATATTTTGAATACTATAAGATAATGCTACCTCAACTTTCTCGACATAAACACCCGATATATATGTGGAAGCTTCTTTTCTATCTACTTAAATTTTGAGTGATTGAGAATATATATATATATATATATATAAGTTTCATTTCAGAACACGTATTTCAACAACACTATCATCGAGAAGTAAATAGAACCTGGATTCTCTTTTTGTTGATATTCTATGTATGATATCATAACCAGTGAAAAAACAAATAAGGATGTGAAAAATGGCGGCGTGGTTAAAATCCATAATTATCATAAGTAGACTAACCATTATATTGTTTGTACTTATCAGGTGGGCTCCATAAAATATCCAAATTCGTGTAGGATGTGTGTAAAAGAGTTTTGCTTTTAAGTTGAAGCACAGGATACACTACTACAAAAGCATCATACAATGTCGGTCCTTATAGCCATACAAAGATGGTTTTACAACCGTCTCTATCCGGGACGTCATCAAAAATTGCCAGCCTACAACAACGATTTCCTGAGACCGTCTTCGGATGACTATTTCATTTTTTTTATTTTTTTATTTTTTTGGACATTCTAAGATAGTTGTTTTAAAAAACCGTATTAGAATTACAAAATTTAAAGACGGTTTTTACAAGAAAACCAACTTTGAATTTCATTCATTAAAAAAAATTACTGGAAAGTTTTAAGATGGTTATTTTAAAAAACCGTCTTTGAATCATCAGCTACAAAGACGGTTTTCTTACAAATAACTGACTTTGATGATCAACAAATTTTTTAAAAAAAGTATATCCACCTTATTCTAAGACAGTTATTTGTTAAAAACCGTCTTAGATTGATAACCAACGACAACGGGTATTTGAAGAAACTGTCTTTAAAAAATATTTTTTTTCCAGTTAATTAACAGTTGTACGAAATCATATGCTTGATGTATTTATTCACCATATAACCCAAGAAACAATTTACTGCAAACTCAGTTCACCAAAATAACCCAAACTACTATATATAAAAGTAAGGATATTTGTTGAAATTAAATCATAGGCAACATTTTAGGTCCTTCTTGTTTTGCTGCTGGATGGACCTAAAATTGACATGCCCTTTAAATGAAATCATAGGCAATATTTAACATTGTATGACTTACTAAAATTTGACTTTATTTAGATCTTGTAATACAGAAAACAAGAAACATATCCATGCCTTCCACAAATGCATTCCCAACAAATCCAAAACCAATCAATTAAAGATAGTTTGGGACACTTGCATTAATAAACATTTATTTTGCAGTACCAAGAGAATATACTAGACACAACAAATTGGCTATATATACCATTACCAACACACCACATTAAATAAAATAGAGCCCCTCTTTTCATTACCTAAAACTAAGGTTTCATAATATATGACCTTATTTAGCTTTACTTTAGTCCAATCCCAAATAATTACATGAAGCCACCTTCAAACTTCATCAGTTTCTTAAGGGACTGTATATTGGCTGTATCTGCAAAGCAAAAATAGATAATTCATCAGACTAATGTGATGCACAAATATGAAAAGTCATAACATTTGGTGAACAAATAAAAATACCCGTTCACATAAGAGAAGGAAATTGTTCACATTACTTAGTCAATAGTCCTGACCAGTGATTGTTTAATTTGGTTTTTGAAAAGAAGCTTCTGAGTGGAATGGGAAATGCATAGCTCTTTACATATTTAGTAGGAAAAAAAAACCCCCAAACCTTTGAACAAGGAAACCAGCCACTTAAACAAACAATAACACTTAATTAATTTGATAGGCTATATGTTTCCATTCCCATAGTTGTTGATAAACATGGCATGTAGGTGAGTAAATTGTAGTTGCAGCAGCCATACTAAAAAATCCCCCGATACGAAGTTTGACTGTTACATTAAGTTATCTATATTTAACTCAAATGCTTAGGTGCAGTTTATAATATTGATTATTGATATTCAACCCAAGGACATAAGCAATTTATGGTCTGACCACTTCAATCTATTGCTTAAAATGCCAAAGAAAACATATGATTTTTTCAAATCACCAATAGCTTTCAGAACCTACCCATGGATTATAGCCATATGCAAAATGTTTTATTACCAATTACCAATAACTTCTAAATTTATATTTCCATCCAACATTCTCAACATTGTTCTAAATGTGAAACCAATATTCCTCAAATCATGAAAGAATCATTCTCAGTATGAACCAAAAGTCCAAAACAATAAAAAAGGTACATAAAGTATAAACACACTCAGTAGAGACCCCAATTTGCAATGCAAAACATAAACTCCCCAATCAAGGCATGTTCACATCAATATAAAATACTTACAGCTTTCTCATATTGATCTCTCTCTGTAGCAGTATAAACTGAGTGATACACATGAAGCCATGCTAAAAAATTTCAGTATAAATCTACAAACAACTACATATCACTATATTCAGAAAAACCAAGTAGGGACACATCAAGCGTTGTGTCAGCATACCAATATCAGCACTAACCTAGCTGGTCACAACAATGCGACCAAAAGGAAAATTTTAGATAGAACTGACTTAGAAACATGACTTACTGGACAAAAAACAATGGTCAGGGTGTAATTTATTGAAATTAGTCGCATATTGTATGCTCCCACCAGAAGAAAAAAAAACATATGTTGTAGGGTAAATATTGATTGGTTTCAGTGATTGTATTGAACTGAATACATTTTAAAAGAAATCCAGCTTGGTGCAGTTAGCCATATACCTACAAACCTATGCAATTAGCTAACCAACTGGGAAATTTGACTCCAGAGGGAAGTTGATCCTACATGAAGGATGACAACCATCATACTAGTATCATGCCACATAATTTTGAAGACAAGTAATAAACAAATATTGTGAATCCATTTGCATTTAAGGACCAAAATACCCTGTTAAAATTAGTTGTACAAAATATTGTTTGTAAACTCTTCAAATAATGATGAAATAAATCCTACTAGTTTGTCCTATAACATCGAGTGGTGTGTCTGCGACTTCTTTTTAACTTCTAACAAATACGTTGTCCATTTGTGGCAAATTGTTGTTATGTACGCCACGTCTAACAGTGTTGCATCGAGAAACCACTACAGCATAAATAAAAACAGGAACATAACCCAATTACAGATAATCAATGATGTAGTTAGTTCATAGTTTTGAAGTTTAAACACAATGCATACAAAATGTAATATACCTTGTTCCATTCACTCTTCACATACCCGCTGACTATGTTACACATCCAATGCATGATGTAATAGCCACACTCATAGCCTCCGGTTTGAACATGGCTCTAAAATTAACCATGAAATAAATTGTTATGAGCCAAATCCCACATGAACGCCAATAACATAACTATGTAGACAATAATCATTAAATGACTAACCTTGACTTCAATCCATTTAGGTATGGCATTAGACATTTTAACACTAAATGTTGGCTTCAATGTCTTCATTGCACTGAATTACCAATAAAAAAACATGAATGTGGGTTAGGTTATTACATATATGCTTATTATGAGCAATTACTTCAACTAACTTGTTAATTGCAGTTTTGATGTGGATATCAGGCTTCCTATGTAATGAACAGAACCAAACAACTTCATAAGACCAAGGACATAGCACAACAAGTTTCCAATGGGCCCTGCAATCAACAAAATTTGTAAATGTTATTATGCAAACATTGGGAAACAAATCCAAACCATTAATTTTGCTTACTGTATGAAGTAAGCTCCTAGGTACACTTGTCTTTGTGATTCCTTGACCCATGTTTCAATGTATTTTTCACACTCTTTACTTCTTTCCTTTGTGCAGTGTATCGATTGAGGCTCAAGGAATCCATAGACCGAACCATGTCCTAAGCTTGTACTTTGGTCTTCCATAAACCTAATTTTAACACATGACATCCCAAAATACAACATCATTCGAATGTTAACCAGTAACAAATTGTCTTAATGAAAGCACATTGTGAAACTGAATGTACTTACATCATCCACAACTGTAGGATAGATATCAGAAAAAGTAATGAAGAATGATGTCGCTACATTAGTGAGACCTAATTTAGAACCATCCCACAACAACTCAACCGGCTTCATGTAAAAAACAAAGAGATTCTGAATTAGGTCGCCCAATGGGTCATCTCCACAAACAGTGTCCGACCTTTGAACAGGTTCAATGGGTTTTTTTGTACACAATTGTGAATCCTATATTCGTAAATAACCACATCTTGTGAGGCTAAATGATTGAATTCATGTTGAAAATAAACAACTTACTTTAAAAATCAAGAAACTTGTAATATAAATGCAAAACTCCATAAATGGATACCTGGGGAGCTACAAGTTTCACAAGATGTGTGGGCCATGCAAAAAATGTGTCAAGGGCTTGTTTGACATATTGGATTTTAGACGATGGGAAAGGGACTTCAGCGTCCCCATCGATAATTTGCTTCACACTAACTTTGACGACATCATCTGCATAGGCCACATTGTGTATGGTGGCCACTCTGTGGTCAACTTTTCCCATGACCGCCAGCTTCGTAGATTGATCACAAGCAACATACAGTCCCATAGTAGGTACCACATTGGTAACATGCTCTTCTCTTGATGGATTTGCTGCATTTTCAGCACAACTCCCCTTTGTGCTGACACGTGCAGCTAAGTGCTGAAAATCTAAGTCAACCGGAGGAAACAGTGGTGATGCCATTTGGGACAACTCATTTTTGATGGCCTTCTTCAACTTTTTTTTCATTCTGTCCCTCACCTCTTGTGTGATTTTCTCAACAGTTTTTTTTGTTGCTTCCTCTTGTTCTCTCCTCCATTCTTCTTTTAGATTTCCAATAAGGTCAGCCAAATAATGTTGACTGATGGATGGCAGAGAACTGCTGGAACCACGGGATGGCTATCCAAAATATTGACGTATTATGACACCAGTCCCTGCTACACGAATACAACCAAGGTGCTCTGGTCGTCCTAGTGCAGTATTGAGAATATCATTTCGACCATGGGGAACAAAGATTCCCTGTGTTGTTTGTTCTTTTAATGAGTCCTGCAGGAAGCACGGCATGACAACCACAAAATCAGAAGGCACTTTGTATACATGAACAACCTGCTTCAACACAAAAATATGACATTAACTCACTATTTTATCTGATATTTCTTGGCCCGCTGCAGATGTCATTCTTCCATATCTCTTTGTTCGATCCATCTTCCACTTAACATGTCTTGCAATTGGAGATGGTGGGTCATCGAGCAATGTAGGGTCCTCAGTGTTCATTGCATCCTGTTGTCTTTTCTTCATCTTTTCTTCCATCAATTTTTTGTCAAGCAACTCGTAACCCCCTCGAGATAGGACGTGTGGGCAATCATTGAATTTTTGAATTTCCTGGGACTTTTTTCTAACTCCCTATGTATAACACAAAATATGGCATTTTTCAATATATAAGTAAGTGAAACCTGTTGAATACTTTAAAACATCTTAACTTGTAATAACCAGTCGTCTAACCTGCCAATTAGGATTTTTCCTGGTTGTAGCAAATGCTTCCCAAGTATCATGATCTAACCCATACTTAACACAAGGATGTTCTTTATCTTCACCCTGTTTGTCAACATATATTATTTACTTGTTAGGGAAGACTTAAATTGCCTCCATCTGGTGGCCACCGATGACATCACCTTCTTCTTCACTGCAAGTGGTTTTGGAATCTCAAATTTTCCTTGCACCAAGATCAATAACTCACATTTAGTGTATTACTTTGTAAGTGTAATAATTAACTTCACCAAATAAGAAACAAACAGCGTATTTTCAAATACCAAAATGTCATCCCATATTAGTTGCTTAATATTTTCTGGAACATCTTTCCAATTTTCATGGATTATAGGAATTTTTTCTCATGCTACAACTCCTAGGTAGCTGTGGAACTTGTCTTTGTGGCGCCTAGATCCTCTCCCAGTTTGAAGATTTACTTCAACGGTTGGTCTACGCTGGTTCAAGTTCCTAGTTGTCAAGCTTCTTAGTCGCATTGATTGTCTGCTCTTCCTGGACGTACATTCTGAAGGTTCATCTGAAGGCGGAGGGGACCACGGTAGTGTTGCCATTAATGTCTGCAAAAACAAAAAAAATCCAATTAAGTTGTCATTATTTACAATTGAAGCAAACAGAAATGCAAAGTAAACATATAAGTAGTACCTGAAATTTTGGTCAACATGATTTGATAATGAAGACAAATACTTTGACATTGATTAGTTACGTGTTCTTGTTTTCCCACAAGCCTTCTTCATGATCGGTACGATTTACATGCTCATCATCCACCATATGTTCATCACCAATTCTAGATATTTGCGTATATAATGGTGCCACCTCATGTTTGTCAGGTGGAGGTTCATGACTTTCATTAACTATGCCAGTTGTTCTTCCTTGAAGAACCACAAACAACCTTGAATTAGAAGGATCTGCACATAAAAGACTTGTCTAGCTTGTTCAGCCATGATGAAAGGCTCGTCTTTGTAACCCAATTTATGAAGATCAACTAAAGTAAAACCAAATTGGTCTACATGAACGCCAGTGTTTCCATTAACCCAGTTACACTTAAAGACATGCACTCTGAATTCATTATAATCAACTTCCCATATTTCTTCAATGACACCAAAGTAAGGCATCGAAGCTCGAATCGGCTTTTATCTGATGCACTAGAAAAGTGTTCTGAATAAGCCTCAACACTCACTCCACTGTTCTGCACACAACTTTTATCATCCTATGATTTTGTGTAAAAGGAATAGTTGTTGATATTGTATCCCATCCAAGTAGGGACATTAAGGTTTGGCCCAACAGCTAATAGAGTCAATTTCTTGGAAGCAGTTTCATCTCCAAGGATTTTCTCTCTGAATCAATTAACGAAAGTCTTGTTATGCTCTTGCAGTGCCTTCATCATGTTCATCTTTGGGTGAGTATTTGTGATGTATTGTTTGTGAATCTCTATGTATGACAAAACCTATTGTGTGTTATTCAAAATATACAAGTGTGCTTGTGAAACCTGTTATATCGCAACCTCCCCGGGATAAGTCATGATGCGTCTAAGGAATCCCAACAGATTTAACTGGATCCACGTACTCAGAACAAAACTCAATACATTCTTCAGCAACATACCGTTCAACAATTGAAGCTTCTGGTTGGTAATGATTTTTTGTATAACCTTTGAAGACCTTCAAGTACTGCTCAACAGGATACATCCATTGTAAAAAAATCGGACCACATAACCTTATCTCCTTAACAAGATGAACAATTAAGTGCACCATAATGTCAAAAAAAGAAGGAGGAAATAACATTTCCAATTCACAAAGCACAAGGGCAACCTCGTTCTCCAGTTCATCCAATTGTCTTGGGTCAATAACTTTGCTACAAATAGCATTAAACAAAAAACATAGATGAGTTATGGAAACCCTAACTTTGTCAGGCAAGGTGCCTCAAATGGCTACGACCAACAATTGTTGCATTAAAATGTGGCAATCATGAGATTTCAAGCCTACCAATTTAAGGTCCTTCATTGAAACAAGGCTCTTGATATTTGAAGAGTATCCTTGTGGGACTTTCAAACTTCGCAAACATTGAGAAATTTTTTTTTTCTCCTTTGTTGACATAGTGTGACATGCTGGTGGCAAATACACTCGATGACCCTCTGATATGGGATGCAATTGTTCACGTATACCTAATTCAACCAAATCTTGACGACTTTTCAAACCATCCTTAGTTTTGCCTTTTATGTTCAATAACGTTCCAATTAAGCTATCGTAGAAATTTTCCTCAACATGCATGACATCTATACCATCTCTAACTTCTAGATCGGACCAGTACGGAAGATCAAAGAAAATTGACCTTTTCTTCCAGATGTTCTTTTGCATCGCTTCCTTCTTTTGGGTTTTCCCAAAGACAGTCATAATGTCCTTCACCTGTCATAAACTTGCTTTCCATCTAACGGTAAAGGTGCAATTTCAGTCTCCTGGCTTCCATTAAAAGCTTTTTTCAATCGCCGATATGGGTGATAAGGTTTGAGAAATTTACGATGCCTATTTATAGACTATTTTCTTTCCATGTTTGAGTTGGACGTAGCTTGTTTGTTTCTCGCAGATAGGACATGTGTGATGTCCTTTGACACTATATCCACTCAAATTCCCATATGCAAGAAAGTCATTAATGGTGCAAATAACCATTGCACGCAACAAGAAAGTTTGTTGCACATTCGCATCAAACACATCAATGCCGTCAACCCATAATTTTCGCAAGTCTTCAATCAACGGAGTAAGATAGACATCAATATCATTGCATGGTTGTCTTGGACCAGCTATCATCACAGCCAGCATAATGCATTTTCGCTTCATACATAGCCAATGAGGGAGGTTGTAAATCATCAACAAAATTGGCCATGAACTGTGGTTGGTACTTAAGCTACCAAAAGGATTCATATCATCTGAAGCAAGACCAAGCCTTAGGTTTCTTGGCTCGGACCCAAAATCAGGATACAAACAATCAATTGTCTTCCATTGGGGAGAATCAATAGGATGCCGCACCAACCCATCAGTTATTCTTCCTTCTGCATGCCACCTAACATGTTTGGCATCATTTTTATTAGAAAACAACCGCTTAAATCTTGGAATAATGGGAAGATACCAACAAACTTTTGCTGGACAAGGGTTCTTTGGTGCCGCATCATCACCACTATCGCCATCCTTCACTTTGTACCAGGATACCCTACATGTGGGGCAATTGCTCAATGTCGCGAAGTCATTTCTGTACAGGATGCAATTGTTAGGGCAGACATGAATTTTCTGGTACTCCAGACCCACAGGACATAATATCTTTTTTCCCTCATAGTGATTTTTTGGGAGAACGTTATCTTCAGGAAGCATCTTTTTCAATAATAATAGCAATGTGGTGAAACTTTTGTCACTCCACCCATATCTTGCCTTCAAGTTAACCAAACCCAACACAGCTGACATCCTTCTGAATGTTGTGCACCCCGCATACAATGGCTGATTTGAATCACTTTCTAATTGGTCATAGTAAGGTGCATGTGCTTGACGAAACCCCTATTGGCCAATATCACGTATCATTTCTTCCAACCGACATCTAAATACCTCGTCACCAGATACAGTTTTAGGCGTTGATGACATGTCTGACAATTCTCCATGCCAAATCCATTTAGTATAACTTTGGATTATGCTTTCACATATAAGATGTGACCTAATCTCATTCAATGACTGTCGTCTTCCATTTGCACATTTAACACTAGGGCAGAAGAACTTACCACCCAATGATGGTGCATTAATTTCAGCAAATTGCAAGAATAATTCAACCCCATTCTCATACTCGCCAGTTATACGTGATTTTTTCATCCAACTGCGATTGATCTTTAATCTGTTGTGATACTTACAAGATGCAGCTACTATGCATATTGAGGTGCGCTTGTTGTGTGTTAATAGTGTGTATGTCTGTCTGGATTGAAAACCTTTGTTTTTTATCATCAACAGAAGTAGTTACTTATTTTGCTGCTTGGTTATTGCAAGGTTGGTAGGAAAATTTTCAGGCAGACGCTTGAAGTTGGGATCGTGAAGTGGATATTAAGCAACGCTGGGTAAGTCAATTCAATAGTACTGTTATCTCAACCAATAGATGGGAATAGCTTTGAGGATTTAAGTGAATACGACTTGGAGCTTGACCATTGTTAGCTAGTCTCCAGTGCAGGCATTTCATAAGTTGATATATGTGTCATATCTAGTTATTTGAGAAGCATCATCCTTCCTTCTACCTTGGAAGTGTGTGTTCAAGGTCACTGATTCTCAAGTATTTAATTACATATTTATCAGCTGGTACCTCTGTCATGTGTAATGTGATATGTTTTTTTCTATTACAATTAGATTAGGGCCAGTTTTTTTTTTGGTAAACTAACTTCTCCAAAAGCTGAGGCACATAAGTTGATTTTAAGTTATAGAAGAAATTTGATTCATTTTGCTTTTTTATTTTTTTGCTTCCATTAGTTCTTTTGTAGAGGTTTATTCAAACAAATCCTAGGAACATCATGTATAGGTGTATTCCAAAAAATGAAGAACTAACATTTTGCTGCGTAACTACTTATTTCTCTCTGTCAACACTGACATGGATAGTTTTTTTTTTCTTCTCATGATGTTAATAGCTTTTTGTTATTATTTTGAATTTGTTATGCTATTCCTTTTGTTTTTCTGGCTGCAATACTATATTTGTTAGGTTGAAGTAGCTATACGTGACAATGCCCAGCGATTGTATGCTTCCAAGCTGAAATCAGTTGGCAGAGGTAATTATGCACTATGTATGCATTTAGAGCTTTAGTTGGTCTTATTGTAGTGAAGTGTTTAATGCACTAGTTAATCCTCCAGTTAAGTTGTCTTAATTTTTGTATTTTGTTTTTTATACGTTAAAATAACTATGATGCTTCTGCTTAAATTATAAGAAGCTAGTTTGGTTCACTTTAATCAATGCATGTTACCATCAAGAAACTATTTGCATATTATGCTTTTCTTCAGTTTATTATGTATGTGCTTGTGGTATTAAATAAAGCCTAGTAGCTTATGTGGTATTCTGCTGAAACATTAGATTTTATTCTGAATATTGTATTTCTCTAAAATTGTTATAAAAAAAAATTCATTCCGTAGCAACTACAGCAAGTAGTTAACTATATGATTTTGCTTCCTTAACTGATAGTCAATAATTTCTTGCCGGATATTGATGCTGAACAACTCGTTACACTTAGAGAAGCACAACACTTGTATTGCCTTTCTGATCAGGTACATTTTCTTTATTGCTTCTCTTGTGTAATAAACCTTTCATTATCAAAGATTTCCTTGAGGAATTACGTACTGTTTATTAACTAAGATGAAATTTCCGTTGAAGCTTGCTGAAAACTTGTTTAAGGAGCACACAAGGAAATTGGTTGAGGGAAGTATTTCAGCAGGACATGGTATACTTAAATCCCGTACAAGATCTTTGTAAGTTTTCTTGGCTTAAAAAAATGTATATCGTGTGTTCTTTGGCACCCAATATGGGTGGATTTCTTAGCTTCGGCTATTGTTTTGGTTCAGGGATTTGTGTGTTTGGTTGAATAAATTATGTTGAATAAACTTAAAAGTTTAATGAGTTTAATTAGCAATTTTGTTTTAGGAGAATGAAAGGTCAAGAGTCAACAATGATGGTAGTTTGTAACTATGAATAGCTATAATGGGTTTTGATTGTAGTTCATGGCTATGAATGACTATAATGGATTTTGATTGTGGGTTATGGCTATTAATAGAATTTAAGCCTTTAAATTCTTGAAGGGAAAATTATAGGCTATAAATAAATCATTGTAATGTTTGACAAAATGAGAGAAAAAGAAGAAAAAGAGAAAAAAGTTGAATAAAGTTCTCTAGAAATTGTTTTCTCCTTTCAATTCTACAAATTGGTATCAAGAGCCGATAGCGAGTATGACCAACAATGTGCCGCTGCTTAGACTAACGAAGGCGAACTTCAAAAATTGGAGCATTCAAATAAAAGCTCTTCTCGAGTCTCAAGATGGTTGGAAGGTGGTCCAAGAAGGTTTCAAAGAACCGACAACTACCATGGGATATACGGCGGCTCAACACAAGGCGTTGAAAGAGACGCAATTGAAAGATAAGACAACTTTGTACATGTTGTTCCGAGCTGTTGACGAGTCGGGCTTTGAGAAGATTGAGAGTGCGACAACTTCAAAAGAAGCATGGGACATTTTTGGCGAATGTCTACAAAGGAGCCGACCGGTTAAATAAGTATGCCTTCAAACTCTTCGTGGCGAGTTGGAAGGCATGAAGATGAAGGAGTTGGAAGGAGTCTTTGACTACATCACACGTGTTCAAACCGTGGTGAACCAACGCAACCGAAACGGAGAAGCATTAACCGATGTTCGAGTTGTGGAGAAGATTTTGAGGTCGTTAACCGACAGTTTTGAGAACATCGTATGTGATATAGAAGATTCAAAGGACCTAACAAAGCTCACGGTCGATGAGCTCACCGTTTCTCTCAGGCACACGAACAACCTAAGAAGAAGAAGGAGGAGGAGACACTCGAGCAAGCACTTCAAGCCAAGGCATCAATCAAAGATGAAAAGGTACTCTATTCTCAAAACTTTTGAGGTAGAGGGTGTGGCTATGGAGGTTGAGGAGATGGTTGCGGCAGTTGAGGCCACGATCAAGAAGGGTATTATGAGGAGAGGGAGCAATCAAACCAACAAAATTGGCGTGGAAGAGGACGCAATCGTGGTAGAGGTGGTTGTTCAAATTATTCCAACATTGAGTGCTACAAGTGTGGCAAATATGGTCACTATACGAAGGATTGCAACTCCAATAACTATTACAATTGTGGCAAGGTGGGACATTTTGAGAAAGAATGTCGAGTTGAGAAAAAGGTGAAAGAGACAACTAACCTAATCACGGAAGATGAGGAGGCGAAAGAAGGTTTTCTTTTGATGGCACACAATGAAGTCAACACCAACAACAACATGGTGTGGTACCTTGACACGGGTGAAAGATCCATAAGTGCGGGCACAAACACCTATTCAAAGATATGCGAAAGGTTAAAACTGGACATGTATAATTTGGAGATGCATTGAAGGTTGAGGTTAAAGGCCAAGGTACGATTTGTTATTTACAAAAGGATGGCTTAGTTGGGTCAATCCAAGATGTGTATTACGTAAGAGACCTCAAGAGCAACATTTTGAGTATGGGGCAACTCATGGAGAAAGGTTATTCAGTACTTATGAAAGACCGGGTATTACACTTGAAAGATAAGCACAGGCGTTTGTTCGTTCGAGTTGAAATGGGGAGAAATCGCATGTACTAGCTGAATTTGAGAAGTGTTCAAGAAAAATGTTTGCGAGTCGACGTAGAAGACAAGGTACGAGTTAATGACGCAAGCGGGTGGGATTGGAATAACTCAACGGAGGTTATCAACAAAAAGGATCATCAACCGCTATACCAACAATCATACCGACAAATTCTGAAACTACCGATGATGAAGATGAACCGCAACAACCCAAAATGTGAAGTTTGCAAGATTTGTATGATTCGACAAATGAAGTACATATTGTATGTCTTTTGGCAGATTCCTAGAATATAAGTTTTGAAGAGGCGGTGCAAGACAAGAAGTAAAAAACTGCCATGGACGAGGAGATTAAAGCAATTGACCGCAACAACACATGGGAGTTAGTGGAGTTTCTGAAAGGAAGTCAGCCCATTGGTGTGAAGTGGGTGTTCAAGAAGAAAAAGAAAATTAATCGGCATGAAGGATGACAGAAACTTTTAAGTTTACAGAGGAGTTTTGTTGAATAAACTTAAAAGTTTAATGAGTTTAATTAGCAATTTTGTTTTAGGAGAATGAAAGGTCAAGAGTTAACAATGATGGTAGTTTATGGCTATGAATGACTATAATGAGTTTTGATTATAATTTATGGCTATGAATGACTATAATGGATTTTGATTGTGGGTTATGGTTATTAATAGAATTTAAGCCTTTAAATTCTTGAAGGGCAAATTATAGCCTATAAATAGATCATTGTAATGTTTGACAAAATGAGAGAAAAAGAAGAAAAAGAAAAGAGAAATAAGTTGAATAAATTTTTCTCTAGAAGTTGTTTTCTCCACAAGTTCTCAGGACATAAATTTTTTCTATTCTACAAATTATAGGCTTATTGAATAAGAACTTATTATGTACAGACTTATGTATAAATTGTTTTCATAATTGAAGAGAAAATAAGATTAAATTGTTTTTTTATAAGTAGCTGGTTTTTGTTGGATTAAACTTTAATAATAATAAATTAGATAGGTGAAGAAGTTACTCATGTGAAGAGTCATGTCCCTAGGTGAAGAAGTTACTCAAGTGAAGAGTCATATCTTTAAGTTTCTTTAAGTTTCTTTAAGTTTACGTTAGTAGATAATTTATTAGACATGAATGTTTTTAAATTGCTCCCATTTGCTATTACTTATAAATAGCATCTCATGTAAAAGGCCAAAGAGTGGCTTGGCACACCATTATCTAAATACATCAGAAGTATTCTACCAGAGAGATTGTTGTGTGTTTGTGTGAGTGCACCAGTGTGTGTGAGGACCTGTGATACCACAGTTTTCATAAGCTATCTTGAAGAGCTTATCGTAATAAGCTGAAAACTTCTTATGGACATATCATAAGTTAATTTTCATAAGCTTTCCCAAACACTTACACAAGTGCTTATGTTATAGAATAAGCCCAAACAAGTTGTTAATAAGTCCTTTAAAATGAACCCTTGGTATCAATTACTTTTTAATAGTTGTGCTCGTGTAACTCAATGAACCAACAATGCTTCCAAGTGAAATATTTAATTCTGGAGATGCTTTTATTTGCAAACCGTTATGAAGGGTTTCTTGGGTTTTTAATTTTATTGGTGCAAGCAATTTGCTAATGAGGAATTTCCCATTTCTAATCAATTTCAAACTTTTCAGCTCTGGAGGTAGGGAAGCTCTAGAGGAGCTTGATAAGATATTGGCTTTTAATAATTCACTCATCTCATTAGAGAACCACCCAGATGTGACTTTGCTCGAGGTATTGGCCTAGTTTCTTTACTGGGTAAACTTCCTAACTAATTTTGATCTGTTCAACTTCAAGTATTGACTACAAAATCTTTATGTCAAGTCTAGTTCATCTTTGGTTGGAACAGGTGGTGAGTATCATGGTGACAGAAAGATAGAGGACTTGAAGCTCCTTTATAGAGCATATGTTGTAAATGTTTTTTTGTAGTGGTCGCATGGAAGTTAATAAGGTAAATAGCCATTTCATTTATATTTATGGATTGTTTAACATATCCTTTTTTTCTGGATACTATGATAATTATTTGAAGCTAAGTTTGGATGATTTTTTCTCAGAGGTAGAACATTCCAATTTTTTCTATTGAACATGGGAACATTTAGAAAATTGATGGATATTTGGACAAGATAGATGGAATAATCTAGATGTGACTTAGTGCTCTATATGATTTCTTATATACTGATTTTGATTCCCATAGCATATAGTGAGTGCATCTACAACTCTGGATTTGATAACCATTAATATAAAATGAAGTATCCCTATAATGGGCCTTCCTGATCCTTCTTTGTTCTCTATTCTCTGCCTTATCTTTTTCACATGTACTGTTAGGATAAACGTTTAAATAAATATTGTTTTATGTAGTTTGAATTTTAAAAGGAGTAATATGGGTAGATAAGATATGAGGAAAGATAAGATATGAAAAGAGATATTATAGAAAGATATTAGGAAAGATATTGTTTAGTTTTGAATTTGAATTGTTTTAGGTTTAGGTTTTCATTGCTTATAAATAGCACATTATGTAAAGGGATCTGTGTGGCTTTGGCAGACTATTATCAATAAAAGAGAGTTTTTTCGCCCCCAATAAATTTGTGTGTTTGTGTTTGTGTAAGTGCACCAGTGAGTGTGTGAGAGAGAGGGCCTGTGAGATATCACAACATTTGAGAGACTGTGATATCAAATTGGTATCAGAGCTTGAGAGAATGGAGAGTGGTCCGAGTAGTAGTCTGCCATTACCCCGCCTTACGAAGGCTAATTATGAGAACTGGAGTATCCAGATGAAGGCTCTGTTGGGAGCTAATGATAGTTGGGAGGTTGTCCAAGATGGTTTCGAAGAACCACAATCCACGACAGGATACACGGCGGTGCAGAACAAAACGTTGAAAGAGATGCGGTTGAAAGACAAAGGTGCGTTGTATATGATGCTCCGGGCTGTTGATGATTCCAGATTTGAGAAGATTACCGGTGCAACAACGTCAAAGGAGGCGTGGGACATTCTTGCAAATGTCTACAAGGGAGTCGATCGAGTCAGGCAGGTCAGACTTCAAACTCTCTGTGGAGAGTTGGAAGGAATGAAGATGAAGGAAGGAGAAAGGGTATCCGATTTCATTACTTGGGTCCAGACCGTAGTGAATCAATTAAAGAGAAGCGGAGAGATGTTGCCCGATCCCAGAGTGGTGGAGAAAATTCTGAGGTCTCTCACTGATGACTTCGAGAATGTTGTATGTGCGATTGAGGAGTCAAAGGACCTAGCAACGTTCACCGTTGACGAGCTTGCTGGTTCATTGGAGGCGCATGAACAAAGGAAGAAAAAGAAGAAAGAAGAGTCACTGGAGCAAGCACTCCAGACAAAAGTTTCAATCAAGGACGAGAAAATGCTTTATTCTCAGAATTTCTGAGGTAGAGGACGAGGCCGAGGTGGACGTGGATATGATCGAGGTGGCAGAGGCCGAGGTCAAGAAGGATGGAACAAGGAGCAGGCTGAATCGAGTCAGCAAATTGGCAAGGAGGCCGAGGTCGTGGAAGAGGCCGACATTCAAATGTAGAATGTTATAAATGTGGAAGGTACGGACACTATTCGAGAGATTGCAACTCAGACAAGTGTTACAACTGTGGCCGAGTTGGTCATTTTGTGAAGGACTGCCGAGCCGAGAGAAAAACAAATGAAACTGCAAATTTTGCTACAGAAGTAAGAGATGAAGGAGTTCTGATGATGGCTAGAGGTGAAGTCAACCATATAACCGAGATGGAATGGTTTATAGACACTGGTGCAAGCAATCATATGTGTAGGTATAAGCATTTGTTCAGCAGTTTGAGACAAACAGAAGCCAGACATGTTTCCTTTGGAGACGCTTCAAAGGTCGGTGTGAAAGGCCAAGGTACGATTAGTTTCTTGCAGAAGGATGGACGAGTTGGACGAATTCAAGATGTGTATTACGTGCCTGAACTCAAAAGTAATATTCTGAGCGTGGGACAATTGATGGAGAAAGGTTACTCGGTTGAGTTCTCCTCTTGAAGGAAAAGCAAGGGCGACTGATAGCCCGAGTGTAGATGGAGAAGAATAGAATGTTCAAGTTAATCCTGAGAAGTGTGGAGGTCGGCTATTTGCAAGCCGAGATGAATGATGAAGCATCCTTGTGGCATCGTCGGTTTGGGCATCTTCACTTTGGAGGCCTAGCCGAGATGGTGAATAAAAATATGGTGGACGGATTACCGAGAATGAACTGTGAGAAGAGATTCTGTGAAGATTGTGTGCTGAGCAAACACGTAAGGAGTCCATTTCAGAGGTCGACCAGATACCGAGCACGGCGACCACTAGAGTTGATACATACCGATGTGTGCGGACCTATTACTCCCGGGTCCTTCAGTGGAAAGAGGTATTTTGTTACATTCATAGATGATTTCAGTAGTAAAACTTGGGTGTATTTGCTGGAAGAAAAATCCAAGGTGTTTGAAGTGTTCAAGAATTTCAAAACAATGATTGAGAATGCAACTGGAAGGAGGATCAAGTCGATACGATCTGACCGAGGTGGAGAGTACACATCGAATGCATTTAGAAGATATTGCGAGGAGTATGGCATCAGAAGGTTCTTGACGGCACCATACTCACCACAACAAAATGGAGTAGCAGAGAGGAAGAATCGAACCATTCTTGACATGGTGAGATCAATGTTGAAGACGAAGAGAATGCCAAAGGAGTTTTGGGGGGGAGGCTGTTCTGTGTGCTGTATATGTACAGAACCGTTGTTCGCATTCCATATTGAATGGAAAGACCCCACAAGAGTTATGGATGGGTCAAAAGCCGTCAGTGGGCCATTTGAGAGTTTTCGGGAGTGTGGCTTATGTGCACATCCCGGATCAGCAAAGAACCAAGTTAAAAGACAAGAGCAGGAAGTATATCTTCATTGGATATGACGAGAAGACGAAGGGATACAAGCTGTTAGATCCCGGCACCAAGACGGTGATGATAAGCTGAGATGTGAAAGTGAATGAAGATGATGAATGGAATTGGAGTGTTCCATACGATATCAAATCAGATCCCGGAAAGATGGTTATGCAAGACGAGAAGGAAGACGGATCACCGAGATGGATCCTGGCAAGGAGCGAGACAGATGATGAAGACGAGATGAGACGACCCCGGATGAGGAGTTTGCAGGATTTGTACGAGTCAACAAACGAATCCCATCTTGTTTGTTTGTTGACAGATTCTGAAGAAATAAGATTTGAAGAAGCAATCCGAGATGAGAAATGGCAAAGCGCCATGGATGAAGAGATCAAAGCTATTGAACGGAATGATACTTGGGAGTTGACCGAGCTGCCAAAAGGAAGCCGGCCCATTGGAGTCAAATGGGTGTATAAGAAGAAAATGAATGCTGATGGAGAGATAGAGCGATATAAAGCCCGACTTGTAGCTAAGGGGTATTCGCAAAAGGCAGGAGTAGACTATGATGAGGTGTTCGCACCTGTTGCCAGAATGGAGACAATCAGATTGTTGATCTCGCAAGCAGCTCAGTTTGGGTGGCCGATTTACCAGATGGATGTCAAGTCGGCATTTCTGAATGGTGTACTTGAAGAAGAGGTGTATCTCGAACAACCATCGGGATATTTGAAGGGCGGAGAAGAAAAGAAAGTGTTGAGATTGAAGAAGGCTTTGTACGGACTGAAACAGGCACCGAGAGCCTGGAATACCCGCATTGATGCATATTTCAAGGAAGACGGATTTGAACAGTGTCCCTATGAGCATGCCTTGTATGTTAAGAAGAAGGGTGATGATTTATTGCTGGTAGCATTGTATGTTGATGATTTGATTTTTATGGGGAACAGTGAAGAGATGGCACGAGAGTTCAAGAAGAAGATGTCAAGAGAATTTGAGATGACTGATCTTGGCTTGATGAGATATTTTCTCGGTTTGGAAGTCAGACAGGACGAAGATGGAATTTTTGTCTCTCAGGAGAGTTATGCGAAGGGAATATTGAAGAGATTTAAGATGGTAGATTGTAACCCGGTTTCAACACCTATGGAACCCGGTACAAAACTTTCAAAGTATGATGGAGGAGAACTAGTTGATCCGAGAAACTATAGAAGTTTGGTCGGATGCTTGAGATACTTGACGTGTACGAGGCCGGACTTGTGTTTGAGTGTTGGAATTGTAAGTCGGTTTATGGAAGAGCAGAGCTATTCTCATTGGAAGGCGGCTAAAAGGATACTGAGGTACATTCAAGGGACGATCACACAAGGACTTTTCTATTCGAAGTCGGAAAATTACAGGCTGAAGGGCTATTCGGACAGTGATTGGTGTGGAGACGTGGACGATAGGAAGAGCACGGCTGGCTATGTATTCTTCATGGGAAACACAGCGTTTGCCTGGATGTCAAAGAAGGAACCAATTGTAACTTTGTCAACATGTGAAGCCGAGTACATTGCAGCATCCTGGTGTGTCTGTCATGCAGTGTGGTTGAGGAATTTGTTGGAGAAGCTGGAGCAAGTTCAGATCGGTGCAACCGAGATCCGGGTAGATAACAAGTCGGCAATTGAGTTAGCAAAGAACCCGGTTAATCACGAGAGAAGCAAGCATATTGATGTCAGGTTTCATTTCATCCGAGATCAAGTAAAAGAGAAGAAGGTGGAGTTGAGTTATGTGACGAGCCGAGAACAAGTTGGAGATATATTCACAAAGCCACTACCGACATTGCTGCTGGAGAATTGCAAGAAGATGATGGGAATGAAAGATGGAAGGAGTATTTAAAGTTTATGGGGGGATTTTGTTAGGATAAACGTTTAAATAAATATTGTTTTATGTAGTTTGAATTTTAAAAGGAGTAATATGGGTAGATAAGATATGAGGAAAGATAAGATATGAAAAGAGATATTATAGAAAGATATTAGGAAAGATATTGTTTAGTTTTGAATTTGAATTGTTTTAGGTTTAGGTTTTCATTGCTTATAAATAGCACATTATGTTAAGGGATCTGTGTGGCTTTGGCAGACTATTATCAATAAAAGAGAGTTTTTTCGCCCCCAGTAAATTTGTGTGTGTTTGTGTTTGTGTGAGTGCACCAGTAAGTGTGTGAGAGAGAGGGCCTGTGAGATATCACAACATTTGAGAGACTGTGATATCATGTACATGGTGCCAAAGCTAATTGAACTGGTTGTTTGGTGTTCAATCCTTGTTACCATCATTCTCATTATAAACATTTCAATTTAAAGTAGGATTTGTTTTCAGCACCACTGTACGTGTTAGCTGTTTGCCATGTTTCACTGCTAGTTTGGTTTCATTTGTTTGATTTTTATATAATTCTTGGGTCCTTGATAAACAACTTTAGCTTTAAACTTTGAAATCTGGTATTTTTTTTTTACATTTAAAATGCACAATCATAAGATCCCGCCTCACATGCCTTGTTTGTTCATTCTCTATTTTTTTTTTTTTTTATGATTGAGCATTCTGCCAAGCAAAGACACATGACCTCTTGCACTAAAACCATCATAAGAATAACTAGAAAAAGTTGTTATTGTTATATGTTCTGAATTGACTTTTAGATGGGTTTGTGTTTCTTTAGCTAAACACTCATTTGTTAAAAGAAAGATGATTTTCTAATTATGCTATCATACATTTCAGGTAGCTGCACTAAATCAGTTGAGGAATATTTTTGGATTGGTTAAACGTGAAGCCGAAGCCATTACGCTTGATGTTACATCAAGAGTATATCCCCAAAAACTTGTACAGGCTGTCTCAGATGGTTATTTAGAAAGGGCAGATAGCACAGCAACATTCCTTCAAAACCTTTGTGATGAATTACACTTTTATCCACAAAAGGCCTGTGAAATTCATGAAAGTAACTTGTTCTCCATTATCCTTGTCATGTTTACACACATGTAGTCCCAAATTTTGAATGTGCTGTTATAAGGTTATATTTATCTATGATTCTAAATCTGAAATCTCTTTCAATTGTTTTACCTAATTTCTTAGTTGTTGTAAATTTGTGATAGTTGGCTTTTAGCATTACATGACTGCTATCTTCCTTCTGTGTCATATTTACTTTAGGGTAAAATGTGTCATATTCACGTTAGTTATTGTAACTTTATTATATTAAAATCTAACAATAGTTTCTTACATAAGAAATTTACCGCGTAAACCTTCAGCATTTGGTGGATGATGGGGAGTTCAGGGATAAAGATGCTGCTGCTTTGTTGAGGTTGCGTATATTGCTCTGTATACCTCAACAGACCATTGATGCAGCTCACTCCGATATCTGTGACAGTGTGTTTGAAAAGGTACCATGTTTCTTTCTTCCTCTATAGTTTATCAGTTTATCATATCATATCTACTTAAATCCATGCATCCATTTTGTGCAAAACATGATAGTGTGTCTTCATGTCATTTATTGTTTCATATACCAACCTTGTCTTCATGACAAATAGTTCAAGGTTAGTCGGTGATTGACAATGGAACAGAGGATGTTTCTCCTAGGCATTGTTGTTTCTCTCTAATTGGTACTTATTTTTCGAGGACAGTATTTTTTCCTCCCTTTGGGGCATTGCTTATTCTATAGCTAGCTATTTGGATTACTAAAATGGGAAGAGACTATTTTATGTGGTGATGATGAACTCATTTAACTGTATGACTCTGTTGACTTGTGTCTAAATAATATGAATCTGGATTGGTTTTGATTCTCTTAATTCATAATTGGTTGATGATATAGATATGCAAGAAATCAATATCATTTTCTGAGTTCTGATTCTTCTGTGTTGTTTTTAATAGGTTGTCAAGGATGTGATTGCATCAGGGGTTGATGGATATGGTGTGGAGATCAGGAAATCAGTAAGAAAAGCAGCACATGGCTTGCGACTAACCAGGGATACTGCTATGTCTATTGCAAGCAAGATCATGAGTATCCATTTATCAGGAAACTGGATGTCTATTTATGAGGATTTGAAATGAGTTTTAACTCTTGCTGTGATGTTTTTATCACACTACAGATATGGGAAATATTTATTAATTTCATACAACGTGCACGGGCAGCTGGGAATTATACAGAATATGCAAAAGAACTAAAGAAAATGATAGCTTTCAACACCTTGGTTGTGACCGAGTTGGTGAATGACATAAAAGAGGAGTCAGATGATGAGTCCACTGAAGAACCTGGAAAGGAGGACGTGATACAAACTGAAGATGAAGAATGGGATTCTCTTCAGACACTTAAAAAAATAAGACCAAACAAAGAACTCGAAGCAAAGCTGGGGAATCCTGGTCAGACAGAAATTACAGTTAAAGATGACCTTCTGGAACGAGCTAGAACTGATCTTTACAAGATATACCTCCTATTCTTTCTAACTGGTGAAGAGACAAGGGTTCCATTTGGTGCCCAAATCACTACAAAGAAGGATGATTCAGAATATGTTCTGCTAAATCAGCTTGGCGGGATTCTTGGTCGGAGTGGTAAAGAAATAGTGGAAGTAAATAGAAATCTGGCAGAGCAGGCTTTTAGGCAACAAGCTGAGGTAATTTTAAGCAGATGGACAGTTGACAAAGGCCAGGGTGGAGCAGCTTAATAACCTGCAGAACCAAGTTGGCTTGCCTGAAGAATATTTTTAGAAGATAATCAAGAGTATAACTACTACCAAAATGGAAGCAGCCATTGAAACTGCAATAACTCAAGGGAGGCTGAGTATTATGCAAATAAGAGAACTCAAGGAAGCCAGTGTTGACATAGACAATATGGTATGGTATCTGAAAACTTGATAGAGACCCTCTTCAGAAAAACTGTCGGTGATATTTTCTCATCAGGAACTGGAGAGTTCGATGAAGAGATAGTGTATAACAGGATCCCGTTGGATCTCAACATTAATAAAGAGAAAGCAAGAGGCGTTGTTCTAGAGCTTGCACAAACTACGTTATCTAACTCGCTCATTCAACCCGTGGCTCTGTTAAGACAGAGAAATCATGAAGGAGTGCATTTCAAATGTTTTTTTCTTAGCTTTCTTCACCATCCCTTCTGGTGCTTATCAATGGCAAGACTTCATGGGCATTATTTTGCTTACTTTTGCTAGCTGAAATAACTTCTTTTCATATCCCAAGTGCAGCTCAAATAACCTTAAGTTTTCTTTTGTTTGTTTGAGCTGCACTTGAGATATGAATAAAACTATTTTAGCTTGGAAGAATAAGCAGGAAAATTTGATGTTTGTTCCATTAATAGTTTTGAGCCAAATAATGCCCATAAAGTCTTACACTGTTGAACAGCAGAAGGGATGGTGAAGAAGCCTCGAAAAAACATTTGAATTACACTTCTTTGGTTCACAAATTAAGGTGATGAGTGTGAGGGTATATGATGTTACTTGCATACGAATGAAGCCTACAAGGGTTAGAAATTAATGAGCAGAGGAAGAGATGATAATGAAAAAGTCTGGGAAAATATTTGAACTTCACTTCTTGGCCCCTAGTGGACAATAGAACATTGGCTTGACAGATAAGGGGAAAAAAATAATTAACATTTGGGGGATATTTTTTTAAATTTTTATCATTTGGAGGTATGTCGTGCCAGGTGATATGACTTCTGATTTAGAAGTCATATCATTTGTTATGACCTTTGTTTTATTTAATTTTTTTTAATTAAAGTATGTAATTTTATTTACAATTTCAGTGTTATGTTCTTTTTCGTAGTTAAATTTTTTAAAAAATTTATCCAATAATGGTAAATATATTTATGACTTTAAAGTTGTATTTTTTATGTGTATGTGTGTGTGCGTGCTAAATTTTTTTAATAATTTATCCAATAATCGTAAATATATTTATGATTTTAAAGTTGTGTGTGTGTGTGTGTGTGTGTGTGTGTGTGTGTGTGTGTGTGTGTGTGTGTGTGTGTGTGTGTGTGTGTGTGTGTTTTTATTTGTTTTTATAATTTGTTGTTATTTGATTTTTTTTTTCAATTGTTTTTTAGTTTTTAATTTTGTGTAAGTTTTTATAAAAATTAAAAAAAATGCAAATAATTTTAATTTTTGTAATTTGGTTTAAAATTTTGTATGTATTTTTATATCATTTTATTAAATATTTTAGTAATTTATGTTATAGTTATTTTGTATTATATTTATTTATTTAATTAATTAATTTTCTATACTTTGTTAGTAATGTTAAAATTTAAATTTCAAAAGAGTTATTGTTAGATGAAAATATTTTGTTAATATTATTAACTTGTAATATATGAAATAAGATATATTTATTTTGATTTTGTTAATTAATTTTTACAATTATCATTATCTTAATTAATCATTTGAGACAGTAATGTTAATTAATTATTTAACAATAATTGCAAGATTAATACTAGATCTAATTTTAAAGACTTATATTTAACAAATAAAATTCAAATACATTACACATTTGTTAAAGAAAAAAATTAATAGTGAGATGATGTCCCACAACAAGTTCTTCTAGATACGCGTTGAGGTCTTTCATCTTGTTGCACTGGATTTGTTGATGGGTTTGTTCTTCTTGTTCTAGCACCTCTTCCTCTTGTTCTAAGATGATCACGTGTGTGTGTTTGTTGTTGTTGAGGAACATGATCATCACTCTGCTCATCACCATTATCATCATCATCATCATCATTATTGGTGGTATTATTATTATCATCATTATCCTCGTCATCCTCATTACCCATGTTATGCATTTGAGTAGGCAATGACGAACGATAAAAAGATGTCGATGATGATGGGTTATATGCTGATGGCAGAGTGTTCAAAGTGATACCAAACTTCTATGAGTGTCCTTCAAAAATATTTGACGTAAAAGAAACTTGAAATGAGTGTTGAGGCACATATGATGAGAACCCAAATTGTTGTGAACTTTGTTCACAACCTTGAGGCATGTATCCAGATAAACCCACTGATTGATAAAAAGGTTGTGCATGTGATTGATGATAGTGGTGCATAAATCCAGAAACATGCACTCGATCAGTACATTGGGTTCAGCATGTGATTGATGGTGGTGATGGCCAGCATGGGACTGTAAATTAAAATTTTTGAATTTAGAAATATATAATGAATAATAATAGTAATAAATAATTTATCCAAATTACAAGAGTAAAATTACAACCTCAGTAAGGGGTGTCCTCTCACACGATATACATCGTCTAGTTCGACGTATATATCATTGCGTGTATTCTGAATTTTCATGCAAAATACCATTGTCCATTACACTTTGAATAATAAAATCATTCCAATGATTCCATGCTCGAATCCAGCGACGATGATGGTAAGGCCAAAAAATATATTTTCTCCCTCTCATATCTATGTCATGGAGTTCGTTTAGGTTTGGTGGGTCATTTGGAATATTTTGTCGTATTCCAAATTGTTTCATGACCCTGTCTACTAGGTGTCATTCCACAATTGCAAAACATATGAGAGGTACTTTTGCACGAACAATCATAGATATGTCAACATTATTAATTAATGACCTTATTTCGAGGGTGTCATAAGGTATCCACAAGAATTGCAACACATATTATTATTGTCACATATTTATTAACGAATAAGAAATACAAAAAAATATTTAATTTGAAGATTAACAAATGAACCTCGTTTATATGTAGTATATCAAATATGTCGCGTATCAATCTGACTGAGTTGGTGGATATGTTTGTTTGTGTCATAGGAGGAGACACTACTACAAAAATGATCTTTTAAGACGCGTGTGTTAAGACGGTTGTGGAATACCCGTCTTAGAAGGGTGCGCGGTGGCATTTTTGTAATTAAGTTCAACTTTTTAACACGGTTTTCGTGAAACCGTTTTAGAAAACAAGTGTTCAAAGACGGTTTTCGTAAAACCATCTTTGAAAAGAAGTGTTCAAAAACGGTTTCGTAAACCCATCTTTGAAAACAAGTGTTGAAAGACGGTTTTACGACACCGCCACACCCTCTCCACCTCCTTCCCATACCTCATATTCCAAATCTACCCATTCCACGATGTCGTCGCCGTCTCTGGCCTCATCTCCACGTCCATCCACTCCGCCCTGTACTGCTCCCTCAACTACGCCCGCAACTACCTCGCAAACCTCCTCCCTTCCTGCGTCCGCAACCCCTGCTACTTCAACGCCTTCTTCCTTGACGATGCTTCTAGCATCAACCTTACTCTTGATGTTTTCATTTTCCCGTTTTCCCACTTTTTTATCATTTCAAACCCTAACCCGTTTCAGATTATGCACGAGGTCAAGGTAGTTCATCCAATGCCTCGGTAAGGTAGTTCAAATTCTAACCTCACACTATTATATTGTTTACCTCGTCCAATTTTCACTTTACTTTCTTAATTTTTTTATATTACTAGGTTGTGCCAAAATCTCTCCTTTCGGTTGAGGTAGAGGAACATAGGGGCTCTCATCGTGAACAAGACAAGGGTACTTGCGAAGAACTCATATTGGGTTTTTGTTTTTCCTTTTGTTTTTGAAAATGGTTAATTAGATTTTTTTTTTTTTGTATTGATTTATTGAAGCTGGTGATTCTGAAAACCTTCTTTCTTATGTGTGTTGAATTGGTGCAAAAAACAATTATAGCAAAGAGAATGGAATTCAAAATTCCATGACAGTCGTTCCAACCAAAATGGTTTTAAACGTGCTAATCTCACTCCTCGTGCATTTTTCTCAACCTGATTATTGTGTGGGAACGAGAAAGAGCATTTCCTTAATTGTGCTTCCTTCAAGAGGGATGAAAATGTAGCTGATTTACACGTTTTAGGTGCACTACATTTTGGAATTTGGGTTGGGCTGAGCTGTTTGTTGGATGTATTATTTATTATCTGAACATCTTTCCTTTCACTTGTATTTGTAAGAGCTCTTAATTTTTCTATCACGAAGAAACAAGAAAGTCATGTTTAACTATTAAAGCAAATGGAAAAGAGTGAAGAAGCTGCAAAAACACTGCAAGCTGCAAAAACACTCCATTAGTTGAGCTCATTAATTAAAAGATTTTTTTATATCTGATAGTTGTATTCTTGAGATGTTATTGTTTCCACACTGAATGCATGATTCTTTCTTACTGTGCACAGCTTGCATTAGTCCTACTGATATCAATGCTGATGAAACTTTAATAATCTTGAGTGTGCAAACCGTGCCTGCAATATTCCAAATAAGCTTGTAGTAAGTTTCCACAATACTTTGTTACTTAAGCTTTTGTCCTTTTCTTTGCCTTGGGAAGATGTGGAAATTCATTCTGGTCAAGTTATATGTTATAAAAGTGCTTCTTAAGTTCCTTTTCATGTATCATAGTGTGATTGTGATATATAGAACAAGGATTTTATTTTCGTGATTGCATATTCACTGAATTTCATGTCAGTTCTAGGATCTGGAATAACCTTTTCCTTCAATGCTATTGCATTAGTAAAAAGTTATGTTAACTTCTCTAATTATTGTTTAATCAATAAGTGCTGAAAATTAGGCTTGGTATTGTATAAGGTAAATTGCAGTTTCTAAGTATTGATTAATTAAATGACATAGACGGTGGTTGGACCTCAAATACTTTTATTTTATTTTACTATATTGATGATATGTGACATTGAGCCCATGAGGGAGATTGATCCATAGTGTGAGGATATGAAGTGGTCAATTTTTCATATTAAAAATTCTGGAGCAAGTTGTCAACACCAATAAAATCATACCATGTGAGCAATATAGATACCTGTTTTGCTTATCAAATTTTGGATTGCACCTTTGGACTTATGGTTACCTAGTTAGCATTTTATTTAGCACCTAGCAGTTAATTGTTTAGCTCAAAGTAATAATTTACGGGTTAAATTATATTCACATTTTTTTATAGATTTATTTGATATCTTTTCATATTTTTATAGTCAATATAACTACAAAAAGTAAAGAACGCAATAATATATTATACAGTGTTGTGTTTTTTATGAATTGAAATTAGGTAGAGAGAAGAAGAAGAAAAAGTTGTGAACAACAAATTTGTTAAACTTTTGTCCTAATTTCTATGTATTCTTGCGTGGATTGCACATCATAATCATCTTATCCAATGAAGGTGGTGATTGAATGATTAACATGTGGCACATGTGCTTTATTTGGATTTCAGTTCATTACATCCCAATTGAAAATGTCCAGAATAAAAAACATACTATTTTTTAAAAATCTTGGATGAGATGAGAACCTGAACATACTATTTTTAATCAATGGGAAATAATTTTGGGTGTTGAACTGAACATCCTTGAGAAGCTTTGTTTGGTCTTTTAAATACATAATCACTTAATCTTAATTCTATTCATTTGTTACTATTAGTACTATTTTTTTATTTTTTTTTTGTTTTGGCCATGGTTTGAGATAACATGGTTTTACTCTGTTTGGTATGGATTAGGATGGAGAAGTTAAACATGGTTCTACCAGCTTGTTATTTTAAGACCTCTTTGAACTTTGAACTAAGTCCATAAAAAGTAAAAGAGGATAAGAGACTAGGGGACATCTTCAATTTGTCTTTTGCCATCCATAGCCCACTTGGCAGGTAACTTATTAGACAATGGTACATTGTAATCTTTTGTAATACTTTACAATCTTTTGTGTAAAAATAAAGTAAATTATACTTCTATTTCTTAAGATTTTCACATATATATTATGGAGAAAAAATAAGAGACTTGTATAACTTAAGTAAAATTAAAGAAACTATTGTAATATAAGTTAATTACCTCATTACTTTGTTTTCTTATATTGTCAGATTATATATTAAATAGCTAATGATTTCCTTCTTGTGGGTTATATATGAACTCTTTCATTTCCTCTGTGGGTAGCATTTAGTTCTAAGTAGTATTTATGGAGTTGCTTTAGTAAATATAGGGTATGGAGTTGCTTATATTGTATTCTTTATCACTTATATGATTTTTTAAAGAAATTTTAAATAGAAATTAAGTGGTATTTTAAAATTGGCTCATTCTATACCTGTAATTTTTATTGTGATATGGTGGTGGTAGCAAATTTGATTTTTTTTTTAAAAGAAGCATATTCTAAGACGGTTGTAGGGAAAATCGACTGATTTTGCCTAAAACCGTCTTCGAAATACCGTATATATTTTTTATGAAAAATGAGTTTCTAAGACGGTTATTAGGAGAACCGTCTTAGTTTGACCACATTCTAAGACAGTTTTGCAAAGAACTATCTTAGAAAGTGAGCGTTACAAAGACAGTTTTATACCCGTCTTTAAAATAACGACTTTCGATGACGCTTAATACAAAGACGGTCGTACAACCGTCTTTGAATAGCGCTTTTGTAGTAGTGAGACCACCTTCGTGCAAGCAGAAATCCAAGTCCTTCCTGTACATCTTCGTCCAACGGGTATTGTATATGTGGGGTAATATGCATCTAATGCAATCTCAAGCAAATGATTGCAGCAGCAACAAACATCCACCTATTTCAGTTTGTGATCATGAAGGCTTAACAGCCCGATCTAGTGATCGAAATATGGAAGCTAATACTGCTGCACCAAACTATAGTCACCTGCCTCAGTCAAGTTGGTTAATAACAAAAGATACATAAAATGAACGCGTGTTTTAGATGTATCCAGCATCAAACAACCCCCAATGAGCATCATTATATGAGCTTTGGCATGTTGTACAATGACAAACTCATCAGCATCAACAAGAAGGTTTTGAAATTTTTGGCCCTACCATGTTAGATAAATTGTTATGCCCTTAATATACTTATCAGGAGGAGTGTCCCCTAATAAGGTCTGACAAGCTTCACATACATCACCAAGACTCAATCCGATTACTGTCAACCTGTCTATCTTCAGGCCTAATTGTAGGGCAACATCTTGTAAAGTGATGGTTGCCTCTCCATATGGAAAATGGAATGTGTGTTTCGGTTCTCCACCGTTCAAACAATGCACTAATCAAATGATGGTTAATTTTCACTTGTCTGACAGCCATGATACGACCAAAGCTAGCTTCATTATGACATTCTTTACACGGTTGTCTATCTGATCAAAGTGTGACATTCCCCAGACAGAATGAAACCTTGTATGAAGCTTGGATGTGGAAACCTTTTTCCAATTGCTTTTGCAATTGTTGAGAGCGAAAGCAAAGAAACTTAGATGTGGTTCTTTCATTATTTAAGGAGATAAGTTACACCTCAACCAAATTTGTGTATTGTATTAGACAGGGGAATCGGTTTGCTAGCAGCTTTGCGATCAGAACGAATTGGGTGGAATTGACCGAATGTATCTTCTGTCTGCATTCGCCAATTGCATCAAATTTTAACAAACAGTTTAAAAATTTTGAATTAAAAAAACTAAGTCATCAATATGGGATATGTTATAAAAATTGGTCTAGTCATTGACCTGGTCAATGTAGTGGGTCAATGGGTCAGTGGACCAACCGGTGGACCAGTAATTGATCCGGTCTATATTAAAAAATTCAAAATTATATATAAATATATAAATATAACTAACATTATTTAATTAAAAAAAATTATTTATACTCCAAAATTTAAAATAATAATTAAAATATTAAAGTGAGTTCACACTTGAATCAAGAGTTTAATCTTTTACCATTTGTGATTGAAATTCAAGGAAAAAGCGTAATGCAGAAGCTACTATCACTAGCCACTTATATTTGGAAGAAAGAGACATCATCATTAACATCAACAACACCTTTAGCCCAAGTTAATTGGGGTCAGTGGTAGATGAACCCAATGATAGATCGGAAAAAAAAAAGAGAAAGGGAGAGGGGAAGAAAAAAATGAAAATAAGACAAAAGAGAGGAATAATAAGCTAAAATAAAATAGGGGTGAAAGGAAGAGGGAGAAAATAAAGAGGAAAAGAACTAAAACAAGGGACACAACTAGAACATAGAACTACTAATGGGTTTAACCCTCCACCAAGCTTATAGCTTTTCTCCACTTCGTCCTAAGACATACCATCCGCCAATCTATATCCCACTCCATTAAGTCTTGTTTAACTACCTTTTCCTAAGTAATTTTTGGTCGACCTTTACCTCTCTTTGTGTCGAGCTCTTGATAACAAACTCTTGTTCTAACGAGAGCATCCAATGGTCATCTCATAACGTGTCCAAACCACCTCAATCTATGTTCCCTCATCTTTTCACATACTGCTACCACTGATACCTTTCTTCAAATATCCTCATTTCTTATCTTATCCATCTTCATATAACCACACATCCACCTTAACATCCTCATTTCTGCTACCCCTATTTTATGCTTATGTTGCCTATGTGTTGGCCAGCATTCTGCTCCATATAACATTGTCGGTCTTACAGTTGATCTATAGAATTTTCCTTTTATCTTAAGGGAAATTTTGCTGTCACACAAAAACCTTGATGCACTTCGCCATTTCATCCATCCTGCTCTAATCCTATGATTTACATCCTCATCAATCTCACCACCTTTTTGCAAAATTGATCCCAAGTACCTAAAAACATCTTTCTTGGGTACCTCTTAACCAAGTAGATGCACTGTGTCTTGATCATCATCTCTTACTCACGAAAACTCACACTTCATATACTCCGTCTTGCTCTTGCTTATCATGAATCCTTTAGACTTCAAATTGTTTCTCCACAATTCCAATTTCCTATTAACATCATCTTTAGTCTCATCAATAAGCACAATATCATCTGGAAAAAGCATACACCACGACACTTTCTCTTGAACATCTTTCGCTAGTTCATCCATCACTAAGGTAAAGAGATGTAGACTAAGAGCTGAAACTTGGTGAACACCTACCGTGATAGGGAAATACTTTGATGTTCCATTACAAGCTTTCACACATGTGGTAACCCCATCCTACATATCCTTAATTGCATTAACATACTTTAATGCTACCTTTTTCTTCTCAAGAGTCCACCATAAGACTTCTCTTGGGACCCTATCATATACTTTTTCAAGATCTATGAACACCATATGTAAGTATTTCTTATTTTCCCTATACCTTTCCATTAATTGTCACATCAAGAAAATAGCTTTCATGGTACATCTTCCTGGCATAAATCCAAATTGATTTACGGTAACATTGGTCTCCCTCCTTAGGCGATGTTCAATAACTCTCTCCCATAACTTCATAGTATGGCTCATGAGCTTGATACCTCTATAGTTAGAAAAATTTTGAATATCTCCCTTGTTTTTGTAAATAGGCACAAGTATACTTTTCTTCCAAGCATCAGGCATCTTATTTATTTGAAGAATCTTATTAAAAAGATTGGTCGACCATTTTATTGCCACATCTCCCAAGCCTCTCTACACTTCAATAGGGACGTCATCTGGTCCCAAAGTTTTATTATTCTTCATCCTCTTTAAAGCCTCCTTAATCTCATGTGTCTTAATTTTGTGCACAAATCTTCTATTCAGATCGTCAGAAACGTCCTCCAACTCCACCTCACTGTTGTCGCCATCCCCATAAAAAGTTTGTTAAAGTAGTTCACCCATCTTTCACTTACATCTTCATCTCTTACCAAAAGTTTTTTATTTTCATCCTTGATACATCTAACTTGGGTGAGGTCTTTACTCTTCTTATCCCTCATTTTAGCAAGTTTGTAAATACATTTTTCACCATCCTTACAGCTTTCTTTGCATTTTTCCTCGCTTCTTTAAACTTTTGCAAATTTTCATCATTGGGACATTTATGCAAAGATCTAAAGCATTCCTTCTTCTGTTTAATAGCCTCATGCATGTCTTCATTCCACCACCATGTTTCCTTTGTAAAGACTTTGTTTCCTTTGCTTTCACCCAGTACTCCCATTCCCACATTTTGGACACATACATCCATCTTATTCCATATTTCATTAGCTTCTCCAATAAATTCCCACGGTCCTTCACGCAACATGTTTTCCTTAAAATCTATTTGTTTTTCCTTTAGCTTCCACCATCTTATCCTTGGGTCTTGATCCTTCTTCCTCAAATTAAGAACTTTGTTGAACCGAAATTTTAGAACTACCAACTTATGTTGTGTCGCCACACATTCTCTAGGGTAGACCTTGCAGTCAATACAAGAATTTTTATCTTCCCTTCTAGTCATAAAGAAATCAATTTGACTACAATTTTGGCCACTATGATAAAAAAAGAGCAAAGAAGCGGAATAGCCAAAACGAGCTGCATGCATGGGTTTATTTTATAATTTATACTATGCAAAACACCAAAAGCGTATATTAGGTGCTACCGTGCTACGGATCAATAGAAACATTAAATAAATGGAAGAAAATAAAAAACGTGAAGCAGAAGCGGAGAAGACAAAGAATAGTAAATTGATGAAGAAATACAAACCGTGAAGCAGAAGCGTGAAGTGAAGTGAAGAAGAAGAACAAAAGCATGAAGTGGTGGCTGGTGAAGCGTGAAGCAACGATGTCGTTGTTCACTGGTGCCTGGTGCTGTGGTGGCACGATGAAGACGTGAACTGTGAAACACTGAACTGATTAAAGTGAAGAAGAACAAGGTATAAAGAAAAACGGTGCCGTTTTGGAGCATTTTTTTTGGGCAAAACACAGGTCGGGTTTTTAGAACCGGTCAGGTCACCGGGTCATCCAAAAATCGGTCGGGTCTAGCAAGGTCAGATGCACGGTCGGTCTAATAACCAAACCAGCCTAGTTATACCACCGGGTACCAGCTAGATCGGTCCGATCGGCCGGTTCGGACCGATTTTTATAACACTGAATATGGGTAAGCTTCTAACCATTTCATGCTTAAAATTCTTGCATTATTACTTGTTCACCATATTTGATATTCTATTTTGTCTTTTTCCATAGGATATGAGTTGAGGAAACTGTAATTTGAGGCAAAGTTGCTCGCAATGCGATCAGAGTTTTCACAAGTAGAAGGCAAACGGTATAGGCATATTACTACCAACCTTGCCGAATGTATGAATTCTATTTTGAAAGGAGGCCGAATGTTGCCTATTTCTGCCTTAGTCAATGAAACATTTAATAAAATAAATGACTCATTTGTTACTAATGACATGAAAATAATGAATATGATAAAGGCAGGACATAGGTACTCTGAAGAGGTGTATGTCATGATGCATGAAAATCAACGTATTGCTACCTCGCATTATGTTCGCATTTACGTTCGGGAAACATGAGGGTTTGAGGTACAGGAAATTGCTAATACGCGACATGGGCAACGAGCAATAACATGCACTGTCAAGTTGAACAAATGGTCATGTGATTGTGGACATTTCTAGGCTTTTCAATTTTCATGCTCGCATGCAATTGCAGCGTGTGCTTCTTGCAATTTAAATTACGATGACTTTGTTGACCCTATATACAAGTTGGAAAACATTTGTAAAGTTTATCAGCATCACTTTCATTCCCTTGGAAGCGAAGATAATTGGCCTCAATATTTGGGTCCATATTTTATGTCTGATCATTCAAAACGATGACAGATATTGGGAAGGCCGATCACTACTCGTATATATAACGAGATGGACGAACCAATTCCAAATATGACAAAAAATGTTCATTGTGTAGAATTGAAGGACACAATCATCATAACTGTCCATATAAGGATGTTGACAACTAATATTATTTCTACTTTTTTACTTTTATTTACTTTGTAATGTTCATTTCATATTCATTATATTTTTAATAAAGTGCATGTTAACTACTATTATTACTTAAATTAGATCTAATGTTAATATTACAATTATTGTTAAAAAATTAATTAACAAAATCAAAATAAATATATCTTATTTCATATATTACAAGTTAATATTAATAGCAAAATATTTTCATCTAAGAATAAGTCTTTTGAAATTTAAATTTTAGCATTACTAAAAAAATATAGAAAATTAATTAAATATAATGCAAAGTAATTATAACATAAATTACTAAAATATTTAATAAAATGATATAAAAAATATGTACAAAATATTAAACCAAATTACAAAAATTAAAATTACTTACATTTTTAAATAATAAAATTAAACAATTTTTTATTTTTTTATAAAAATTTACACGAAATTAAAACTAAAAAACAATTAAAAAAATTCAAATAATAATAAATTATAAAAACAAATAAAAAATGAAATAAAAATAAATAAATGGGTTTACGTAACCCATATATATATATATATATATATAT